>JAJMGE010000005.1:0-377914 GCA_030568475.1 Suhomyces choctaworum | reverse complement strand
ATCACCCTCACGGTGGTGGTAACCATCAACATATTGGTAAGGCTTCTACTATTTCGAGAGGTGCTGTTTCCGGTCAAAAGGCTGGTTTGATTGCTGCCAGAAGAACCGGTTTATTGCGTGGTACTCAAAAGACCTCCGATTAGAGGGCTTTTGCTGCTTTAATAAATGAAAACTAGTACGTAAAAAACTGTAGAAGAAGAGGAAGAAGTAATATGCATACGCAAATGTTGAGCAGTATTGGCTCATACCTGGCGTCAGTTAACATTTTAGATTGACTGGGTGATAATGTGGATCTTACTAGTATCAGCTCTCGAGCTTAAATTTCCTTTCACTCTCCTGCACCTGTTCTACAAATAGAACGAGTTCATCAGCTAAGCTGTTTCTGTTCAGAATACCATGAACTATATTAACATTATACAATGATTATGTAGCTGAGCCTAAGCGGACTTTTCAGCTCTAGCCTTGGCCAAAGCCTTGGCAGTACCGTGCAAGGCGTATCTGTGGTTTCTTCTGAACTTGGCGTCAACACCCTTCAAAGATGGGTACTTGTGGGTTTGAGGCTTCTTGATACCGTTTCTGTGAGCCTTTCTGGTCTGGTTGTGGGCGGTGTGGTTCTTAGATTTAGACATGGTTCTGTAATGTTAGTAAAGGATCATGGAACGCATTGAAAAGTTCAAGTTGTTGGAGGTTAGACACGGTACATTACGCCACAATTTACGGAATTTTTAGCTGTCTGGTATAGAATCAAAACTCATGGCTTAACGCGGTTCAAATGGTCGTATGGTTCCGTTCGTTTGAGTGGTCTTCAACCTAATTTGTTTCCTTTTCCACTGATCAAAGTTGGGGGTTCAAGAGGGCGGAACACACTTTGGAAGTGCCGTTCAATACCTCAGATCTTTGCATATACGTATGGCCCGTATCCAACAACATTTCACTTCACTATTTCCTTCATCACGACATACCCTAATTAGTTTCAGTACTGAAGAAGTATAAGCAAGAAAAGTTCTTTAGTGTAGGTGGTTGGCGAGCCTGAGGAAATTTTTTCGCGGGAGTGCATATATACACACGTGAATAATTCACAAAGCACGTGATAAAGGTCTATAGCCCTAATAACATACTGCAACAAGTAGACAGCTGCAAATGTTCATTTCAATTACAGAAGCTCGAAGGGAATATCTATTAATATACAGCGAATTGAATTGGGGATCCAAGAGTCTAGTTGGCAGGAGCGACATCCAAAGACTTGAGCTTCTTGGCCTTCTTGTCGACAGCCTTGGAACCCATGATACCACCACCCCATTGTCTTCTGGACTCGTCGTACTTCTCGATGAAGTTGGCGTTGATAGTGGAAACCAACTTGGCCAATTCAGCTTCGTCAGCAGAGTTGACTTCGGTCAAGGCAGCGACGGAGGAGGTCTTCTTGTGGACCAAGGTACCCAATCTAGCCTTACCCTTGATGATGGCGTATGGAACACCCATCTTCTTACACAAGGCAGGCAAGAAGACGACCAACTCAATGGGGTCGACGTCGTTGGCGATCAAAACCAACTTGGCCTTCTTGTTTTCAATCAATGAGACGACGTGGTTCAAACCGTACTTGACAACGACTGGCTTTGGAGAGACGTCCTTGGCAGTCTTACCTTCAGCGATGGCAGCGGCTTCCTTGGTCAATCTTTCCTTCTTTTCAGCAGGGGTCTCTGGTCTGTACTTGTTGAACAACTTGATGGCTTGGGCAGCGGTGTTCTTGTCTAAAGTGTTCTGGAATTGAGCGATGGAAGGAGGAACCTTCAATCTCAAGGACAAGATCTTCTTTTGTCTTTGCAATCTAACGTACTCTGGCCACTTGACGAATCTAGACAAGTTTCTCTTTGGCTGGATAGATTGGCCGATACCAAAGCTCTTTGGAACAGATTCCAACAATGGGTTCTTTGGACCAGTGGCAGACTTGGTCTTTGAGGCTAATGGCGCTGGAGCAACTTTCTTGGAAGGCTGTGTCATTGGGTTAGTTTCAAGTGTTCTCAAAATCAAATTGTCAACGAACATCCCTTAAAACCTGGTTACCCTACAGTATCATAAAAATGATACTCAGCCTGTGCCACAAGAAGTGAAGCACATTCTTTGATGATCTGGCAGCTTGTGCTGTTATCATCTTATGGGTCTGACCTGCAGAACCCAAAAAGAACTACGAACGGCACCACTCCTTGCGCACAACCTTTAGATAACAGGGAGATTTGCGAAAAGGAGGATGTTGTTCCAACGTCTTATCTGGGACTTACCATTTTGTTTGTATGAGGTAGTGAAGAAGAAAAGATTCAAGTTGGCCATTTTTGAAAAATTTTCGCAGCGGTTCCAAGCACTCGGTGCTGAGATATACCCGGGGACACATTATACGCATAGAAGTAAACAGTGCTAAGTTGACAACGACCAAGTAAGTCGGTGGGGTATGCGATTGAGTCTGGCTCTCATGGTTCAAGGGATCTTCAAGACTACGCGGGCGACGCTTGGAATTTAGAAGGAAGGCCAATTAATTTCGTGTTAAATTTGAAATGAGCTACCTGCTAACCACAACCAAGTCAAGAATCCTAATTAAAGAAGATACTTTCCATCGCGAATATTTCCCGGCCCATTAACGACGTCACTTGACACTTTCGTCACCAACACGGAGAATGTCTTGAATATCTGATAATGTCGCAACTGTTAAGCGACAACCCTCACATGATCGATGTCGCACCCTTCATGTTACCCCACCCCTCTATCATATGCAAATCAACTTGTACTAACTACACCATCCATGCCTGAGAAGTACCAACCATACATAGTGGCCAGCTTCGAGCCTTCGGATGCCAAGGAGCTCAAGACATCCTCCACTTCTCACCTTCTCATAGAAAATCCAATTTTGGCTTCCGCTCTATCGCAAATATTTCCCTACTTATTGCTCATAGATGGGTTTCTAGAAATTGTTACGTGGACCAATGACGACCCCTACCAAAACTTTTTGTTGGTGGTGGTATACTCGTCAATTGTGATGTGGTGGAACACACTAAGCTTGGTGATCTTACCCATGTTGATCACGTTGTCGTTTTCGTGTATCGTGTGGTCAATAACCTCGGTAATCTACGATTCCAAGTTTGACGAAAAGCCCACCATCGACGAAGTGCTTCACACCTTGCATAACATAACCGTGAGAATTGAGATGTTGCTTCGTCCCGCACAACACATCCCCTTCAAATTCAGAAACTATGCGAAATTGTTATTCATGGCTATAGTACTCACACCAGTTCATCTTTTGCTAATGAAGACAGTTTTGCCTCCTCAGAGGTACGTGTGGCTTCTTGGACTCTTTGCGCTAACCTACCATTCGCCATGGTCGTTTGCGACGAGGAGACTTCTCTGGAGGTCCGTGTATGTGCGTATATTTGCGTTTTATGTCACTGGGTTGGACATAAAATTGAACCGAAACAAGGACGCTAGTGAATTCAATGCCGTGTCGAGAATCCAGAGCCCTACGGCTAGTGACGAGGAGGATCTTGCCAAAATCCAGATCTTGAGCGACTTCAAAATTGTCAAGAAAGCAATAACTTCTCCTACTCAATTGAAACAGGTTGTTTTGTTTGAAATTTTGGAGAACGAGAGGAGGTGGCTAGGGTTGGGCTGGTCCAACTTTCTCCTTCCCAACGAAAGACCAAACTTCTGTCATGAGAAATCACTCGCCGCGGCACCTGAAGTGGGAGAGGACTCTGGAGATCAATTCCCATTCCCCGTATTTGAAGAAGATATCTACACCTATACTTGGAAATGGGAAGATGAGCATTGGAGCATGGAAAACGAAGTGGACGGAATCAAATCTCCAGACGGATGGGTATACTACGACAGTTCGTGGAACTCTCCTCGTGCAAGTGACGGATTTTCCAAGTATACGAGAACACGAAAATGGACCCGTCGTGCTGTGTTGTTGATTGACAAGCAAGACACGGTTTACGACGAGTAGGTATCTAATCTCGTGATAGAACCGGGATCAAGAAGGGTTCCATGATAGCAAGTTAAGGCAGTTCAGCGGAATCTGTACTCTACCAACGGCTCCCAACAACATCGGTAGGCGACCAACTGCAGATTTTGCTACAAATATGTCATCGTCCGCAGATTAACCTGATGGTGTTGTTCGCACCCAAATTTCTAGCAGCCGCACCTTTCACATTCACTCGCTTCATATTCGCACTGATCTTCCCGCAAAAAATTTTGCTCATTACAACATGTCCAGCACCACCAACGTCAGCACTGAGCCTGTTACTCCCAAGGATAAGGGCGAGGGCTCCCGTGTGAACGGGAAGGAGTGGAAGATCAAGAAGGGAGCGTTTCGTGTCAAGACTTTTGGTGTGAAGAAGTCCAGCTACCAGCAGAGAGAGGAGAAGAAACTTCAAGAGGCCCAGTTCAAGCAGAGGCTCAAGGACCTTCAGGACGAAAAGGAGAACATCAAGCAGACCAGAATCGCCGACTTGAAGAGAAGGAGAGAAATCAAGGAAGAAAAGGAAAGACACGAAAGAATCGCCGCCAAGATGAGTGCTAAGAAGGCAGAAAGATTGAGAAAGAAGGAGAAGAGAAACAAGTTGTTGAAGGAACGCTAGGTAGGGGCTGTCTGCGGATTGGTCACGTCCATGGAACGGCTGAGAAGCATCGTACTTACTTGTGTACAGCTTCGCCACTACGTTTACCAGCATCCTGAGCTGGCCCATGTGACACTACCACGAAGAAAGAAGAAAGAAGAAAGAGTACTTCTGCGACGGAGACAGTTGCTACTGGCTCCCCACTCCAAGAACACTCTGCTATAGCCGACATCACGGTGGCAAGCAGTGGATACAGCAAGTTATCATAGCCAGCTCATCGTGGACTGCATATACCGCAGTTGCTCGAAAGGGATGACACGACCAGGTCGTTGTGGGCACGAATTGAGCTGGCGGGGAGTGGGGGAAGCTTCTCTTCCACACTCCAGTAAAGAGGGTCCCATTGCGGACACTACAAACGTTCATCCGGGTCCAATTAGCATATAGAAGCAATAAACACTTATTGCTGAACCACAAATAGCTGTTCCTCTGTTTAAAAGGTTACGTAGTGGCGCGCAGAAAAGGGGGTTACCCGGACAAGTGCGCGCGACTATATAAGAAGAGCGATATCCGGTCCTATTTTTGATCTCACACTGGTCAAAAGCATCCTGTATATTGGCGATCAATACTATTGTGCCATACAAGTCTTATCGTCAAGATCACACTATCTGTTTGTGGGGAAACATATAGGATACGGTTTTTGGCGGCCTATATAGTCTGCAATAAATAATAATAGACAGGGTTGTTGATCAGCTGCTGCAGACACAAGGCTAAAATCATTGCCAGGATTTGGGATACATTGACTTGTCTCTCAACCACATAAAAAACTAACAGTCGACATGGACTCCTTAAAGTTGCCAACGACTGCAGCACAGGCCAAGGCCTTCACTGCTCCAAACTCATTGTTGTTTCCTCAAGGTATAGATGGTGAGAACAAGGGTGATCAGGCTCAGAATAATGGTTCTCAGGAAAATGTTCCCATGAAAAAGGAAGAACTTTCGGATGTTGTTGAGCCTAAGCAAGATGAAGACGATGGTGCTACCTCGGGTATTGTGCCCACCTTGCAGAATATCGTGGCCACCGTCAATTTGGATTGTCGTTTGGACTTAAAGACCATCGCGTTGCATGCTCGTAATGCTGAGTACAATCCAAAGCGTTTTGCTGCTGTTATTATGAGAATTAGAGAGCCAAAGACCACCGCTTTGATTTTCGCATCAGGAAAGATGGTTGTCACCGGTGCCAAATCGGAAGACGACTCTAAATTAGCTTCGAGAAAGTACGCTAGAATCATCCAGAAGTTGGGTTTCAACGCAAAGTTCACTGACTTTAAGATCCAGAATATTGTGGGTTCTTGTGACGTTAAGTTCCCTATCCGTTTAGAAGGATTGGCATTTTCGCACGGTAATTTCTCGTCATATGAACCCGAATTGTTCCCTGGTCTTATTTATAGAATGGTGAAACCAAAAATTGTGTTGTTGATTTTCGTTTCTGGAAAGATTGTCTTGACTGGTGCGAAGCAAAGAGAGGAAATCTATGCTGCCTTTGAAGCCATCTATCCCGTGTTGAGTGAATTCCGCAAATCATAAGCACTTGTACCATATCACAGCGGACTCAATACCTCATTAGATCTTGGCCTTATAGATCTTCTTTTTGTATTTTATGGTTTCAATTTTTTGAGTATGAGAACACACTACCAGAGTGTGGCCAAATTTATTTCCGGGGTTTTTTTCAATTTATATTTATTGATCATTTAGCATGGTGGAGATGCTGTGGTGTCTTCAGGGATCTGACGTTCAGTCTCATTCTTTAAGTTAATAAATTTGCTTATTGATAATCTCTTTAACTGTATTACCTTTGAACCCCGAAAAAGAAGTTGCCTATATTCTGCTGGTCGTTCTTTTTCGCAGCCTTACGACTGACATAGTTGAGGGTAGGAGCACTTGATTTGGGGTTCGGAACAGAGGCTGATTTGGGCTTTTTGATCACTTCTGTACCATCAGGCGACGAGCTAGACCGTTTCATGAATAGGCTTGAGATGTCTCTTGTTTTGTAGAGCTTATAATAGTTCTTTGCCTCAAAGGGTATTTTTTTGGGCTCGATACTCTGGTTTTTGTCATGTTCTTGTGCCAGATCCTGGGAACAATCGAAGTCAGTATACACCGGACAGTGATCTGAGCCCAACAACTGGGGCCATATGCTGGCATTGGTGATGCTTTTGACCATATTTGGACAAGAACACAAGATGAGATCTATTCGAGAGCCAAAATTGGACTGACGAGCATTGGTCATGGTGTTCCACACAGTATAAATTCCCATTCGACGGCCCTGCATGTATCGAGTAGTATCATACAAGAACTGTGTTGGTTTGTTTAGCATAGAAGGGTCGAGGGTTAAGTCATTTTTCAAGCCCGGCAAAGTGTATGCATTCAACAATTGGCGCGGAATGGTGGACGATTTGAACGCAACACATTCTGCGTAGTTTAGGGACTCGAAGCTGGGGCCGTTGGAAGCACTCTTTGCCACCAGCAGCTTGATGCGGTCACTCATGTTCTCAGCGCTGTCGATCAAATCTAGACACACGTTGATGTCACCCATGAGCACCACTTCCTTGCCCTGGTTGAACTTGAGATTGTATGCTCGTTGGAGCAACGCATCGAGGAACGATATTCGATACTCCTCGCCGTCTTCCGTCCCCATAGAGTTGGCAGGGCAATATAATGCAAAGATGACTGTGTTGGAGGCAAGCTCCACTACTACACACCTTCCTTCACTGTCGATGTTGAGGCCCGTTTTCTCATCAACCTCAGGATACCCACCGATAGAATCTTCTGAATCACGGTACGACAGCTCCGAGCCAGGCAGCTTCAAATGACCGGTTATTCCCTCCTCTGCTCGCACCACGGTCAAGGCTCTTGTAACTTGTTTGGAATCCTGTTCCGTCGGTATTCTCACAAACAACCCCACACCACTATAGCCCTTTTTAAGCCGAGGAAGCGAGATGAACAGCCGGTAGTGTTCGAGATGGCCGATGTTGTTGAGTGAAGAGATATTTCTCACCGATACCTTGAGCTCCTGGAGTGTGATGATGTCTGCATCAAACGCCTTAAGAAAAAGGTTATAGTCCTGCTTGAGATCGTTCCATGGATGGTAGTTGAAGAGAGTCCTTATGCCGTTGACGTTGAACGACACGTACCGCACGATGGAGGAGGATGTTTTCGGCGACACTGGTGCCACCTCGGAATCCATGGGATGGTGTGGTAATGTTGCAGACTGCGAAGGTATGGACGGGGAATAGCGAGCCCAAGCTAGCGAGGCAGACGCTTGGAGCCCGCATGGAGCCTGTGCGCATTCATCGCAGCGCTGCGGGCCCTAGCGAGAGTTCTACCGCGAATTCTGAGCGTGCGGCCCTGGTCCTCCGCCAACTCTACCGCCACGCACTCCGCCCTGTGGGTTTGGCGCTGAACAGATAGCCAGGGATGCTGCCCGCTAATAAGCGTCCCGGATTTCCGCGGAGTCTGTCGCCGCAGCCTAAGCTACCGCCAGCATGAAACGCGTCTGTCCTGGCCTCCGTTGTCTCCGCACACTAGGTCGTTATCGCCGACCATTATCGGTAGTGACAATTGCAATGTCGCGGGCATGTCGCGAGAAACCACACCAGTGTCGCATTGTCTTGAGTGGTATTTTTGTCCTGTCGCGTCTGCCCGCCTTGATTGTCGTTCTAAGCACGCGTCGCTTTTATATTGCCCAGGCTTGTCCAGATCATCCTATCAAGACCTGTTTCTTGCTCACGCTCCTTTGGCTGAACCCAATCCTTGCACTCTCTTCGCCTCCAGCACTCCTAGCACCTATCCGGTCTTGGTATTACCCCTTCGTGTCGCGTCTCGACTTTGTGTACTGGGCCAGAAAAAAAAGAGATCTCGATTCCTCTCGAATTCTTCACCAATTTACGACTGAGTGACTCCCCCACCGACAACTTCCTATAAACCCCTAGCTATTCCCGGGAATTCACAACAAGTCAACCCTGAACCATTTTCCACCATGATTGACCCCGAATCGTTCGTGAAAAATTCGCCGTTCCGAATGACCCACAACGACTCTGCCTCCAACTACAACTTGTCCAACACCACACCGGACTTGCTAAAGTTTCAGCTCCAGGAACAGTACCGCACCAAGTTGAGTGAGCTCAAGAATGACTCTCCCTCGGGCGACTTGCATTTGCTCAACATGCAATTCTTGGAGGACTCTTTCAATCTGCACTTGCAGTCCAACTTGGACCTGGGCAACATCACCCTCAACGAATCGCTCCCCAGCCTCACGTCGTCGTCAACCGAGGATGAAGAGGACTACGAGATCGACTCGTTTATCTTGAATACCTCCACCAAGCCAAACTACCTCAACTTGAAAATTTTGATTGAAAACTCCATCTTGGATACCTCCAAGATAAACAAAGACTCCATACTCTCTTTGGCATCGCTTCGTGCACTCAAGGCCCTCATAGAAGAAAAGAAGGATTTGCAGCAGTATCTCGTGTCCAAGACAACCATATCGCAGCAGTTCATCTCCAGTATCATATTGAAGCACGCAGATGAGGAGGGCTTGGACGCCCCGTTGTTGTTAAAGATCTTGAAGCTGAACACGTCTCTTCAGGACCAATTGATGTCGGTTAGTGCCGAATTGGAGGAGTTAACGTTGAAATTGAGCAATCATAACTTGGCGTGTTTAGTGTTGGGATACGTCGAGGACGTAAAAATTTCCTCGGCCAATAAGGAATCCCAAAACAACGCAAAGACTCCTGAACTGATATCATCTCCCTTCAACTCTCCAAGGAGAATAACCTCGACCAGCTCTCCTCGAAAAAACTTGTCGTCGGATACAATCGTCAAGTCTTTTGAGTCATTATTCTCTCACATCGCATCAGTGGCAGCACAAAAGGGTGTTCAGTTGCCAACACCTCCTTCACCCTTCAAGTCACAATCAGACACCATCGAAGCCAGGACGGCTTGGGCCCAAGAATGTATTGATGCAATTCTTGAAAACAGTATCAAGCAACCACACACCTCGGACCTCGAGGCTCCACGTGAATTATCAACAGAAAACCTAGCCACAGAAAGCACGAACTCCTCATTTGCCAATGATTCGTCTTACCTTTCACACGCCCCTGTAAGAGGTGGGGCCACTCCAGCTGATAAGGTGGTAGCTGAATACAAGACTGCTTTGAACGACTTGAGATTTTCTCATCAGTACTTGATCAAAGAATACGAAATATCCAGAGAGAGCTCAGTGAAGTTGATACAGGAATATCGCAAGAGAATCACTCAGCTTGAGAAAGAGATGCACTCAAAAAAGGGCCATTCTGCCACGTCGCTGGTATCTAATGGCATTTCGGAAGATTCCACTGGAAAAGACAAGGAAATATTCAGACTTCGCAAGGAGTTGAATCTCTTGAAGATTGATAAAATCGGCTCCAAAGCCAATGGTGGAAACAACTCTCTCATGGGATCATCATATGATTCTCCTGTTCTAGCTTCATCGACCGGGTTCCAGTCATCGCAGATCACACACACTTCTCCAGTGACAGGAGAAGCATTGAATGTGCCAGACTTCATTCATGGAGAAGACGAAGACACTGCCCTGATAAGCAGTGCCCTCTCAGCCACTAGACCAGTATCGTCTGGTTTCAGCAGTGCTGGAATGAGCAACGGAATATTGAGAAAGGAGTTCAAAAAGATTGTCAGCGACATCCAGGACCAGCACGAAGTGGAGCTCAGCGAAGAGAGAATACAGAGAAGGAACCTCCAGCTTGAAGTTGAGAAGTTGAGAGCTCAGCTCGAGAACTAACTGCTGCATTTCGTGTATCTATAGACTTGTATTTCTTGCCGTGTATTATAAACCATTTGTACTCGTAGATACCTCCAGTATATGACTTTATTTCAGCAAATTTCCTCCTGTAGTTGAATCGACTGTGACTGTATATAATTTACTTGTCCGTAACTGCTTCAGATTTCTTGAGATCCTTAAAGATGTTGATTCGCGTTCCCCAATTCATCTCTTCCCAATCAGATCAGACGCGACTCCAGCTACAAGGCCTGAATACCTTGACAAGGTACCTTTCAACAAACAACAACATAATCTGTTGCATCGACAACACGCACCATTCTAAGGTCCGTCAAAAGTCCATTGTCGACAGTGGTATGCTGAATTCCGTCAAGTACCACAATCTCTTTCAAAAGGGCTACCAGAACCAGCAAAGAAATGACGGCAACAAGATTCCAGAGAGGGCACCGGTGCAAGAAATGCCGTCTGGTAAACTCAAGGAGCTATCCTCAACTCCAGAAGAAAATATAGCTACAAACAGTGCTGTCTTGAGCAAGTTCATGGACGGTCTGGCGAGACATGAAAAGCCTCAAGAGTCTCATACCAACGAAGAAGTCGAACACGTCTTCGACGAATCAACTCAGTTGATTCAAGACAGATACACGGAAGACTCGAGC
The DNA here is from genome assembly GCA_030568475.1 of Suhomyces choctaworum. Taxonomy (NCBI): domain Eukaryota; kingdom Fungi; phylum Ascomycota; class Pichiomycetes; order Serinales; family Debaryomycetaceae; genus Suhomyces; species Suhomyces choctaworum. Next base: position 366,825 of record JAJMGE010000005.1, on the reverse strand, counting down.
TTTGATCACCACTCAATAGTTCCCCCAGATGTCTCAGCAGTTTCTCAGGAACCAGAGATCTTTGCATTCCATAATGATAACCAAGCATCAACTAACGGCAACATTCACGAAGCATATCGACCACTCTATGGTCAGCCCATTTTTATACAAGAAAATCAACTGGGTAATATAAATTCCAACGAGATAGCTATCAGAAGTCTACTTGCAGCGTCAGAAACATTTATAGAAAACGCCCATTCTTCTGTTTTACTAACAGCATCATCAGAAGGGACCCGGACATATTTTAAAATGATCAAATTGGCGATCAAGGCATTGGTGATGGTCTCCAAGAAGTACTCAAAGTTCCTCGACCCCTTGTCAGAGCTGGTAGTCTACTACCAGTTGGCAAAGTTGTATTTAACAGAAACAGCAAATATCGATAAGGCTGATGCATATATCCATCGAGCCATTGCTATATCTTCAAGAAATAATTTGCTCCCCGTGAGATTGCAGTCGGAGCTTTTGGCAGCTCGAATCTTGGAGCAAACAACTAGTACGCTCTTGCCAAATTACCTCAATGAAAAGATTCAGCTCTATTTCCAAGCAGGTTATACTTCATATGCCAATATGTTCATTTTTATGAAGGTTAAAAATGCTTTGGTACACGATACTGAGACTGGTCTTATCTTGTTGCAGAATGTGACCCAGGATGCCAACATTCACCCATTGACACGCTTATTGGCTATGCTATACCTGAGCAATTTACATCTTTACCGCGGATCACCACAACAAGCAGAATTGAAAATTGCAGAAGCTGAAATAATACTCAACTCTTTCCCCCAAGGTAGCTTACCCACACAGTTGTATGCAATGTATTACTTACTGAAGTATCTCGATATGATACAAAGAAACGATACTTTGAAGGCAAAGGAATTCATGCAATTTATTAGCAACTATTTGAATGGACAACAGAGCACGGCATGGAACCTTTGGCAGGAAGACGGTTCCTTTTCTATTTTAATTGGTGACTTGAACTGCAAGGTTGATTGGTTAACTTCTGACGAATTCGTCATCATGTTCTATTTGCTAACAGGTGTTAGTCTTTTAGCAGAAATATCAAACGGAAAAAGAAAATCTAAAAAGGTATTTGATAAGAGTTTACTGATCATTGACAAGCAGCTTCGGGAATTACAGGGAGAACCGGGAATATCCCGCCACTATTCTTATAGTAAATTGCTGGAGATGAAAATCAGATTAAGGTATATTAAGTACTCCATCAATTATTATCAGACCTGGATGGGCTTCCTCAATAACGACTTCAATGACATAAAATATTTAAATGAGTTCATGTCTGAATACAATCAGGGCCACCTCAGCGAACGTGAAGGATGTTTTGAGTCTCTTCTTCCGAGAGTATTTTATTTGTTTGCGGCGTACTATCAGTATAAGGGTGACCTACAAGCTTCCAAATACTATTACTTGAAGGTTAGAAATCTCACAAGAAACATCTTGGAACCGAAAGCAAGACAAGTTGCATCAGGAATGACAGGGCTTTGTATTCAACGAGGCGGACAATTTAATGAGCTATATATTTTTTCCACGATACACCTTTTAATTCTTAATGAATTTGAATTTTCTGAGCTAACTCATGACTCTCAAGATAAATCCAGCGAGGCCCTATCAGAATATTTTAAACTAAGAGGCATATTGCATAAGGATTTAACGTCTGCATTCACCACAAAAAATACGTCGTCGAATTCCTTTTCCATCAACTTCACAGGTTCCAACGACTTATTGAAGCTCACTTACAACCTTCTTCTCAACATATTTAATGATTCAGCGACTTCTGGCGATCAATTCAAGCAACAACAAGTTGTCAACAGAGCATTGGTGGGTCAGATGTGTCAATACGTGGAGACGTCACAGGATGTAACGAGTTTTACGTTTCTCGACAACTTGATAGACTACTTGATTTACATCGGTACTGATAACGTGGACCTAAAGAACAAATTCTTGGAGAAATGTGTGTCTACTGTTTCCATGACATCCGAGTCTGACAATGATCGCATCATAAATATATTCATTTTGAAGAGTTTGATACATCATCTAAGACAGACAGGAGAAATCGACAAGGCGAATATGGCGGAAATGCAGCTAGAATTTTTTTATAACACGGTTGATGCAAAGTTCAAGTTTTTGAGAAAGAATATCGAGATTCTTGGCGAAGCCACCAGTACCAATTCCTGATGCTACATCTTCTACTTGGTTCTTCAATCAATGTCAATAAATGTACAGAATTATATATGAAACATGGATGGATGCATTACTTCTTAGACTTCTTAGACTTCTTTTCGGTCTTTTCCTCGGAATCCTCGGCCTTTCTCTTCTTGTCCTTCTTTTCCTTCTTGTCTTTCTTCTCCTTCTTCTCCTTCTTTTCCTTCTTCTCCTTCTTCTCCTTCTTCTCGTCGCCGTCTTCCTTGCTTTCGACTTCTTCAATCAAAGCCTTCTTTGGAAGCTGCACTTCTGGAGCAGCCAACTTGGACTCAGGAATAGGTGGAGCGGGTTCTTCGTCGTGGTCCTTGTATTCGCTCTTCCATGTTTCTGGGGTGTTCTCATTGGCTCTTCCGAACTTGTCCAACTTACCGTCAGCCTTCAATTGCTTCTTCTTCTGGGCAACAGGACCCAAGCCCCATCTTCTTGGGTAGGTGTCACGTTCCATGATACATCTCTTGACCTTGGCAACAACACCATGGTCACAGCCTTGCAAGTCGACGGTGGTCATCTGAGCAATACCAATGGCGATGGCCTCACCCTTGGTTGTGATCAAAACAATTTCGTCGTATAATTCGATACCCTCTTCGTAACGCAACAAACCTGGAATCATCAACTTGGCACCGTAACACACGGAGTTGACGGCAGAGTCCTTGACAACCACTCTCTTGTAGCCCACCAACAAGGATTCCAAAGGCTGGATGATTTTTCTCAAGTATGACTCGTCTCTGGTGTTGTCGTAGACGTACTGGGCGTCCAAGACGTCGTGGAGGGTAACCAAATTGTCGCTTTCGCTCATAGCACCCGAACGAACACGACGCAATTCTTGCATGTGTCCTCCGACACCGAGCAACATACCCAAATGGACACACAAGGTTCTCATATAGGTACCGGCTTCACACGAGGCCCAGAACACACCCAAACCACGCTTGTTGTCGAACTCGATCAAGTTGGAGTCGTAGATAGTACGCACACGCAACTGTCTCTTGACGGCAGAGATCAAGGGAGGTCTTTGGAACAATGCACCGGTCAAGTTTTCCAAGGCACGGCCCAAGTCCTTGGCGTCGGCCAACTCCTCGTGCAATCTGACAATACACACGTACTCCTTACCGGCTCCCTGTTGGGACTTGACCAATCTGGTGGCACGGTCCACACATACAATCAAACAACCGGTAACCTTAGGATCCAAGGTACCAGAGTGACCGGTCTTCTCGACTCTCAAGATACGCTTGATCCAGGCGACGACCTCGTGCGAACTGGGGTTGGAGGGCTTGTCAAGGTTGATGACACCCGAAGAGACGTACGACTTCAAGTCTCTCTTCAACGGAGTGGAACCACATGGAATGGGGGTATAGTGTCCACTTCTGACAAGCAATTTGTCGTAGTTTTTCAACAACAAGGGCCACTCGGAGGTGTCGTTGGAGGGGGCAACGGCCTCTGGCTTAATGACGAAGTCAGACATGTTGATGGAGATGGAGGAAAAGTTGAAAATTTGAAAATGTTTTGAGATGGGGTCGTGCGCGCGCAGAGATATGTGTGCGAAGGAATAGATAGCTAACAGGGGAGATAGAACAAAGATGGAGCATGGGGTTCGCGAAAATGGAGTATAGCCATGTTCGAGCCAGGGGACAAAGCTTTGGGAACGATATTGGCGTCGAAAATTTTTACCGTGTCAAATTTTCGATTCGGACCACTTACCGGCTATTTTCGATGGCTGCGAAGCAACTACATAAAGATGGCTGGAGCTGAGTAAAATGGTGGAGGAGGATTGAAGGCTGCTAAGTACAGACGTAGCTTCTGGAACCTTTTCGGTTCGTGTTTATGCAATTTTAGATAGGAATCAACTTGTCTATTCAATTTCTAGACCCATTTGAAGTGCTATCTCGTTTTTGGTAAGCTCAAGCCAAAAGAGTTCTCGGCCCAAGTTTCTCACTGTCTTGACACAGAGATCTATTCGTTCGTCGTTGATAAGTTCTGACTGTGAATGGAAGTTTCCACTGATCAAACCAATCGTGTCCTTGATGGCCTTTATTTCCAGTACAATGTCATATAATTGTTTGACTAAGACCAGATCCGGAATGATAAGGTCGTCGAGCTCTATGGCAGAATCCATGGTCGTTACCCGGTCAGCATGTTGCGAATTCACCTCATCCAACCTAGCAAGTTCCTGATTAAGCTTGGTGATACTCAGCAATTGTTGTCGCAAATAGTTGATGTGTTCGTCGAGATTCGATGAATTGGCTTGTGCTTGCTGATGATGATGACTAAGTTGAGAGTGTAGGGCTGTAAGCTTTGACTCTTGAAGCTTGATCTCTGGTGCTACAGAGAAAGCGTTGTCAGACTTCGGATCGTTAAGAAATTGAGTTGCGGCTCCCACAAGTTCCTTCTCAATATTTCGATTGGTCTTTGTGCCCACAGACTGAGAACTCACAGGACTATCCATTAAATCCACAGGAGCAGCAGGTTGCGGATGGTCACGAGAAATCAGAGGCTGTGTATGAACGGGGATAGGACGAACAGGTTGATGCTGAGGATAAGGTTGACGTGGGGCAGTTTTAGGAGATATGATTTGGGCTGGTGCAGTATGGACTTGTGGAGAGACTTGGTATTGCAGACCAGAAGTATTCTGCTGGGGCACTGGACGTACAAACGGACTCTCGGATGCTATTTGCTGCGGTCCCGAGAATTGTTGCTGGGCTTGTTGTTCATGAGGTAAGGGAGGAGGTGCCTGATATTTCAAGGGAATGGAACGAGGCAGGGACAAGGCCGCAGCATTCTGCTGGCCCGGCATAGGTACTTTCAGAGGTCTTTGTGGGGCATTCGGGTCTTGTGGAGGTTCTGGAATATTCATGGGAATTTTGGCCGGTTTTGGGGGAAGGGTGGGCGCACCAGGATTGGACACACTGCCACCAGTTTGTACCCTCGATAATTCTCCCGGATTCAGTCTTTGTATGGGTGTATCTTTGATAATTGCATCATGTACAACATTTAACAAATCCAAGAGATTGAACCGGGAGACATTGCTACTCTCTGGTTTGCACTCATTGTACCATGCGGAAAGATAGGGATGATAGAAGCGGCCCTGGGTGTCAAAGTGGTTGCCTGCTTTCAAGAACAAGCCCTCTTCGTGCTTGGGAATCACGTATACGAGAGGTACCCCCGAAGACTCTCCCGAGAATGGATAATTCAACGGTACCCATATCACCACCGGGACCGAAACCGACTCGAGCGATATGGTACCAAAAATATTGATCAACAAGTTGGAGTCGCCTTCGGGTGAAGTGAATACCTGGGTCCTTATCTTGAAGTTGAGATTCTTTTTGAGGTGGACCTGGAGAAACTGATAGATGTGACTGTAGGCGAGTTGTTTGTTGACATACTGTGGCTGCAAGACGTTGTAGAGCCAATTGGCGACCTGATTCGGAAGGGACATCTTTTTGCTGCTGTGGAGACGAAACCAGCCGTCTTTTGTCAGGTTGCAATCGTGAATCCTGGACTGATCTGGATGGTGATATTGGGCACGCGCGCACGACCGCCAATTTGCGCGAGACTATCGGCGTTATCCACGAGAAGCAACGGTTGAGACAAAAGCACGGCGAGAAAGCACAGAAAATGAGCGGGTATGTGTGGGAGGAATGGATTATGGTACTGGTAGCGGGCGGGAGCGATGGATGCAAGTTTTCGGGGGTTCCAGCCCCAGTTTTTGAGCCGATTGAGCCATCCACATATACTAACTGACAGGTACCTTGTTGTTCTTGGACTCGTGTTCACGGTACTTTTATCTACCCTTGCGTGGATCTTCGCACCCCAGACAAACCAGACTGTGTGGAGATCGTCGGTCATCTTGGGATTGGCTATGTGCTACTTGATGTGGGCCATCACCTACTTGGCACAGTTGCATCCGTTGGAGGCTCCCAGGAGGTCAAACTTGAGACCTGAGTAGGTCAAAAGGGGGGGACCGTTGGAGATAGTAGTTACCGGGCAAGCTTCAATTGAAACCGAAAACGTGGGCCGTGACTGGACTTTTCATCAAAGATCTATAAATTTATATCATACACGAGAAAACGAAACGGTGTAGAAGAAGGTATTGGAGGAGGCCAGAAAAAGAGTGCGGTATGGCGGAAAAAAATTAAAGACGGAGAGTTTGCAGGAAACAGCAGAGAGTAAAGCCATAAATAATGGAAAAATCAGAGTATGTGGTTGATTGTCAGTGCTGCTTGCGGGTTTATCTGGGAGAAGTAACAAGGAAGTGTACTTGGAAAAATGTCAGTATTGTAGGTTTTGCAAAAAATCACTTGAAGGTTATAAGGGTACATTGACATCATGTCCTAACAACTATAAAGACAATTTACTACTTAGTCCAAAATGATACTCACAAATTAGGAGAAACAGCTGTTGGCACATTGACAAATCTGGGTTAGCGATTGCAAAGATCTTCTGACTCCAAGATGGAAGCTGCGCCGATCCCCATGTTCGCTAGTTCGCATTTCTTCGGCTACTTCAGCCAGGTTTTGCTTGCCCCCACTCGTAAATGCGTGGGAAGCTTCTCATGCAGGTCCGAATTATCATACTAATCGGAACGTCAGCATACTAAGCCTTAACAGCCGAGAAACTGGCGAAAATCGGACAAGATTGAAGGCAACCTGCAAAGTCTAGTTCTTGCTTCCTCTCAACCAGCACAAAGCATGTACCGTGCTCAATGGCGTCCCTTATAGAGATCTCGTGTCATTCAATAAGGTGGCTGCACAATCCCATGCGTCCTGCGCATATTTGTAATTGTTCAGTAATTTGCGGAAATACAAGCATGCCAGCCGTGTTTACCGGGTGAAATATATTGGGAACAATTGCTAACATCCTAGAGACTGCTACCAACCATTCTTTGAATAGGATGCCACACGACCAAAAAGACGACATGTCTGAACAGAGTGGGTCACCTCAACAGCCTCAATGGTCAGATTCAGGGTCCCCAGGTTCTCCTGCTAGGGCAGAGGACGAGCCCACTGAAAAGGATAAGCATTCGGTATTTTGTCCCAATGGAACAGTCGTCAATGTCAGAGATGCCGATGATGCGTTGGGTTTCTTGTTAAAACATCCCGATGCAAATATCACCTATGATCGCCAGAAGGATAAGAAGCTTCTCTGGAAAATCGACTTGTGTCTCATGCCAATTATGATGTTGCTCTACTGTCTCCAGTTTATTGACAAAGGCAGTGGATCTTACGGGACCATCATGGGGATGCGTGAGGACTTGAACTTGACAGGAAACAAGTTTGCATGGCTCGGGTCTGCATTCTCCTTTGGGTACTTGGCTTTCGAGTTCCCTGCTGTGCGTATCTTGCAGAAGTTCCCTGTGGCGAAGGTTGTGGGCTGCTGCGTGGTGTTGTGGGGTATTGTGTGTAGTCTTCAGGCCACTGCCCAGTATGGAGGATTACTAGCATTACGGGTCATTCTAGGCATTCTCGAGTCCAGTATATCTCCCGGGTTCGTCATCATCACCAGTCAGTACTATCGGAAGGAAGAGACGTTTTTCAGAACGGCATTGTGGAACTCTGCCAATGGTATTGGAATTATGTTGGGAGCAGGAGCTATTGCTTCCAACATTGCTGGTCATGATTATTCCATAGCCGGCTGGAGAATTATTTTCATTATTACGGGAGTGGCTACCGTCATTCTTGGTCTTGTGATCATCTGGATAATTCCTGACAGCCCTCTCAATGCTCGATTCTTTTCAGTGGAAGAAAAATTGATGGTGATGGCTAGAATCAGAGAAAATCAGCAGGGGATCGGTAGCAGCAAATTCAAATGGGACCAGTTTAAGGAATCGTTCACTGACCTCAAGACCTGGTCCATGTTCTTTTTCGCCGTGGCTACGGGTGTTCCCAGCGGTGGACTCACTAATTTTACAAGCATTATTTTCCAAGGGGGTTTCGGTTTCTCGGTTCCTAAGGCATTGCGGGTGCAGATGCCCCAAGGAGCAGTCCAGTTTGTTGGATGTTCGCTATTCGCGTACTTGTCCAAGTACCTCCGTTCCAGAATGGCATGGGCTTTCGTTGCACAAACCGTCGGTCTTGCAGGTATTAGCATGTTGGCATTTTCTTACGAATGGTCACTAAATTTTGCTGGGTTCGCTATGAACGGTATAACTCCAGTAGCATTTATTTGCATGCTTTCGAGCATCGCTACTAACGTTGCGGGATCAACCAAAAAGACCACGGTCAACGGAATATTCCTTGCTGGTTTCAGTATCGGGACTGCTATTGGGCCGCACGTATTTCTTGCTAGGGAGGCATTGAAGTACCATTCGGCAAAGATGTGTATCTTTGCCTTTACTGTTGTGGCCGAGGTCTTTTTGATTTTGACGTGTCTACTTTATTACTTGGATAATCGCATCAGGGACAAAGAATTGGAGAAACTTGGAAAGTGTGTCCATGACTACGATAACATTGAGTTTGCAGACTTGACAGACAGACAGAACCCATTTTTCCGGTACTCTATATAAAAAAGACAATAGGCATGTCTAGAGAGAACTTTCAGTAGATTATAAAGTAATGCATAACCAAAGGTCAAAAAAAAAAACTTGTTATTGAGAAGAAGGACAGCTTGTATGAAACGTGAAATGTTTAATTAGCGCTTAAGTTAAAAACTAGCACTTCACATATTGCTTTCACTGTCATCCTTAACCCTAGCCCGAGTCCGGGTAACCGCAGACCTATATCAGCGAAATTTTCACTTTGTGAAAGCGATATCCTTTATATCAATACACAACTTCACACAATTTTGTAGGAACACTCCTGTTTCTGCCTCATATTCCCTGCCAATGGAATGATGGGTCTATTTATGGAGGAGAGGAAGCCTTGAGTCGGCCAAGTGACTTTGATACATTCGTTTGGACTGATGATAGGATCGTGCCGAGGACATCGTGCTCTGAAGCCTTTGGCTTTGGAAGATGGTTGTGGCTACATTTCTTTAGGAGTTATGTTTGGACTGTGAAGCTTGTGTGTTTCGGTTTCGGTGGTCATACCTTGTCAAGAATTTGTTTTTGCGTAGTCAATCTAAAATGAGGAATAGTGCTAGGCCGTCTATCGCATCGAATACACTACTACTGAAAAATATCGTGCTGTTTATTGCATCCTTTTATTTCGATTTCATTCGAGCCACCTAAATTCTTCAATTAGTTTTTTGGTTTCTCGTCGTAATACGTAACGTGTTTTCCTTCGTCGTCCTCTCCATCAAAAGTAACTGGGTCAAGGTTCGACTTGGGACCAAAATAGAACTTGTACCCATAAACGAAATAGTATACCGTGGAAAGGACCCAAACCCCGACATTGATTACACAGGTGTAATTCATGGAGTTTTTATCCACAGACTTGGAGTCAGGAAACATGCTCATGATAATAGCAAAGGTAAGCCACGACACGGTGGTAATGTGGATAATGGTGGTGAGAGTTTTTCCGGGGTAGAACGGACCCGGCTCAAACCGCTTGGCTCCGGTGGGAAGTAAGACCAATAACGTGGGTACACCCCAGGCAAGCATATTGGAGGCCACAGCCAACGAAAACAATGCTCCTGAACCTGCAGAACCATTGATCAAAGAAAGAAGCCCTAGGATAAGGCTCAATGCTCCCGCAAACATGGTAGCACGAATAGGGACCTTGATCCGGGGGTTGACGTATTTGACGAAATTGTGCAATGGTAACCCGTCGTCACGGGCAAAAGCCCAAACTTGTCTTGAAGCAGCGGTGACGATGGAAATGCTCATCAAGTATTGACCAAGGGCAATGAGAGACATGAACGCAACGGCCCACTGTTTCCCCAAAGCATCGTAAATGATTTGTGCCATGGGGTTTCCGGTGCTGCTATCTAAAGTCCTCATGGTATCTCCATTCTTGAGAGCAGCCGCACACACAATGCAAATAATCCATCCAAGCCCCCAGCAAGCACCAATGCTTCCCAAGATCCCATACGGAACAGCACGTTGCGCATTTCTGGCCTCTTCGGAACAGTGGATCACCGAGTCGAAAGAAGCGATGGTCCATATACACGGCATCCACGAGAGCACGAAGGACCAGCCAGTGTTCCATGTCCTGAAATTTTCCAAGCGACCGAAAATGTACGTGGCGTCGTTGAAGCCGTTCTTGGATGCTCCGATGGGTACGGCAATAACGAAGAGAACCACAAGAAAGACGTTGACCACGATGGATACTCCCTGGAGCGTGGCCGTGTGTTTTGTCGTGAGACAGCACACGAGCACGTCTGTAACGATGCACGCAACAAACACACCGTAGCACTTGGCGTTGGTGATTTCAAAGTCGCCGTCTTTGCTGATGAAAATGGCGGAAAGCACTTCTTCAGCGAAACCGTAGCAAATGGAACAGATTCCTCCACAGAGCCCCACGGTGTTCGAGCACCCGATCACAAAGCTCAAGGGAATTCCAATTCTTCCGGGGGAGTAGTAGTTGGTGTAATAGTATAAGCCTCCACTGGTGGGTATTGCCGATCCAAGAATAGTAAGACTGGTTCCGGTGCAAAAAATAAAAAATCCGGCAATAAACCACCCCCAGACCAAACCCGTGGCTCCCGAGGGAAGCCCGATATTGATCACTGAGGAAATACTGGGCAAAAGGCCCATGATACTGAAGGCTATGCCAAACACTTGAAGGGTAGAATAGTGCCGATCGAGTTCCTGCTTGTATCCGATCTGTGCCAAGAGATCCACGTCGTTGGCGGCGTCTCCTGGGTGGACCCTGCGGACTTCCGGTCTCGCCGAGAGCACCGAGGCCACATGGTCGCCAGGACCCGATGTTATCGATCTGAGGGTCTCCATTTTTGATGGTTCAGCAAGGCGAGAAATGGGAGGTTCATATAGGTGAAAAGCGGATGTGCGAGACTGCGGGGACTTTTCCCCATCCCAACAATAGCCACCACACTGCCGAGATCTGCCACCTGCGAAACAATACGGCTTGGTTTGTAGGGTGTGGCAATCCTGTCAAACGGTGTCGGCTGCAACCCTCCTAATAGAGAAATCCGCCCGGGACCTGACCGCAGATAGCTCCTGCACAAATGACAGCTTTGTGCAGCGGGGATCCGGGACACGTCAAACTGAGCAACGGATTCGGCAAGCGGGGCTGCAGTTTCGGAAGACGTGTGGGGATGTGACGTTTTGTGTGGATTTAAGGATCAAAAACGGGACAGGGTCGAAACAGGGTGCGTGATGCAGGAGGACAAGTTTACAAGTTGAGAAGAAATGCTAAGGTATTCGAATTGTGAAGAGTCCATGACAGGACAAGTAGAGAAAATCCTGTGAGCAGCAAGTCTGGTATTTGCGCTCAAATACCAGTCGTGCTGTGATCCCACATAAAATCTTTTCCATTCTGCCACTCCTTCCGTAGAGTAAGCCATCGTTAATGCCGCACAAGCTCTCTCCACTATCGTCCACTATCATTGTTCCGCTACCGGCGAGACACCCTCAGTGGGGCGGCACGAAGTTTGAATTCCGGAGGAACTGCGTAGTACGGGTGAGACAGCCCAAGGCACATAATCTTGGTAACTTCACGAACCCCCTAGACCTGCCTAAGAAGAATTTAAAATATAAGTAGGATCGCTGTGCGCAGACACTGCTTTCAACAGAGATATCCCGTACCGAAGTTACATCCATAGAGTTGAATTTTAAGAGACTCGGCCCTATATTGAAGAGCCGAAATTAGCAGAAGTTGGGCACCACAGAAATGTAATCTTAAGGTGCCTGCTGCTAGTAACTTGACCTCGATCGTTCTTTATCGTCCACTACGTTTTCTCGAATCTCACACTAGACAATATACTTTCTGGTGAGAATCCATAATTAAATGAGACTGCCATACCCTTCACAGCGAAGGGTGGAAATTATTTGCTAGCGACTTGGATTGAGCTGATCAACGTCCTGCGCAGACTTTTTTAGAGTACGAAGCTTGAATGGACACCCTTCACTAGGGGATTGGATATCTTTGACATCGGTGTTTTTTCCTTGACACTCGACCCTTGACCTATCGGACAAGCCCACGTCCTCTGCATTCGGACCAAAAACGCACTGTAAGTTTACGATGTGTGCAACTTACCTGGTTCTTCGGAATGGATTTGTCTGCATGAAGTCTGGGTTTCACTGTCACATTGTACGATAATGATTTTGCACCCACCTAATCCGCGGAGGGGAGCACAAAAAGAAACAAATTGGTCTCTGGAAAATACTTTGTGCGTTTACGCAGACGTCTTCATTTGAGTCTAGATTATTGCTTTCGCAAACTTGGCGAAAGGCTATACCTAGAGATTACGGCTACTGGCTGAATAATTTCGTCACATGCTGCACATGCACAACTTGCAGCCACATATCTGCAGCCTGTAGTTTGGTGAGCTCAGCATGGATGATGTGATTGAGATAATTTACGCAGTCGAGCTGGGACATTATTGCGAGGGCGCTCGTCTGCATTGTTGACGAGGGTATATGGGAAGTGCAGGGGCATTCAAGGTATAATTGTGAATTCGGTGCACCAGGGAAGGGTGCATACTGCAACTTCGGAGGATCTCTTGCTGCGGGGCGAATCGCTCGCTGCGGAGGATCGCTCACTGCAGAGGAACGGCAGGACGCAGATTACCGAGGAATGCAGACTAGACCGAAGAGTCAGGCTCGTATTGGGCACGGCGCTCGCCCCGCACCGCCGTGTCGTCGTTATTGCCGCCGGCTCGCCTAGGTCGCCGCTGTGGCGGAACCTCCGTGGCGCCCGCACGTGAGAGCATGCCATCTTGTGAGGAAGTTGCTCACCCAGCTAAGCGACGGAATTTCCTGTTTGGTCACGCAGCGATGGAACCTGCGTAGAAGCTGCGCAGCACAGGACGCAGCAGCAGATATATGTAAACGGCGCAGCAGCAGCAGCATCAACACCCACCTAACGCTCACCATGCCATTCTTTGTCAAGACGGAGTCAGACCACAAGGACGACAGCGAGTGGGTGCACACCGGGGTGTCGTCGGTGGTGGAAGACGACTCGGTGGAAGACCACACCACGCACTTGAAGCGCAAGCTCCAGGACAGGCACATGTCGCTCATAGCCCTTGCCGGAATCATTGGGCCGGGCATCCTTGTGGGTGCATCGTTTGCATTGTCGAACGGACCTGCGTCGTTGATCATCGGCTTCGGCGTTATGGGACTCATCGCATTTGCCATGATGCAGTCGCTCGGCGAGCTTGCCACCATGTATCCCACCGGAGGAACGTTTTCCACCTTGGGCAACAAGCTTGTGGACCGGGCCTACGGAGGCGCCGTGGGATGGAACTATGTCATCATCTGGATCGCGGTGTTGGCAAACGAGTACAACACGGTGGCGGCCATCTTGCAGTTCTGGGGGCCGCAGGTCCCGCTCTACGGATACATTCTCATCTTCTGGTTTGCGTTCCTTGCGTTCCAGTTCCTCGGGGTGGGCGCTTTCGGCGAGGCCGAGTTCTGGCTTGCCCTCTTCAAGATCGTGGGCATCGTGGCGTTCTACATCTTCTCCATCGTGTACGTCGCCGGCGGAATCAAGGGCCACAAGGCGTTCGGGTTCCACTACTGGAACGACCCCGGTCCGTTCCACAACGGGTTCAAAAGTGTTGCCAACACGTTTGTGTTTGCGTCGACGTTCTACTCCGGCACCGAGATCGTGGCGGTAACCGCGGCGGAAGCAGCCAACCCGTCGCGGGCGGTTCCCAAGGCCATTCGCCAGACGTTCTGGCGGATCTTGTTCATCTATATGGGGATCGCCGTGACCTACGGCATGACCGTCCCGTACAACGACCCCGGGTTGCTGCGGACCACCAAGGCGTTGCAGTCGCCCATGACCATCGCCATCACGCGTGCCGGGTGGCTGGGCGGCGTCCATTTGATCAACGCGTTTATTCTCGTCACCTGTGTCAGCGCCATAAACTCGTCGATCTATATCGGGCTGCGGACCATCGTCAACCTCGCCAACGAAGGCCTGGCGCCCCGCGTGTTGCGCAGGGTTAACCGCCATGGAGTGCCGTACCTCGCGGTAATTCTCATGAACGCGTTCGGCTTCCTTTCCATGATGAATGTCAGCACCGGTGCCGCCAAGGCCTACAACTACATTGTCAACTTGTCCGGGGTGGCGGTGTTCATCGTGTGGGGCAACGTGTGCTTCTACCATATCCGGTTCCGCCGGGCGTGGGCGCTCCAGGGACGGTCGTTGGACGAGCTCACCTTCCGGGGGTTGTGGTATCCGGTGTTGCCCGTGGTGGGGATCGTGTTGAACGTGTTTTTGGCGTTGATCCAGGGCTGGGCGTACTTCAAGCCGTTCGACGCGGGCAACTGGGTGGACGCCTATGTGTTGTTGCCGTTTTTCGGCGTGCTCTTTGTCTTCTTCAAGCTCGTCAACCGCACCAAGTGGGTGAGTCTCGCGGAGGTCAATTTGGACGAGGGGCGTCGGCGCGACGTGGTCAAGAAGGTGGAGTCCGACCTGGAAGCCTAGCGGTGCATGACGTGCCCAAGGGCGTCTGTTGAAGGCCAGCGTTGCAGCAACGGGCGCCGCAGCTGCCTACGCATGCACGATTTTAGTGATTTCGGTACCCTGAACAGCGCAGCAGATCTGGGCCGGTTTGCATCCCGGTCGGGCAGACGCCAGCGCATCTCACTCGGTCCTAACCATTGGGTGGGGTGGGGGCACCGGGGTTGTCCTCACTGACGATAAACCCGTCGCCCATCCGCTCATCGCCGCCTTGTCCACCCTCTGACTTAGTCAATTCTGGGTGCAGCACGGTGCAGTGCTTGGCATCGCTTCTGTCTCCACATACAAGCGGTCCAAGGGGTTAGCTGCCTGACATGACGATTCAAGGTTTCAGCTGCACACGGCGGCGCAGCTCTTTACATGCGCCGGATTTTGCCACGACCACCTTGCCCATTTTTTCTAGCATGACATGGCATGGCATCTACAATATACAGCACCGTCGTCGACTCGTAGCAAATGTATCTGTGGCGCCTGCGGGGTCGGCTGATAATCACTCCACTCGGATTAATTATGTGACTAGTCGGCGACAATAGCTGACAGCGCTCCGCCGCCCTGCAGTACGAAGATACTCAGGGGACGTAGGAAGTCCCCATCATTGCTTATTTCCGTCTAATTCCCTGCCAGTGTGCGTCGTATATCGATCTGTGCAGAAAAAGAACCAAGGTTAGTATTACGTGCAGAAAATCGTATGCAATGCACAGGTGCATATTAAAGGATCGCAAAAGATTGATGCACAAAAGCTCGCTAGGTGGCCAGACCGGCTAAATCGACAACTATCGCGAAGTCTAATGCTAGTGCGCCATTGCCTGTCCCTCACACTGGTCTTCGCTTATGTCCGTGATGCTTTGTGGGTATTCTGCTACATCACGTACAAATCTGCTACAATCCTGCGTACCCTGCTGCAGCAGCATCTGCTGCTCTGGAACACTGACGAAGGCCTCGCTACAATGCAGCTTGTATGCTGTTGCTACGGCAACCATGCCAATCCTGGGGCTGGAGCATGGCGGGCTTTTCGTAAAATGTTGGCGCTCAGAATATCGGCTCAAGATCTTAACCATCTTGATACGGAACCGTTGGCCCAAACATTTCCCGTGTCATTGTTACACGCCTCGTATTTTATACCGGAAAATTCTTTGCCGCGTGGAGGTGGTTTTTTTATTGGACCCTCGTTGCAAATATTGAGCCTAATTGAGTACTTGCATGGGCTAGCGTGATCTGATGCATGGGTACTGATACTTCGTTGTTATTCGATGCACCTCAGTTTGCTTGGTTTGGGGCAAGTTGCACATGCGTGCAGCAAACGGGAAGCCGGACATCCGGGAAACATGGCCGTTGCACGGGCGATTGGGTAAACACCGCACGCCCGAAGCGGCAGGCAAGCCAAGCTTCTCACCAGATTTCCGTCGGCAGCACGATGTCTGGTCATTCGGCCTAAATCGGTTTTGGGGACGACACAAGATTTACCCCGTGACGCCCCAGCCGTCTTGGGAAGTCGCCATACGGCATTCCGTGCCCGGGCTCGTAACGTAGTATATATTTTCTGCTTTGTTCACATGCCTTAGTGCAGCTGTCCAATTCAAGTAATTACTTCTCCTAGGGTAAACCTTCTTTTTCCCCCTAATTGAGACGGCGCGGCCAGGGCTTTTAGCTGCACCCTGGAAGTTTTTGTCGTAAACATGTAATTTGACTAAAGTTTAGATGTGCATGCATATGTGCCCTTGTCTCGCATTTTCTTCAACCCGCATGCACTTGCTGGGGCGTCTGCAAAATTATGCCCCTTGCTTTTTTCAATGAACGGTGTTTTAGATAGCATAATAGTTCAGATCGCACTATATATGCTTCCAGGTGCCCCAAGATTTACCGGCCTCGAAAATATCATCGCTTGTATTCCCACTGCTCGCTAACCCTCCTAATAATTGCTCCCTTCCCACGAGTGCGTTCGCGATGTACCATTCCCAGCCTCCGCCCCCCGCCTCGGCCTCCTCCTACACTTCCACCATGTTCTACAACGATATGACCTCAGACTTCACGGTGTCCCAAATGCCCTCCGGCTCCCACAATAACAACCCGCCCAGCCATGGGCCCGCCCACAACAGCTACTTCCCGCTGTCGGTGTTTGACGCCAACTACGACGCCTTTTCCCAGCACGAGCACCACAGCCAGCACGAGCACCCCGACCAGCACCACGACCAGCACCACGACCAACATCACGACCTCTCCCACAACACCCATTCCCATGACGGGCTCACCACCGTGTCCCAGCACGAGTTGTACTTTGCCGCTGGCGGCTCCGACAACACGCTCCCCAACCCTCCCGCGTACTTCCGTGACAACATCAACCTCCAGCTCAAGTTGGGCCACGCCATGCCGCAGGCCAGTCCGGCGGCACAGTACCGTGCAGCACTGCCCGTCCAGCGCAGCTTTTTGCAGCACAGCGGGCGTCCGCTCGTATCGCCCGTGGTGTTGACCTCGCAGACGCCCGACATGTTTGCCGCCGGCGCCATGGGGTTTGGCGGCAGCAGCGACGGCCTCGACGAGCTCGTGCCGGTGTCACCGCCGCTCTCGTCGCAGCACGGGTTCTTGGACTCGTTGTACACGCTGTTGGAGAACCCGGCGTCCAGCGCGGTGTTTGATGTGGACGGAGCAGGTCTCCACGACGGGTTCTTCAGCTACGACTTCCCCGTGCCGGCACCGGAGGAGCCGGTGAGTCCCACCAGCTTGGGCGAGCCTGCCCACGCGGCGTTGCACCACGAGTTGACCATGGTGGAGCAGCAGCAGCGCCAGCTCCAGCTCCAGCTCCAGCGCCAGCGCAAGGGCCTCGAGCCGGCAGGCCCCGTCCACAAGTCCCGCAAAAAGAAGCAGGAGGCGCCGCTCGCAGACCCGCCCATGGACATTGCCACCGCCATCGACTTGGCAGCACGCGCGTTCAAGCGGGCGTTCCCACCACGGGGCAGCGACTCCACCACCACCGCCGCCGCCGCGCCCGTCCCGGGCGTCACCATGCCCATGCTGCCTACGTCTTCCAGCGGCTCGTCCATCTCCACTCCCCAGATGGCGTACACCTTCCGCGAAACCAAGCCCATGAAGCAGCGGCTCTTGGAGCTGTTCACGGTGGAGGAGATCAACGCCGTCAAGTACAGCGAAAAGGAGATGGAATGTGGGCTGCACTGCTCCGCCACGTTCCACGACTTTATCGAGTTGGCCCAGCACTACGACGAGCACAAGCTCTTCCGCCACTGTCCACGCTCGTTCGTGTGCCCAGTGGACTCGTGTCCCATGAGCATCCTCGGTTACAACAAGAAGGCGTGGCTCAAGCAGCACGTTGTGTCACACCACTTCTCCAAGGGCTACGTCAAGCCCGAGATGGACAAGTACTCGCAGCAGCTCCTCAGCATCGTGTTTGTCTGCGGCCACAGCGACTGCAAAAAGGGCTTTTACCGTCGCGACAGCTTGACGCGCCATTTGAAGTTGGTTCATGCCAACTCGCAAAGCAAGTTTAATCTTAAAAAGCGCGAGCAGGACGGCGACTTTGTGGGCAAGAAGCGGCGGCGCCGCATTAAATCCTAGAGGGGTATGTACACACAGCTCACATACACGAATGACGATTCTTCCCTGGTAGTGCTCAGCTATTGTACTTACAAGCAAGTGCATGGTGTCAAACCCAGATGGATATGCTAGATTGCGCCTCGCGGTCTATTTGGGATTATTTTTTGGTGTTGCACCAGCGTGGTACCCCGCTAGCGATGTCTGCACGTCTGGTTGGGAGCCCGCGACATGCTCCATGCGTCTGGCTGTGGATATTCTCTTAGTTGTGGCTAGACTGGGTCTAATTCTGAGTCGTCGCGAGCTACTAGCACTTGACTTATTTGCCACACAAAATTCCGCAATAGCGGTTCCCGAACCATCCGGGTTGCTCAACCCAGGGCTAGCTTCAACAATTGTAGTACCTAGCCAGCGAGCACAATCCTTGCTTCCTTCGCTACGTTGCATTTGGGTCTACATATGCATGGCGCCCCATGCTCTATAGCCGTGTCGCATAGTGGACCAAACTAAAACTGTAATCAAATAAAATTGATTGTGATGTATGCACAGTATTTTTTAGTGCCAGATAAATTAGCGGGAGAGAGGGGGGGGTGGGGAGGCGGGGGAACTTGGGCAGTAACCACGGTTGTCACATGGGTCAATCTACAACCAACCCTGCGTCACCAAGCCATCACGGTGGTGGCATTCCCTCTCCCTCCTTCTGCCACCCACAGACCAGTCGTATATACTCAAATTTTCCGCGATTGTCGTGGCCAGAAAACTTTCCGCATGCACCATGTGATGTATTCCCGAGTGCTGGCATTTATGATAGTGTTGGGAGGAGGAAAAACAACTGATTGCATGCATATCTGGCTAATATTTTCTGGTAAACAAGAATGCGCGTACACGGATAAATGTATACCAGTAAGTAAGACCTGGGTCGGTTGTTTCACAAGTGCAACAGGAACTGAAACTTGTTGTTGTTGTTGTTGGTTGAGTGCCCTCAAGGCATTTGTCCTATACCGGAGTACTGACACATGTTGCGAATCTCTTATGCTACAGAGCCGCCAGCTTATCTCAAACACAAAGTGGCGATGCCATTTGGTTATTTTCTGATCCCTGATGCTGTAGGCTATATGTTCATGCGGAACGAGGTAAGTCCGTGTTTCCCCTATACAGTTGCCCCCCTATGTGACTAAATGCGCTTGAAGGATCTGCTGCACCTTCATTCATCTAAACCTACGTCAAATAATAATAAACTATTATATGTTTCCGCGGCTCATGCAGGATGCACCCAAATAATAATTCTGCAATTCTTTGGTACGCAAGAGCGGTGACATTACAGTCCCCTACGTTATCTGATTTGTTTCAAGATGCTCTATCTAGCGGTATCATGCATGGTGCTCCACTACCCCACCTCCTAGAATGTCTTGGCTTTGGTGCTTGCGTATGCGTATAACCCTTACGTTTGGCCACCCCCAACTGAGGGGATGTGCAGGAGCGGAAGAGTAATTGCTGCGATTAAACATTTAGCTATAGGCCCGTTCCGGAATTCCGCAATGCAGGGTCCTATCCCAGCAAGGCACCTTCCTCCGACCAATGGGGAAGCCATGTATGCAGAACGGTAGCCAATTTACTTAAGTGCTTACCAAATGTTGCGCTTCGGCCATGTTGCTGTCCGTTTCACCAGGAGCTGTTGCACCACGAAACACGGAACCGTGCAGTGTGAGTGAAGCATCCTGATACGTCCGCGTTTTGCATCTGCATCATCGTGTTCTTAAAAGTCTATTTTCTAGGAGGATGGCTTGTCGTGGAGCTGCAACCCTATTGTATATTTTCTGCAAGGTCCATTTGGGAATCACATACGCAGCCGTCTCAATTGCGAGAATTTCCTCCGAAGCAGTTCTTGGAAGTTACGTATTCCGCCCATGTTATGAGCTTCCGCTCGCAAATTCAAGTGGTATATAATGATCAAATTACGGTGTGGGGGTACCACAAGGTCTGTGGCCGCTGGGATGTCCCAAAGCGCCGATGTACGAGAATATCGCTCATTCCAGGCATGACTTCCACCGTAGGATACGTCGAAGCAGAAGTCGGACACCGTGGAGGGACCTGTCAATCATGACCAGAAGGGATATGGGAGTTTCGGGGATCCCATGAATTTCAAAGAACTAATTGACATTTCTCGGCCTCAACCCATGGAATTCCGATAAAACGTACACTCGAAGTCTCAAGCCCAACAGGTTGACCGGTTGATACAATTTTAGACACTTGCTATTGCTCTACTCAGCGAGTTGTGAGTAAGGTAAGTTTGTGAGTCTAGTGAGCCTTGAGTTAAGTGATTTAGGGGGATTAATGAGCTAGTTGCGCTAGATGAGTCGAGCCCAGGTGCTATCCATTCCTACTACCTTGGCTACACCGCATCTCCCCTTGCTATCCAGCTAGCTTAAGATCAATCAACAAACGAAGAACGACCACCCAAGAAATTCCAGCCCGCTGGAGCTACCCAGAAAACACGACTATCGGATAAACCTTCCAGCTCAATTGGTGTAGTCCATGGACTGGTGCTATTCCCATATCGTATCCTTGGTGCTGCTACACAGTCATTGCTAGAACATTGAAAGGCTATGATGACCGTTCGAGCGAGTCTTGCTAATTGCAGCACACCTGACTATTGGAAGAAGTCCGATGGAGCTCACCCACCCTTCTCCTTCCCTCTGTGGAAATGTGCTCGTACCGAGAACACCCCTTGCACCCACTGCCCACTTCACCCACCATCTGTCTTCAGACTCTGTCTTCAGACTCTGACTTTGCCTCCCCTTCCCGCCCTAATTGCAACCGTCACGTGCAACGGCTGTGTGGCTGCAAACGGTCCAGCCACAGGTATTTAATTTCGCCGATTCCCCTAGCATATCAATCATGAGCATCCATTCTCCACAGCACGTTCCCCAGCATTCTCCCCCACCGTGGGTTCCACCACACGCGACCACCGCCAACTTGGACTGGGCAGATCTAGTGCTTGTCGACTTGTCGAAATGGGACGAACCCAACGGCAAAGAGCAACTCGTTGAAGCACTCCGTCGTGGAAGCAGCCATGACGGGTTCTGGGCCGTCACCAACAGCGGAATCTCCCAGGACGAGATCCACGAGATCTTCAGCTACGGCAAACACTTCTTTGACGACTACACCCTTGAACAGAAGCGAGCGGTGGAAGTGGACTTTGCCACGGGCAACTACTTCGGCTACAAGCCCATCGCCAACAAGGCGCTCTTTGGTACCACGGTGCGCGACAACTTGGAGACGTTCAACATCGCCAAGTTCACCCGGGACGGGCGGTTTTCGCAGTACCACGCCAACGACTTTATTCAGGCCCACCGGGAAAAACTCGAGGAAATCTCCCGCAGGGCGTACGCCGTGGTCGACAAGCTTTTCCGGCTCTTTGCGCTCATTCTCGAGCTCGACGAGGACTACTTTGTCTCGCGCCACTTGTACGACGACCCCAGCGACGACTCGCTCCGCTACATCAAGTATACTCCCCGTACCGTAGCCGAGGATGCCCAGGTCGAGAACATCTGGTCCCGTGCACATACCGACTTTGGCACGTTGACGCTCTTATTCAACCAGGTGGTGGCGGGACTCCAGATCCGGGTGTCTGACGGTCTGTGGAAGTGGGTGAGGCCGGTTCCGGGTGGAATCATCTGTAATGTTGGCGATACCCTCAACTTCTGGTCGGGCGGATATTTCAAGACCACGATCCATCGCGTGGTCCGGCCTCCCGAGGACCAGGTCGACAGTCCGCGGATCGGCGCGTTCTACTTTGTCCGTCCGGGCGACAACGCCAAGGTCGAAATAGCGCCGTCGCCGTTGTTGAAGCGCTTGGGGCTCTACCGGAAAACCGAGCCTATTGGAGGAACGGAGTACGTCAGAAAACGTGTCCAGGACTATCACAACCGAGAGGGCTATGACAAGCAGGCCGACGTCAAGTTCCGGGTGGGCGAGTTTGAGATCACCGACGGGTTTGCCTGATTATATTGATACAAATCCAGCGTCAATGGCGAATGTCAAAATTGTAGAAAAGTGAGAAAATCAGCAAAGGACAGGAGTGACGAAACAACACAGATCCAAAGATACCACTCGCCACTCTAAAGAGTTCCGCACCCAGCGTACCGCACGTTTCTATTCTACCTCCTTATTTTCTCCCAAGCATCTCCTTTGCTCCCAAGCATCTCCTTTGCTCCCAAGCATCTCCTTTGCTCCCACGCATCTCCTTTGCTCCCACGCATCGTCCTTCCGACTCTCGCTACGCGTCTAGCGAGCCCGCGGTAGAATTTCCAGCCCACAATTCGCGGCTCGCGGTATTCTCGCGGGACATCGCAACTACAGCCAAGAGCTCACCTTCACAGACCGCAGACCACACTATCGCGACCCACTCTCCCGACCACTCTCCCCCACCACTCTCTCCAGCCTGCGACTCCGTAGAACCGCCCAACCTAACCTCTTACGTAAGCCCCTTTGCGCCTGCCCGTCCCTCGCGCTACAACACGCTTGGGCGACGCGCACTACTCGCACTATTCCATTTGAAGCCAACACCAACAACCAAACCTCGAACTATCCATACATGTCGAGTTCAGAGAGAGTGAGTAACGTGACGCCCGGTGGGGGCGTAGTGGCTGGAGCCGGTCCGATCACGGGAACACTACCCACGGGATCCCCCGCTTGTCCTCCGCCTCCACCATCTCCAATTTCACCAGCTAACATCCAGAACACTCCGGGATTCGAGCCTCCCCAGCCGTACTCGTTCTCCGTGGCCGACAACCGGACCAAGTACTTTACCAAGACAGAGAAGCCGGTGGTCGACATCGAAAAAACCAGCAAAAGATTCAAGTATTTGCTTGGATTGACCTCGTTGTTCCAGCACTTCATCGAAGCCAAGGCCAACAAGGACCCGCTCTTCAGAAGGATTCTCGACGACGTCCACCTGAGCACCAGCAACGGCCCCGGCGCCGCCAGAAGGCGTAAGACAGAAAAGGAAGAGGATGACGAGCTCTTGAACGACGAGGTGGATACTCCGGTGATCACAGAATTCACAGAAAGCCCCGGCTACGTGGACGGAACGTTGCGTCCGTACCAGATCCAAGGCTTGAACTGGTTGGCGTCGTTGCACGAAAACAACTTGTCGGGTATTTTGGCCGATGAGATGGGTTTGGGTAAAACTTTGCAGACGATTTCTTTCTTGGGATACCTCCGCTTCATCAAGGGAATAAACGGGCCTCACATCGTCATCACCCCGAAATCCACCTTGGACAACTGGCAAAGGGAGTTCAACCGTTGGATTCCCGAAATGAACGTGTTGGTCGTCCAAGGTGACAAGGAGCAGAGACAGCAGTTGTTGACCGACAGAATCATGCTGTGTGACTTCGACGTGGTCATTGTTTCCTACGAGATCGTCATCAAGGAAAAGGCCACATTCAAGAAGTTTGACTGGCAATATATAATCATTGACGAGGCCCATAGAATCAAAAACGAGGAATCGCTCTTGTCGCAGATCATCAGAATGTTCCATAGCAGAAACCGACTCTTGATCACCGGTACTCCTTTGCAGAATAACCTCAAGGAGCTCTGGGCGTTGTTGAACTTTATCTTGCCCGATGTGTTTGCAGACAACGACTCGTTTGACGAATGGTTCCAAGGAGATCGTGCGGAAAACTCCGAGGGTGACGTGGTATCCCAGCTTCACAAGGTGTTGAAGCCATTCCTATTGAGAAGAATCAAGGCCGACGTGGAAAAGTCGTTGTTGCCCAAACAGGAAATGAATGTCTACGTCAAAATGAGCGACATGCAGAGAAAGTGGTACCAGAAGATCTTGGAAAAGGATATCGATGCTGTGAATGGTGCCAACGGAAAGAAGGAAAGCAAAACCAGATTGTTGAACATCGTCATGCAATTGAGAAAATGCTGTAACCACCCATACTTATTCGAAGGAGCGGAACCAGGACCTCCGTACACCACAGATGAACATTTGGTCTACAACTCCCAAAAGATGATTATTCTCGACAAGCTCTTGAAAAAGTTCAAACGTGAAGGCTCGAGAGTATTGATATTTTCCCAGATGAGCAGAATGTTGGATATCATGGAAGACTACTGTTTCTTCAGAGAGTACCAGTATTGCAGAATCGACGGACAAACCGAACATTCTGATAGAGTGAATGCCATCGATGAGTACAATAAGCCAGGCAGTGAAAAGTTTGTTTTCTTGTTAACCACAAGAGCTGGTGGTTTGGGAATCAACTTGACCAGTGCAGACATCGTTATATTGTTTGACTCAGACTGGAACCCTCAGGCGGATTTACAAGCCATGGACAGAGCCCATAGAATAGGACAGACCAAGCAGGTCAAGGTGTTCCGGCTCATCACGGAAAATGCCATCGAAGAGAAGGTGTTGGAAAGAGCCACCCAAAAATTGCGATTGGACCAGTTGGTCATTCAACAGGGAAGAAATGCAGGCAAGTTGGAGGGCCAGCTGAACAAGCCTGCTCACAAGGGCGACTTGCTCGACATGATCCAGTTTGGTGCTAGCGATGTTTTCAACGGTAAGGGTGAGGAAGCAAAGACTGACGAAATCGACATTGAAGAGCTCTTGAAAAACTCAGAGAGCAAGACCGCCGAGTTGAACAAGAAGTACGCTGCATTGAACTTGGATGCGCTTCAAAACTTTGCCAACGACGAGTCGGTTTACGAGTGGAACGGTGAGAACTTCAAGAAGAAAGATGTGTCTGGAATCACCAATATTGGCCATGCATGGATCAACCCCGGGAAGAGAGAACGTAAGGAAAACTACTCCATTGATATGTACTATAAAGATGTATTGAATACTGGAGGAAGCAGAAGTGGTACTTCTACAGCAGCAAAGTCAGGACCCAGACCTCCAAAGCAGTTGAACATTTACGACCACCAGTTTTTCCCCAACAAGTTGTTCGAGCTTCATGAGCTAGAGAAAAATTATTACAAGAAACAAACCAAGTACCAAGCGGTGTTGAAGAGCGGCAAGCCCGATACTTTGGAGCAAAGAGAATTAGAGCAAAAAATCGAACAGGAGGAAATCGAAAATTCCAGACCGTTGACCGAGGAAGAGAAGGCATTAAAGGAAGAGCTTTTAACCAAGGGCTACAGCAGATGGAGCAGAAGAGACTTTACTCATTTTATTGTTGTTTCAGCCAAGCACGGAAGAAATTCTATTGCGGCGATTGCCAACGAGTTTGAAGAGAAGACCATTGAGGAAGTCAGAGAATATGCCCAGGCGTTCTGGAAAAACTACCGAGAAATCGAAGGTTACGAGAAGTTCATCAACCAGATCGAAGCCGGCGAAGAAAAGATTACCAGAGTCAAGTTGCTCAAGGAAGCGTTGAGGCGAAAGTTGGCCATGTACAAGTATCCCCTTCAAGAGCTAGTGTTGAAGTATCCTCCTGCATCCACCAACAAGAGAATGTTCAGTGACGAAGAGGACCGTTTCTTGTTGATCCAGATGTACCGATTTGGACTCGATAGGCCCGATTTGTATGAACGGATCAGAGAAGCCATCAGAGACTCGCCGTTGTTCCAGTTTGATTTCTTCTTCCAGAGCAGAAACCCAAGTGAATTGAGTAGAAGATGCTCGACGTTATTGGCATGTATAAGCAAGGAGTTCCACCCTGAATTAGAAAATGGAAAAGCAGAGGAAAACGGCAAGAGAAAGAAGGAGGCTGACGATAGCAGCAAGAAGAAAAAGAAGCAGAAGAAGACGTGATTGGCTACCAGGACCAATTTTTTAATATATTATTACATTAATTCATGGGTCTATAGACTGAACGACCTCGAAGGACAATTTTGAGTTTTGCATTCCTTTGCCTACCGTTTGTATTATATGTACAGTTTTATCTCAATTTACAAGCTTTTGAACGGTGTAGCTGGGTATGTAGAATAAAATGATTTGCTGTGGTTGGATCGTTATGAGCTTCGACCTGAGTGATGAAGGGCATGAAGGGAGTCAGAGAGTGGCTGCGAATGGTGCGATGGAAATGACACTGACAAAAGAATATCAACGAATTGCTTTCTCGGAGTCGTATGCTGTCAAAGCAATCGGGAGAACTTTGGGCGTCACCTAATGATAAGAGCGTAATAAACCAAACATCCATACTGCAATCCAGAACGTCGTCACCCCGATCTTCACATAAAAGTCATATCACACAGGACTCACCCAAACGATGTCATCTCCCTCAATTCCGAGCTCCCCACTCTCGAAGCTTCTTCAATTCCGAGCTTCTTCAATTTCGAGCTTCGTCAACGCTTCTCGTGCTTTTTCCAGACTCTCGAGCTTCTCGAAACTTCTCAAAGCTTCTTCGAAGCATCTTGAGGCTTTTCCCCGGCTCTCAAAGCTACTTCAGAGCTACTTCAAAGCAACTTCAAAGCTTCTCGAGCTATTTTCCTCATCCCAGCTCCTCTAGAAGCCTCTCCAACACGTGCTCGAACTGGTTCGGAGTCACTGCCAGGGGATACCTCACCACAACTCGACCGTGGCGGTCCACCACAAACTTCTCAAAGTTCCACCGCACCCCCTTGAACCCCAACTCGCCCGGTTGCTCGCTCTTGAGCCATGTGTACAACTCCGACGCGCCTTCGCCATTGACCTCGATCTTGCCAAACATGGGAAACGTCACCCCGAACCGCTCACGAGCCAACCGTACCGCTTCAGCATCGTCGTAGGGCTCCTGCCCTCCAAACTGGTTGCACGGAAACGCCAAGATCTCCAAGCCACGACCCCGGTACTTTTTGTATAGCCATTCCAACTCCCGGAACTGAGGGGTAAACCCACAAAGACTCGCCACATTCACCACTACCACGACCTTGTGGGCGTAGCGCAGGAGATCCACACGTGACCCGTCGTTCCACTTCATCGTAAACGTATAGAACCTGGACAGCGCTGGCAGCACCGTCCGTGTGCTCTGTGAACTGCTCATGTACTTCTCTGCCGTACGGCAACTCTCGTATTTTGACGCGATGGTCCGAGATCACGTGACACGCGATCTTCCATGACCTACCTTTATCCGGGGTTAAGGTCACGTGACACATATATGTCCTGGGCTGCTTGGGGTGGATGGCGGCGATAGCGTGCAATTCGAGGGTGGTTCCCCTCCCAGCACTACGATGCTTGCGCTGGCAAAATCCGACCACGTAACTTCCCTCAGCCCGGCCATTCCCGGCGGCGTTAGGCATCCGGTGTGCACACGACCACCCCTTTGTGTTTTTATCGCATAAAAAAGACTCAAACTGACAACAACCTAGTTTGCCACTTTAACCGCCAGCAGCGTGGAATTCACTCGTCCTTTCAGACACAACCACGCGATAGTACGCAACCACAGCACCCGCCTGCCTTTTTCCGCGCCCAAATCCACGCACTTTTGGTGTTGATCTCTTCGGCCAATCAAATCAGACGATTTTAATCCACACCTCGTCCTAGCCATTCAACCGGCTCTCTTGTAAGGATCGAGGACTCTGTGACTGACGGCACCGGTCGCTGCTTTATCCCTAAGACGCGTCTGTGAGCAAGCCCGACCATGTCGTTCCAAGTAAACTGGAATACCTTGGAGTCCGACAACTTTTCGTGCTGGACAAAAGAGTTGCTCACCACTGCGCTCAATCTGGGGAAGTCTCCCAATATTCTTGCATCGTCCATTCTGATCAAGGACCTCAACTTCGGTAAGGTCGCACCCAACTTCGAGATCTTGGAGATCGGGGAGCTCGACAGGGACCGCTTCAGAGGTATCTTTAAGATCAACTATGAGGGCGACTTCCACTTGACTCTTCACACAAAGGTCCAGGCGAACCCGCTCAACATCTACTATTCGAACAGTTTGGAGAAGGAAGTGGGCAACTCTACGTTTGTCACCCCAGAATTCGGCTTGTCCAACGAACAGTTCGCCTTGCCCATGGACTTGAAATTGAGCGACATCAAGATTAGTGGTATCGGAATTATTGTATTCAGCAAGACTAAGGGCTTGACCTTGGTGTTCAGAAATGATCCTTTGGATTCCATCAAGGTCTCGTCCACCTTCGATACCGTCCAGGTGTTGGCTAACTTTTTACAGAAACAAATTGAAAATCAAATCAGAGAACTATTCAGAGAAACCTTGCCGACTTTGATCCATCAGTTGTCCTTGAACTATCTTTCTTTGGACAACATAAATGACATACACTCAAAGCTTTCGCTCAACCTTGCTGCAGAAATACTATCGGGTGCGCCAGTGCTGCCTAGTGAATTGCCAATAGTCTACTCCGCGCACAATTTACGGAAGAATTTAAAGCTATTCAAGTCAAGGGATACTCTCAGCTTACATGTGCCGAAGTTGAAGAATGTTATTCAAAGATCGCACCTAGACAAATTGAATAAGAACGTGCCCAACTTATCAAATTCCCTTTATTCAATTTTGAAAGAAGATTCGGGACCGGCAGCGAATACCAATGGAATTCCAATCGAAATGTTGATAAATCAAAACTTTTCGAAAACCGATACAATCTTGAAGGAAATCACCTCCATCCAGACCAACAATTACTATAAGATCAATAACAACAAGAATAATGTTGTGAAGCCAAAGAGAAGAACGATCAAATTGAACAAAAAGAAACCTATATCTGCTTCAGCACACGTAACCCCGGCTGCATCTATCCCAGTTTCTCACCTGGTGTCAAATCAAACAGTGATTGAAGGTGACCATTCGGAAACCTCTACACTTGTTAATGAGCCCGTCGAACGCGAAACTGTAGTGGTTCAGCCTAAACCAGTGAGATTGCCACGAGAGCTATACCATGTTGATCTTAAGCCCGAGAGGCCTCCGCTCAAATTGGAGGTTCCTTACTATGTGAATGAGTTCAAGAACGAGTTTTTGAAGTCCGAGAAATACGATTCGCCTAGCACCTCCTCGTTGTTGACCAGCGTTGTGGGTTTAGGCACAAACTACTTCAATTTCCCAAATAACCAGCCCATCTCCACGTCCCCCATTCGCAGGGAGCTCGCCGAACGGGAACTACAAAGCAAGAAGTCCATGAACTACCTTGATATTGCCAAGATCAATGCGAAGCTACAAGAATTCACTTTAGATAAGGAAAAGATCAGCGAAGACAGGAAGCACAAGGACCTACAGGCTGCTGGGTTATTTGAATCTCCTCCACCATATCGCGTATGAGCTAAAAAAAGTTTCGATACGATGTTAAGCAACGATTGCATGTTATTTCTTCATTTCTTGTATATACAATAAGACAATATTTATTCTGAGAAATAGGTGTACTCACTTGAACTGGCAGTGCGACATTTGAAGGGCGGTGTGCCTCGCACGACATTCGCAAGAATGTCTCGTTCTATTTAATTTACCTAATCGGGCATAGATCATGGCAGACCAAACAGGAAAAACCCAAACTTGCACGTAGAGACGGATACAAAGAGCACGCCAGTCACGTGAGTCCCCTCACATGGACGGGTCCCGTGACTTCCTGTTTCCCCAGCAGCCGCTCGTCACGAGGAGCACTACACCCCCTTCTAGCCCCTGCGCTGCGCCCGCCTAAAAATAGTGAAACGAAAACATTCTTGGTCGTGCGCGCACCGCCTCACCATTTGATCTCAGAACTCGTTTCACCAAGTTTTACCGCCTAGTCCTTCGCTTAAAGACCAGCTTTCATTAGAGAGCTTCAGGAGTCGCAAACAGTGTCATTCAGGTGTCTAGCTTGGTAGCAGTGAGAAAAGTGACCCCACCACTAACTTTTCCGGTCGAAGTACGCCTCTTGCCACCACATTCCATCTCCCTCACTACAACTCCTTGTGGTCAAACCTATACATAGCTGTCCAGATGAAGTTCGGCAAATTCGACGAGATTTGCAAGAAGACAGCGTTCCCGCTCTGCTCGGTCGTGGCGGCAAACAACCAAAATGACTTCTTTGACAAGGGCATTCTTCCACAGTGCTACGCTAGATCCGTGGAGCTTGCAAACACGATGATTTTCAACATCGGAAGCGCCTTCGTGCACATAGGAGGGTTGCTTGTGGCTTTGATGATCGTGTTCAACGTCAGAGCCAAGTACACCGCCATCGGTAGAACCGAGATGCTTTTTTTCACATACATCATGATCGGGTTGATCGTGTCGTCGTTGATCGTGGACTGTGGAGTTAGTCCACCATCCAGTTCCAGTTACGCGTACTTTGTTGCGGCCCAGATTGGTATTGCCAGCTCGGCTTGTGCCGCCTTGTTGTATAACGGGATCTTGTGCTTCCAGTTCTGGGAAGACGGTACCAGAAGATCCATGTGGACCTTGAGAGGTATTTCTGTGGTATGGTTTGCTGTCAACTTCTTTGTGGCGTTGATCACGTTTAAGAGCTGGCACACTGCCCTCGACTTGAAGAATACCGAGACCTTGTTCATTGTTTCTTACATCCTCAACGCAGTCATCGTGGCAGCATATGTGGTGTCCCAGATAATTCTTATTGTATTCGCTTTGAAGAGCTACTGGGCTCTCGGAGCAATTTTCTTGGGAGTTTTCTTCTTCGTGGCCGGTCAAGTGTTGAGTTACGTTTTCAGCAATGAAATTTGTAAGGGTGCCAAGCATTATGTCGACGGGCTCTTCTTTGGCAGTGCATGTAACATATTTGCATTCATGATGATTTACAAGTTCTGGGACATGATTACCACGGATGATTTGGAATTTTCCGTGGCTAATGTCGAACAGGGTGTCCGTGCATTTGGTCACGACGACGAAAAGAGAGCCAGTGGCTTCTTTTAGCTAAGTTGCATTATTTGAAAAAGAGATTGGGAAGTCAAGGATAGCTCAGCGAGTGTCTCTTAATCAGATGTACTCGGATAGGACCACTTTGTACAAGCTATGTGTTGTTTATAATAGATATTTAATTTTGAGGGCCTCGATGAGAGTCGTAGGGACACAGGTTTTAAGAAATCCAGAACTATATATAGTTTAGAGATATTATTTTCGTATGAGATGGACCCTGTCATCAAACAAACGGATTGCTGCATTTTAGATTCCGCTCTTTGTATGGCTATTTATAGACAGACATATGATTTTGCACAAACGTAGCGAACATTAAAATAGACTAAAATCGGAGATGCGCTTCTCCACACAAATAGTCACTGCACATCGTATAGGAATGCTTGACAACGGAAACCCATAAGTGTGAAAATTCAATAAATTGCCACGCATAATAGCCACGGATTCATCTACGTCTAAACTTTCACTAATCCGAAAGAGAACTTTGTACTTCCTGAAAGGCAAAACTGATCAGTTCTAAGAGCTCACAGGCGATATCTCCGAGAGCTGTCATTCTGGAGCCAATAACGTTCGCCCACGTCTCGCTCTTTGTCGCTCCTTCCTGAAACATTTGGCCACGTCCAACGACGCAACCTCAAACACCCGCTTACGTAAGCAAAACACGAAAAACCGTCATTCTTCGCTCAATCAACCAAGCCCAGATCAGCCACTTTCTTTGATTCTCGTTGTCATTGGCTCCGGCTTTTTGGACTGCTACTTCCGTACCGTCGTTAACATCTTTACCGAGACCCCGCTGTGTTTCTCTGCCAAACAATCCGCTCCCTCACATCACACTATTTATTTACAACCACAAGTCATTAGCTGCGTTTCAGGATGTCAGACGAGGCTTTGTTGGACCAAGACAGAATCAAGACGATTCTCAACAGCGATGCATCGTTGGACTTGCTTCTCAACAGACTCAAGCAGAGCTTGACCACGGGAGAGGAACTTGCCAAGTATGTCAAGAAGAAGGCCCAAATCGAAGACGATCACTATAACCAGTTGAAGAAATTTGGTAACCAGGCACGTACGTCGCTCAAGGTGTCCAACAAGGTGAAGAGCGACTCGTTCAGCAACAAGTTGGACGAGATCATCGCGTTTGACGAGAAGTTGTTTGGAGCAGGCAGCTCGTACGTCAAGGCATTGAACGTGATGTATGACGAGCTTGGATCGTTGATCGGGACCGTGTCGAGGTCACGCAAAATTATAAAGGATGAGGGCAAGCGTAAGGAAAAGGAGTGCATTGACGCTATTCTTGCCGCAGACAAGGCAAAGCACAAGTATAACCATTTGTGCGATGACCTTGAAAAGCTCAAGACCTCGGATCCTAACAAAAAGTCCTTTTCGCTCAAGAACAAGACAGTGGAGCAACAGGAGGATGAGCTCCAGAGAAAGGTCGACTCCGCAGACCAAGACTACAAGGTCAAGGTTTCGACATGTAAGAAATTGAAGGATGAAATTTTGATGATCCATAGACCCACTTCGTCCAAGAAGTTGAAGAACTTGATCTTGGAGATGGACATTGCCATGAATGTACAGCTCCAGAAATTCGCCACCTGGAACGAGACCTTAATCATGAATGCGGGTGTCTTGATAAGTCCCCTTCAAGAATCGAAACCATCGATGAAATCATTGGCCGCATCCATCAACAACGAAAAGGACCTCTACGACTATCTTATCAAGCACGAAAACTCTAGCAAAAACCTGTCCTTAGTACCCGTGGACTATGTGGTGCACCCTTCATTGGCGAAGAACCAGAAGAATGTCAAACCCTTCTTGAATAACTCCAAAAACACCACGAATAACAGCACTTCCAACTACAGCAATCAGCAGAACAAATCGGTTTCCTCAGGGTCCGCTTCGTCACCACCACAGAATCCAAATACAAGCACATCCTCTGCAGGTAACAACACACAAACCTCGGATTCCCACCCGGATGCTGCGAACTCCTCCTCATTCACATACACTTCTCTTGACCCATCCACAAAGCCTACCGACTTAAATGGTCCCAAATCACTCAACAGTCAGCTTTCCAATGAACACTCACAGCCCACTTTTGGTGCGTCTATTGAAGACGTGATTCAATTTGCCGGAGTGGATAATGTTCCGCTTGTGGTAAAGAGATGCATAGAAGTGATAGAGGCTCATGGCATGGACATTGAAGGCATATATAGAACCAGCGGAAACAAGAGCACAGTCCAAAGCTTGAAGAACGCAATTGATCAGCAGTTTACCAATTACTTGCTTGTCGGAAACAACATCGATCCTAGCAATGTGCTAGATGCTGACATCTACTGTGTTGCTTCGCTATTGAAGTTATACTTTGCAAGCTTGCCTGAACCTTTGCTAACCAAGGAATATTATCAGTCATTTATCGAGACGGTCAAGTCGTTGGACGAAACTTTCATTGCCAAGAAATTGCACCATTTGGTGTTCAACTTGCCCGACGGAGCATATTTCACATTGAGAGCGTTGATATTCCATTTGAACAAGATTGCATCCAATCAGGACATCAATAGAATGACTCCGAAGAATCTTGCGATCATCTGGGGGCCAGCGATTTTGAACGACAATTCGATGAGCCCACAGGACTTGAGTTACAAGAGTAAGGTTGTTGAAGAGTTGATGCTCATTGCTAATGAGATTTTCGAAACCGAAGAGTGAAAGAAGAAAAAGCCAAAATCCTTCCACGTTAACTATCCAAGCAAGAGTCCTGTTATTATATTAGATTCTGGTTGTCATGTAGAAACTATGGAAGGACTGTTGATGGAAATTACGAGTACCAATGATCAACTTTGTGATATTATGCCTATTTGTCCTAGTTAGTGATAACCCCAATAAATAACCGTTTGTGCAGGTCTTCAACTTTGTATTAGTACATCATAAATGGTACCTTGCCATTCTTGTTGTCGCCTTTGTCCTCCTTCTGTCTGTTGCTGGAAAAATTGAACCTAGGAGGCTTTGAGATCCGGTGGTTTCCTCCCAAGCCTTTTACTCTGTAGGTGGGTCTGAATTCTGAGGTGGACGCGGCCACTTTCTGTTCCTTCTTCTTTTTCTCCTCTTCCTCGTTCTCCTGCTCGAGCTGTTTTTGGTACTCTTCGTCGCTTATTCCCATCAAGGTTCTTCGTATATCTTTCAACTCTGTCTTTAATAGTTTGTGGAAGTCGGGCGACTCTATGATTTTGTCCTGGATGTCCTTATCGACAATACTGAGGAGTCCTCCGCTTCCTCCATTGGTCTTGCCATTAAGATGCTCATTGATGATTTCTCCTTGGATCAAGGCTGCGATCTTGCCTTTGTTCTTCATCAAAAGCGACGGGTCCTGTTTGATTTTGTTTTCCACCATAAGCTTGAGCTTGAGGAGGAGATTGGCATGAGTCTCCGACTCCTTGAAGTTCTCGAGAAGAACCTTCCGTTGCTTGTCGAACGAGCCGTTCTTCTTATACACGGTTGTGAGTTGTTTGGGATCTTTGACCTCCACTGGCTGATCTGACATAACGAGAAGAATTTTGTGTGATGGAGGGCAGATGCGGAATGTGTGTCGATTTGGAATAGTTGTCAATACTGTCAAGTCCGATTAAGGCGTAGCTGTCTGTTTCCTGTATTGGTTCCATGAATTCCTAGTGCGGGTAATGGACTGCACACTACAGATCATATCCAGTCATATAGTTCTATGTGCACTCCAGGAAACATGCTCCGTACAAACTCATCATCTAGAGCTGATTCCCGTTTAGATATCGGAGAAGATTAGTCAGACGTCTCAGCATTACCGCATCCCACCGCTTCCATTGATCCACGTATTCCTGGCCACTTAATGCTACTGTGACTCTTTTGCAATCCACACGTCTTGAGCTCATATACAGCACAGAACAGCCGCTAAAACCTGCAATTCAACCGGACTTTCGTTCAAAGCAGCACCATGGACCCCAGCGAAGCTAGCAGCTCGGTATTGCAGTTTGGGGGGCCTCCCAAAGTTTCCCAAACCAAGGATTCCGTCAGTCCTGAACCACCCTATATTGCGGACATTACAACCTCCAAGAAGAGGCTCCAGCCAGACGACGAGCTGGAGTTCCTTGACTCGATGACAGCCTATCTTGCGGAGTCGCGGACGACGCTCTTGCAATTGATCGACTCCGTGTTGAACAACGCTGTTCTCTCTCATAGCCATCACACCTACTCCCAGCTTGTGGAGTCCCAATGTCGGCTCAAATCCGAGGAACGGGCCAAACTAGCCAGCCTGATTTTCGAAAAACTTACAGAGTACTTTCAGTCCAAAGTCGCTCCCGAAATCTCCAGCATTATCCAAGAGCCGGTCTCTGACAAACTGCATGCCATTGAAAAATTTCTTGTGGTGTTCAGGGCTTGGGAATCCAAGCTTCAGCTCTTGCGAACACTATTTCTCTACCTAGACAGGTCATATCTATATAACCATCCCAGCAAAAAACAGATCTTGAACTTTGGGATGGATTTGGTGAATGACGGATTTTTTGCAGATGGGCTGACTACCAGAAATACCCTTTTGAGCTTGCAATTGGATGTGCTAGCATACTACCGCAAGCAGAACCAGCCATATCCCGAGCATCTCAAACAATACTCAAAAGTGCTATTGAAACTCAACTACAATGGCTCACTTACCTATGACCTTACCCATGGTTTAATAGAAGAGATCGTTCGGCAGTTCAATATCATGAAATCGGTGTGGTGGGCGGAACCAGAGAGCTATCTTACTCGTGCCGTGAGCAGTGCATCAAAAGAAAAGGAGTACTTTCTGCAGTGTGGATATTCGAACACTTTTCTTAACAATTTGGTTATCAAGCTCCGTTGGAGCCTCATCTTTGGTGACTTCACATATTTCATCAGCACGACCCTTCCATACTTACTTGAGCCTGGCGAATCTTATAAGTTGAAGCTGATTTACTCCTGGTGCGAGAGCACCAATAGGGTCTTTGAGCTAGATTCCATCTCCCTCTTTGCGCATGAGTGGGGAAAGTTGATATTCGACGACGTATCCAAGATAATTCAGCCAAACGCTGCACAGACTCCTAAAACGTTGATTCATACATTAGTTGAAACATTTAACCTGTTCAAAACCATTGTCAAAGATTCCTTCAATAGTGATGAGAAATTCGAGTTTGAGCTACGCAGCTCTTTCACCAACGTTTTCAGCAAATATCCCAACAACAGTTTCATGATCCTACAGCTCGCTAAGTACTGTGATGCATTTTTCAAGAGCTCAGGAAAGAAATCGCCATTGGGAGTAACGTACGACGAGTTCAAGGCCAATGTGCTAATAATCTTCAATTGCATCAATAACAAGCACCATTTTCTCATTGCGTATAAGAGAGAACTTGCGAAGCGTTTATTATTGGGGAAAATGCCTAATTTTCACCAGGAGGAGGACTTGGCAAATGCACTCTTGACTGTGGTGGGCAAGTTTGATTCGAATGGATTGGATGACATTATCAAGGATATCAGTGAATCACGAGGCCTATTTTCTCGGCTAATTGACTCACCTGATGTTGAGTTTTCGCCATTAATCTTGGACAAGTCAAAATGGCCAGAAATTCCCAAAATGGAGACTGAAGTAGCACTTCCAAGTCAATTGACCACTCTATTGGAAAAATTTCGCGAGGAGTACGTCGATTTTAATGACAGAAACAAGAGTAAGAATCTCGACTGGACTAACTACTCTTTGCATCAGATGACTATAGAAGGTCAGTTCGAGAGCGGTCCGAAAGAACTAGTGGTTAATTTACTACAAGCGTTAGTAATTTTGTTATACAATGAGAGGGACAGTTATAGTTTGGAGGAAATACAGAGTCTCACCCAGATAGACCCAAAGCCTTTGAGTGGTATTATTGCGTCGTTGAGCACAGAAAAGTACCAGATTTTAACGGCCAAAGACGACCAGTACAGCTTTAATCATTCATTCAGTGATACCTCCACAAGAATCAAAATTCCGCTCCTTAAGGAAGTATCCATCAAAGGACTGAAGCAGAAAAAGGAAGTAGAAATGCTTCAGGAGATCGAGCGAAGCAGAAAGGATGAGTTTAACAGTGTGATCATGAAGATCATGAAGCTGTTGCGTGAGCTCAGTGTTGCCGCATTACTCTCGAAGTCCATTGAAATATTGGAAAAGAGAAACCCCGTGAATTTGAGCGAACTTAACGATTGCATCGATTTCTTGGTAGAAAGGGAGTATATCGCCAGACCAGACAATACGCATGTCCGGTACATTCCATAGAAGTTCAAAGCATGCAAATTAATTATACACTTCCAATTCAGACTTTTACCTACTAGTATAAAAAACTCTGCAAAAGCAAATTTAACGAAGGGAATATCTTTATTATATGACAGGTAGTTTTCTCTATGGACTGATGCGTTTAGACTGGAACGTCTTCAGGGTCTGGGTTGTAGACCCAGTGCTCACCAAAGACAGGGATCTTCTCGTAGAAGGTCTTTTGGAACAATGGAACACCTTCCGTGAAAACAGCAACACCAGCACCAGCAGCACCGCCCCACACAATCAAGTTTCCAACGTAGGATCTGACGGTCTGGACGTTGATGTTGAGGGCAGATAATCCCTTGATCGAAGAGTAAGCGGGTCCTCTAATGTACTGGATGTTAGTAATGAACGAGAAATGGGTGAACAACAGAACATGACAATGAGCCGAGGCTGAGTTGATGAATTTTCGTGGAGACATCATTCACGAGACTTCCTCCATGGAGGTATCTTTCTCGGGGACGTTATTCCAGCTTGAATTGAACCTTGGGCATGTTGGAACTTGCTAGGACGAAAATTGTCGATTTAAGCCATGGGAGGCCAGAATCCTCTGGAAGGCTTCGTTCTCTCCCAAGTATCACTATTACTGCCCGTTTCATGCATTTTTCATTTCGGAATCTCGATATTGGTGACACATGTCTTGCTCATGGCTGTTGATATCTCAGCTTTTGAAACAGCTTTTTCAGTGGGCAAACTTGTCATGTGATGTCTGGGGCCACCACGTACCAGAGATCACCCGTGCAGTGTCCACCTGCCTTGCTTTCGTGCCATACATACTGAAACCATGATGTTGTGTCTGGTACTAAATTTGTCGTCTGAATTTTTAGGCCCGCGATTGGTCGACATCATGTGACACGTGACACATCTTCACCGGGGTCCACGTCCGACAACGAGCCGATTCAGGGCCTGTGGAAGCCCCGTCGGCCGCTCCAGCCTGCTACGGGATGCTCAATTGCCATTTATTGCTATAAATACACCACACGGCGATGCTATGCTCCGTACGCGGAAACTCCCGGCTCTTTGTCTGCTTCGGAAAGCGACCACTTTCCACCAACCCAAGCTCTCCTAACAGGCGTCGTCCTGGGCCAAGATGTAGTCGAGGGTCTGACCCACGGTCTTCAAATTGTCAGCCTCGTTGTCGGGAATCTGGATGTTGAATTCGTGCTCCACCTCCATGATGACTTCCACGACGTCCAAGGAGTCCAAGCCCATATCCTGGACAAAAGACGACTGCTCCGTGATCTCCTTGGACGCGTCGACCTTGTCGTAGCCCTCCAACAACTCCACGATTCTCTCCTTGGCGGTGTCTCTCGTCAATGCAGGGAAGCCGGCGTAGAAACGGACCTGCATGGGCTGGAACACGGCTGCACGTGACACCACGGCCTGTCTGGCCACGAGGGGCGCTCTCACGGATCTGCTAAACACGTTTCTGAACATGGTGCTGCTGCTGGACGGTGTTGTCTAATGGGTGCCTTTTCAGTGGATGAGAAATTTGAGAGTGACAGGAGTGCATATGGGCAAGGCTGCCCCCACGTGACCAAATGTGCACTATGGAAATTTTCACTGAGCGAGCCACCAGCAGCACACAACGGGACCACGATGTTCAGGTCGCTTATCAGCAGCTTCAGGACGCCAGCGGTGGCGGCAGCACGTGCGGCGGTGCCACGTGTGTCGCTCTACCAGCAGTCGGTGGTGCAAAACGTCCCCGTGACCACCCAGATCTCCAACTTGATGGACCAGAAGAGACACGCCACGTTGAACCAGATCAAATACGGCAAGCAGGGCCTTCCTCGGAAACCGTACAGCTCCAAGGCACCTGACTTGGATACCTCGCCGTTCCGAAAGGGTGTGGTGCTTCGGGTGATGATTCTCAAGCCAAAGAAGCCCAACTCGGCTCTCAGAAAGTGTTGCCGTGTTCGACTCACCAATGGGAACGTTATATCGGCGTTGATACCGGGAGAGGGCCACAATTTGCAGGAGCACCACCTTGTGTTAGTGAGAGGAGGAAGAGTGCAGGATATTCCTGGTGTGAAGTATCATTTGGTGAGAGGAGTGTACGATTTGGCTGGAGTAGCCAATAGGGCTACTTCGAGATCGAAGTATGGAGTGAAGAAGCCCAAGCAATAATTAGATGTACATAGTAATACAGGGCTTCGGCTCGATAGGAAGGAAGGGTGTAGGGATGAATAGAGGGTGGACCAGAGGAATTTTCAGAACAACCAAAACTGTTTATATGTCTATTTCTGAGCCGGTGGCTATGGAATTTTCTTGCGGTATGGATGTTTCCCTGAGTTTATTCCTGGGGTTTGATTAGAATAGTACAGCAAGAAATAAGCAACCCAAAACAAGGCCGCTTCGTTTTTCTACAAAAGCTCACTATAGCAAGAGAATTCCTATTTGTGGATCTTTGAATTTTGTGTAATTGACAGTAATATTCATGTCTTGGCCCGATAAACTTTCTAAAGGCTAGTAACCCAAGTACTCAAGTCTGCACAATTCAGGGATCACATCTGTAGCATTATTTGAGCAAAGGAGCGGCAAAATTGAGGTTCCACTGAAACTGTCCTTCTTTAGACCCCTTCTTATACGTTCCTTGTTTCTCTTTTACTATCTCAGTCTACATATATTCATTCCTATTCCTATGGCTAAGCCACAAATCTTCTGCCGCTGGCGGTCTTTCTGTTCTCAATGGCCTTGCCCTCCTCGTCCACGTTCTCGGGCTTTGCTCTGTTCAAGATCTTCAAGAACTCCTTGACCCGGTATCTCATTCTGCTGTGCATGTATGCTTTGGAACACTTGATGTGGTAGTGGAAATAGTTTCTGAAGAACTGGATATGTGAAATACAGTTTTCTCTGCGGTCGCCTTTGACCAAGTGTCTGGGGAACAACACAAACGTGACGTAGCCCTTGTTGTCGTCGTCCCTGCTGCCCTGAACAGCACCCTGGATCTCCAAAGGCGCCTCTCTGTGCGAGTACAATACCTGGGGCGCCGTCTGCACCGATCTCTTTCTGGCGTCCACGAATTCTTGCAAGAATACCTTGCCAAAAATCTTGTCGGTTTCGTCCTGGAAAATGGTGGAAAACACCACCGTCACTCTGTCAAACGACGGCTTGATGTAGATACACTCCTCGGAGCCACGGTACTTGACCACCAACACCGATTCGTTCTGCAACTCCGCCTGGATCTCCTCGGAATAGGTGTTGCTGTTGGCGTAGAGGTCCGCAAGCTCGTCGTAGCGGGAAAACGCCTTCTCGAACGCCGCCGCCATGGCGTTTCTCTTCAAGAACGACAAGCTGTCGACCAATTGGGTCTTGTACTCGTCGGATTGGCCTTGTACCTGGTCCAAGTCCAACACCAACGAGTAGTTGTAGCTGGGCTCGATATCGGAGCCGGAGAGAATGGATAATCCGGCAAACAGACCGTACTTGGAGTCGAGGTACTCTGCCACGCCGTATCTGACCAAGTCGTCCCAGCATTTGAGATAGATGGATATCAAGATCAACTGCTTGTTGTCGGGTAACGTGGAGATATGGTAGGTGGTGAAGTCGAAGTCGGTGATGATTCTATCCAAGGATTTGGCGGAGTCCGACGCGGATGTCACGCGGTCCGTCAATGTCTGTTGGATGAGGAGGTTGTTCTGTTCTATGTGGAGCATAGTGGTGGCGGTGTTGAGATGTTTGGTGCGAGAATATGAGAGTAGTGTAAGAGTGAGTGAGGGTGAGAGTGAGTGAGTGAGAAGTGCATAGTGAGAACCTCCAATAGCGAGAACCTACTCAGTGAGAGAGAAAGGAGTGGGACCCAAAATGGCTGGAAATACCAGCTGGGGAGAACCTGCGATCAAGATACCGTTGGAAGGTAAATTTCGACTCCCTTTTACTATTTCTAGCTAGGCTACCGATAATGTATTGAACATACTTTCTTCTGCGATTCGATTCTGGACATGGGAAGCAAAGATCAATTGACCTAGATTGACCCTCAATTAACCCATTATTGGCCAAGATTGACTTATATACCTATATTGCCTCACCCCGATTCCGTCTCCTATTTTTTCCATGCCTTCTATTAATATACTATTCTATTTTCTATATATCTATTCGTCACTTACTTCATACTTGTTAGAGCTCGGTCTAGTCACGACTGCTGCACCACTCCTACCGTACACGTCTATCATACAATGCTAAAGTACATATTGTTACACATGTGCCAGGTCTCTGGCGAGAAATGAGTGTGACGAGGTTGATGCAATAGAAAGTGTTGGAAACAGCCACTATGGAGTTAGGAACTGACGGAGTGCCGACTGGAATGCTCAGTTGTAGTAGTATTTGCCCTTTGCGGCTCCGGATCCGGGTTGCCCCACCTCCTTTGACCATCCAGGGATGTCTTCACCTGAACCTCCCACCGGTCTTTCAAGAACAACGTTTTCCAAGCCGACAGCATCGCTGAGCCAGCTGTGGTTGACCATGCCTCCGGCATCGGCTCTGGCTTCAGGCTGCAACGCCAACATGGGCATCAAAAAGTCGGCGATTTCCATGGCATCGTTGTCGTTGAACTTGTATTTTTCAATGAGAACATCCTTCAACCCCCAGGGCTTCAACTTGATGATTCTGTGGAGCTCGCCGCGAGAGTTGAAAAAGTCCCGGGTGTAGTACGCCTCCTTGAGCATGGATCTGGGGAACGGACCCACAAGCTCGATGATCTGGGCCATGTGGTCGTCGTCCTTGGTATATGTCTTTCCGTCGCGAGGATCAAAGAGATAGTCTCCGGTAAGAAGCTCGAATATTAAACATGCAAACGACCAGAGGTCACTTGAGGCGCCCCAGTGATAGCCCAAGAGCACTTCTGGTGATCTGTACTGGCGGGTCTGGATTTCGTCGGTGAAATGGTGAGCTGTCCAGCACGCATTGCCAAGATCGGCGATTTTGACCGAAATCAATTCGTCCTCGTTGATGATGTCGTTCTCAAGGATTTCAGACAGGTCGTGGTCGTGGTTGGAAGCAGATTGAGGAATAGATACAGGGTCCACGTCGGTCTGGTAATTATTGGAAATCGACATCGATGAAAGCGAGCTGTTGAGCGTATCTTTCTCCGTAACGTCTACGCCCGAAGAGGTTCTGGTGACTGGTTCCACTGGAGTGGTAGGTTCGATGTTGAGCGAGTTTTTCATCGAGTTGGAGGCAAATGAGGAGTTGCGAATGGGAGTATTGGATGTGGAGTTCGCAAGTCCGTACACATTGACGAATGATCTGTTAAATGTTCTCAAAGGAGATGGCAATGGCTGGGAGCCGGTGATGAGGGTGTGTCGTCTGGATCTTCTGCCGCTTCTGCCGAGCGAAGGAGATGCATTTACCTTGTTGACCTCGTCCACAATGGAACTGTCCACGAGGCTGGGTTTGCTGGACCGCAAGTGCTGCGAACGGACCCGTCTTTTCTCCACCCGGATCTGGTGCTCCTCCTCCTCGACCATACGGACGATCTGCTCAACGTCGCCTATCTCGATCAACACGTTTTCCGGCTTCAAGTCGGTGTGGATGACACCACACTTTCTGTGCAAAAAATCCAATGCAGAAAGCAATTGCTTGGCAATTTGCTTGACAAAAATGATGGGAATGCCTCTGTGTTTGTATTTTCGAATGAGTCCAAGGAGATTTTCACCGAGAACCTCAAATACCATCACCACGTGCACTCCGTTGGGGCCCTTGTGGGTGAAGGTATCCAACAACTGGATTACATGCCCGTGTCCAGGATGGTTGATGTCTTCCGTGGTGACCTTGTCGAGGAGCTTTATTTCGTCTATGGCGGTTTCGGTATAGTGCTTTGCACTGCGGACGATCTTCATGGCCACATGGCTCTGTTTGTCGTTGTCTCTGGCCAACCACACAGTGGAAAAGTGGCCCCATCCGAGCTTGCGCACCAACGTGTACTTGGAGTTCTTGTATGTCTCTCCAATGAAGCATGGATGGTATCCTCCAGGAACGTAGTCCTTCAAGTCTTCCTCCTCGGCAGGGTTTACGGGATTGGCGTCGGAGTCGTAGTCTTCTTCGTCGGAGTTGTTTGATGCTCCCTCGAAGTTCGTGGAGATGGGATTGAGCTGTGGTTTGAACGTCTTGGCGGTCGACGACGAGGCATGCACTGTTGAAGATGAGGGCAGCACGAGGGTGTTGAACAGCAGAGGGGCGAATTCCACAGAGTTGATGCTGTCTGCTCTGGTGTGGACGGCGGTATCGTCGTTATGGCTCTTCTGCTCGGCTTGCTGGATTGCAAGGGAGAGATTGGACTTTGTTCCCATGGTAATTTCTGGTGGCGGAGATATTTCTAGGGCTGTGGACGGAATAGACAGTAATAGTACGATTCCGGAGCTCTATAGGGAACTTCACGGACCACTTCGGATCGCAGGGTGCACACCTGGTTGTTTGGAGAAGCACAGGTCTAATATGGTGTGATGGCGAAGAAGTTGTTGTTCAGCGGACTCGACGGGCAGCAGGCTGTTTTGGACGCGGAGACTCGGAAAATGTGGATGATCCGCGTTGCTGGGTTCGCCGCGGAGTGTTCAGGCGCCTGGGTGCAATGCAGGGGTGTCGATCTCAGGAATCACAGCTAATAATGATGTCAAAGCTGAATATTCTGTATGGTGAGGTTACGCACTGCTTTTCCGCGCACTGCATATAGACTTCGCCCAAAGGAAATCTCCGCCGAGATTCGGAACTGGAAGGAATAGCGGTGGAGCGGAAAAAGCGGTGTTTTCGGAGATTTCTGTGTAGATCCGGCTACTTCTGTATTCGAAAAGTTGTGGAAGAGATTCCCAAGTTTTTCCGAACCACCTCTGCCTTTCTCCGTCTCTTCAAACTTTATACTGTAGTCATGCGTAGTAAGGTCAGGGCTAGGTTGCACGTTGGACAATAACCACTATAAGTCTCATATGATGTCATTGCAACCCAAGCAGTAGATGAGCAAATGTGCAGCGGGTGGAAATTTTCATCTAAGGTTAATT
Organism: Suhomyces choctaworum; assembly: GCA_030568475.1. NCBI lineage: Eukaryota > Fungi > Ascomycota > Pichiomycetes > Serinales > Debaryomycetaceae > Suhomyces > Suhomyces choctaworum. The sequence goes on along the minus strand of JAJMGE010000005.1, from coordinate 322,415 downwards.
TGAATAAAGCGTAAAAATTATGTAGATTAATTATACAAGAGTAATTACATCTGTTAAGTGGGCAATACCTATATTAATTAGACAAGAAGTTCTACCAATTAGCAAGACATAGTAGAGTATTTTTCCATGTTATCAGAAACAGTGGAACGAGCTAAAGGCATTACAAACAAAGCAATACTTCAAATTCGTTTTTAAATCCAGTTATATTCTTTCTCAACTTAGTAGCCCACCTTCAATGCCACTTTCTACAAATCTTCACGAACCGATTATATTACAGCATCTATATATACCTAATCCATATCGACATCAGCATCAGCGGCCTCTGGCTTCTCGGACTTGGTCGCTTCTCTGGCAGCAGCCATCTTCTCAGCCATAGCCTGGGCCTGGGCAGCCTCCTGCTTTTGTCTGTAAGCTTGCTTCTTCTCTTCTTCCTTAGCAAGGTAACGTCCTCTAATAATGTTACCGATGGAAGCCAACTCCTCGTACTTAGCAATGTACTTGGCCTTGGTCGAGTCGTAACCGTCATCGTACAACCAGTCCTCGGTCTTGCTCAACATTCCGGTCAACTTCTCCTTCTCTGCGTCGGAGGCAAAGTCCTTGTATTGTTCGTCCAACTTGCCTCTCAATTCGTAGATGTACTCTTCAAGAGCATTCTTTCTTTCTTCGGTGTCAGCAACCAACTTGTCCTCCATGACCATGGCGTTTTCCTTTTCGATTAATGCCTGTCTGGCGGACTCGTCCAACGCAGCGGTGGATTGGACAATTTCCAAGTCGTTCTTCTTGACCAACTTCTTGACTTCACGGTATTCTGGCTCGGCGTCCTCGTCTTCCTCTTCGCCTTCCTTTTCGATCAATTCCTTGACCAACTTCTCTTCCACGGTGTAAGCGGATTCGATGGTGTAGAAACCAGATGGGTCGTTTCTCAACTTCAACTTCGAAGCAATGGAGCTGGAACCTTCAGATGGAACGACACCCTTCAACGTCCACTTAGCAACAACGGGCTCGGTACCAACTGGGAGCTCTTTCTTGTTGGTGTATCTGGCCTCCACTTCGAAGTCGCCGCTTCTGAACAAGGTGATGATCTTGGTCGATGGGAAAGTTCCACCTCTTGGGAATACCTCCAAGTGGTCCTCGTCCTCTTCTTGCTTATCCCAGAAGTAAGAGACCGAGTAAGGGTTGAAGTCTTCGAACTTGAATGGTCTGACTCTCACGGTAGGAGAGTGTGTGGCACAGATGAAAGCGTTACCTCTGGCAATGGCTTCGTCCTGGTTCAACGTGAAAGACAATGGCTTGCCAAAGATTTCAGCCAACTTGTTCTTCAAGGATGGCACTCTGGTACATCCACCGATCACCTCGATGGAGTCGATGTCCTCAGACTTCAAGCCGGCCTCCTTCAAGGCGGTCTCGATAGGGACATGGACTCTGTTCAACAATGGCTGGACGTATTCTTCCAACTCTTCTCTGGTCAAGGAGGAGGACACGTCAACGTCGTTCATGACGGACTCGATGTTGAAGGGGGCCTGGGTGTTGGCAGACAACACCTTCTTCAATTTTTCGGCCGCTGTCAACACTCTGTAGAATGCCTTAGGGTTTTCTTTCACGTCGATCTTGTACTTGCCCTTGAACTCGTCGGCAAAGTGGTTGGCGATGGCGTAGTCGAAGTCTCTACCACCGAAGTGCTTGTCGTAGGCGGAACCCAAGATCTTCAACTCACCCTTCTTCACGGCAGCGATGGAGACCTGGTACGAGGAGTGACCAATGTCGACAAACGCCACCTTCTTGGGCTCGTCTTCGGGCAAGTCGTTGGCCTTAAACACACCGTAGCCGACGGCGGCAGCGGTGATCTCGTTGACGATTCTCACGGGGTTCAAGCCGGCGATTCTGCAGGCGTCGGCGGCAGCACGACGTTGCTTCTCCGTGTACCACGAAGGAACAGACAAACAGATGTCCACGAGGTTACCCTTGGTCTCCTTGAACGCAGTGTCCTTGATCTTGTTGATGTACATGGCAGCCAATTGAGTGGAGGAGAACTCTTGCTGTTCGTTCAAGAAACGGACCTTGGCGCTTACACCACCATCCTTGTTTTCGACCAAGGGGGCGGTGAAGTACTTCTTTTCGATCTCAAAGTCCGGGTCGTTGTAGTTCAAGCCGAGGATTCTCTTGAGGTTGTCCACGGTGTTCTTCAAGTTGGAGGTCTGTTGGTTCTTGGCGCTTTCTCCGATGAATCTGTTTCTGGGCCCAAACCCGATCAACGAAGGGGTGGCACGGTTGGAGACTTCATTGACGATGATGTCAATACCACGGTTTCTTGCACAAGCAATGACGGTGTTGTTGTTACCTAAATCGACACCGAAGGGAGTAGACATGTTTGCTGGAGAAAAGAGAGATACAGCAGTATATTTATGTCGAGTGTGAATTTTTTTCAGCAGTCGTGGGAGGGGCAAATGGTGGAATAGTCTAGAAGATTCGCGTCACGTGGACGTTGGCGGGCTTGTAACACGTTGGGGGTGGCGTGGAAACGGCGGAGGTTCGGGGGCGGTGTTGGTGGCGGCGGATTGGAGGGGGTGGGCTTTTCCGGGGTGGAAACGGGTTGCTTTGCGGGTTGGGTGCCACGTATAGTTACAGACGGCTGCGATGATCAGCGGCTGTCGCGACATGCGACATGCGACATTCAGGAGATAAGGAGAAGGAGAAGAAGAAGGAAAAGAAGAAGGAAAAGAAGAAGGGGGAGACATGCATTGGGTCGTGGGATATGTGTAGTGCTAAAATAGCAGATTGGGCTCGGTAACCTGCAAGTTCTAATCTATTCATCTACAGTTCTGGCATTTAGAGGGAACCCTAATCTGGAAAATTGTTTTCCAGGAATAGGCCGGTTCCTTAGCAATAGTCCTTTTTTGCGGAGAAGGGAACTATACACCAAAGAGTTCTATAATGCCGGAGTCACCCAAATTTCCGTAGTTGATTCTCTCAATTTATTGTCTCAATTTATTATCTTAAATGACAGTCTCAATTGGTTGTCTCGATTTTATTCTCTGGATTGGTAAATGGGTTGATAACAATGTTAATTTACAATTCAGATTGCATTGAGTGCTTAGAGCCGCTTCACTATATTTACCACGGGGCTGATCAGTTCAATTACCAACATTCTCAATTCTCCAACATATATTAATTCTTGGAGCGGACCAATTCCTACAATAATCTTCATAAAACTCTTTCGCAAACTGCAACTTCGGGTTCGTCAAATATTCGTCAATTGCGCTTCTATTTATTCAGCTGCTCTGCTCGGCAATCGTAAGCAAGGTCATCCATCCCGGACTCTCTACCAACTGCAAAAAGTAGCCTGAATCTTTTCCCTTGACAAAGGTGATCAAAAGCTCATACTCCTCTTTGCTCAAGATGGCCGTCTTTGCCACGTAGGCCAAGAAATGGAAGTCACGCAAGTGGTCTCCGCTTTCGTTGCCACTGCTAAGATACTGATGCAAACCTGAAAAGTTCTGGAGCTCGCCCATGAACTCTCTGTTCTCCACGGGAAATGCCAATGCACTGGAGAAAAATGGTTTGGGTTCCAACGGGAAGGAATCGGTAAGGGAAACTAGCAAGAAATCCACGGGGAATGTGGGACGGGCATTGGTCTTGACTTCCAAGCCGTACTCGTTGATTTCCAGGTATGCGATGTCAGGAACGTATCTGTTGTCACTGTTAGAGTTGACAAATAGTTTGGAGGGTTGGGTGCTTGCTCTAATGATGTCTGCCTTAACAAGAGCCTCGGCACTGGCGGAAACTTGGTACGATCTGGGTTCGATTTCGCCCTGGAGGCCACCACTGATCACACACGTCACGAATTTTGACGAGAACCTTCCCGTAGACGAATGCTTGGTGGCCAGCGGATGTGCAATCTGGTTTCTGGCGGCCATGAGGATCTCCAAGTTGCTCAAGAAATAACTATCCTTGTGTCTCTTGCAGAGAACCGTTCCATCCTTGTTTCCTGAGTCGGTCAAGTCGGTGAAAACCACGCCCACCTGGTAGAGACCCAAGGAAAGAGCCACTTTGTCGACTTCCTCCTGGTTATCCCAGGGCAAGAGAGTAAGCCCGTCAGCTTCGCCAGACTGGGGAGGCTCGTACACCGCCTCCACCACCGCCTTGATTCCCAAGGGAACCTTGTCAAACACCTCGTAGCGTCCGTACAACACGCCATAGCGCTGCACGCCAGTCTGTCTCCAGGAATCAATGAACTTGTTCAAGATATGGGAGTCTGCGTATTCGACGTGGTCGACCATGCGGAACTGCTGGAGCTGAAGCGTGATGGGAGGAGGCTGGCACTTGGAGCAGATGCCCCGCGGGTACGGCTGGTGACCGTTGGAGCAGTGAAGATCGATCCGGTAGTTGGGCTCGTCCAACGGATGGATATATGACGAGGCGTTGTTGCGGTTGTTCTTGGAGTCGTTCAACTCCTTTAGCCGCGCATAGAACGACATGTGCTTGATGCTGTGCTCCTTGCGGTAGTCGGCGTCCCATGGAGGAAGCGGCGAACAGTACTCACACATGCCCTTGGGACCGTGCCGGCAGTATTTCGATTGCGGGCGCTGGATGAGGCCCTCCGACTTTTCGAGGATGGCATCGACCTCCAAGCTGGGCAAAGCGATCGTGCTGGTGGCGTCTTTGACTGTGTTGGCGATGTTAGCCGATGTAGCGGACGAAACCGTGGCATTGGTGTTTGTGTTGGCTGCAAGGGCATTGGAGCTGGCGCTGGTCTCGGACGTGCCTCCGCTGACGTACAAGAGGTCTCCGTTCTTCAAACCAAGTTCCTCGACCGACTTACCACACAATCCGTTGGCCAATTCGCCTTTCTGCCCGGGTTTGTCGCTGATGTAGAGACTCTGTGGATCAACACCGGAAAGCTTGGGAAACAACAGTTCAAGCACGTGGAGAAAGTCGTCGTGGGGCTCTGCACTCACACGTACCATGCCGTCCTTCGATCTGAAGCGGAGAACGACCATTGTGGATAAAAGAGTTTAGTGTATAACGATGGCAAATTGAGCTACGCATGCTACAGGTATAGATATGGGGTCGTGCGTGTACCATTTGATAGGATGATGACGAAGGGTGGAAGTAGATGGGTTCGGAAAAGAGGGGGGGAGAGTCGAATCATGAGAGCTAGCTAGCTGTTCGAGGAGAATGGGATTGACTTGGTGTCCCTTTTGTTTCAAGTTTCGTGCCATGAGATGTTGGGTCTTCGGAGAAGATAGATGGGTGTAAAATGCTAGGACATCCACAGCGGAGCTCTGTTCTTCCAGAGACGTCTTTTCGCCGTATTGTAAATTCCGGGGTGTATTTCCTCTTTTTTGCGTAGTCTTCAAGATTGAAACTCCCAATTTTCAAGTGGTTTCTTATTTTCAGTGTCCAATTTCCCAGTATTAACTGATGCGATGTTCTTCCCACTTCCGAGGAGCTCTCCAGGACTTTTCTGCCACCTTTGGACTCGAAATCTCCCGTACTTCGCTGATCTCCGTATTTTTCTTCCATACTTCACCTGAACGTAACTTTCACAAATTTTCTACGCCACCAAATACACCCGTATACAGTGGGTGAGGTTGCTGAGCAACGGAAGCCGTTCCAACTTGTAGCCCACGGCCTTTTTTGCGTCGGTTTCTGGTACATGCTCGATGAGATCGTCGTCTTCCTCCACCAAAACCACGCTTTCCATGGTGGTAGACTTTTTGAGCAATTCGAGCGACCCGTCGGGACGGATGGCCTTGTCGTTAATGCTGTCCTTGAGCTGGAACTTGTGGATATCCTCGGTACTCAACCGGCTGTAGCGAGCACGGATATTGACAAGGAGAACCACCGGGATTTCCACGCGAGCGACGCGGTCAGACGTGGAGGATGTGGCGGATTGGGCGGTGGAGGTCTCGGCGGAGCTCGGAGCTTCCCTTCCCCTTGATTTTATCTTGACTCGAACCACCACGCGTGCCGTGTTGACGTTGGAGATGGGACCGCGGATATCCATGGACGAAGCGGGACGACGGAGAAGCGTGTCGAGCACCTCTTCGCGGATGGAGTCCATGAGCGCATTGAGGTAGTTCTTGGAGAGTTTGGTGTGGTAGTTGGTGGTGTTGGTAAGAGTAATGAGGGACTTTTCGTTGATGGCTAGCGACTGGGGCGAGGAGGTTGCGGAGGGTGACTTGGCAAAGATCTTGATGGGGAGCGTGGCCGAGGAGGTGAGTTTGATGAAGGAGATCTGCGGGGGCATGTGGGAAGTGGAGAAGAATGGAGAAACTGGTGGGATTTGGCGAAGGGTTGATGCTCTCCGCGGTGGACTAGCGAGAGAGTTAGGGAGAGCGCGGTTCCGGAGAGCGCGTTCTGCCGAGAGCTAGCGAGAGATGAGAAAATCTTAGGGAGAGATGCGACGTTTAGCGAGACTTGGAGAGCGGTCGCGTACCACCATTGACTACGATAGCGATGGAGTATATGAATGGGAACCACGGATATATCAGATAGGAGTGGAGGAGTGGTTCTGTAATAAAGCATTGAGGTACTCCTTCGATTGCGATTCTTCTGGTACAAGATATGAAATACCAGTCTCCGTAATTTCGAGGCCTTTAAGGTACCAGGTCCTCAAAAATAACGGCTCCGATTTATCGATCATGCTTAATTGCCAGGTCTTCGAAGAACCAGTTCCAATAATTAGTCTCGTAATACTTTCCGTGTACCAGGTCTGAATTGCACGTCTTAAAAACGTCTGAATTGCTCGTATTCTGGATTACAATCTCTTAAATGTATAGGTCATCTTCTCAAACTTGCTGGAATGTATAGGTAGACCTATCGATCTGCAGCCCTGGCTTCACCTTATGCTACTACAATAGCACTCCACGTTCTTCTTTTCCGCTCAATTCACTACACTGTGGATGCTCAAATCACAGGTAAGCTTAATTCATCCACTCGTCCACACCACCCAATTCTACACTCTTCAGAAGCAATCGTTCATTCATTACCATCTACCGCCTTGGTTGCCGTAGTTGTCTCTGCCACCACCGTACTCGTTTCTACCCCCGTAGTTGTCTCTTCCACTGTCTCTCCCTCCGTAGTTGTCTCTGCCACTGTCTCTTCCGCCGTAGTCATCTCTGCCGCCGTAGTTGTCTCTTCCTCCTCCAAACTCATTTCTTCCTCCTCCGTAATCGTTTCTTCCTCCTCCGTAATCGTTTCTTCCACCATAATCATTTCTTCCTTGATCATTTCTTCCACCGTAGCTGCCGCCACCATAGCCTCCCTCCTGTCTTCCCTCGTGTCTGTATTCGTCCTTCTTGTCTCCTCCAAGCAATCCTCCAAGGAAGCCATGGTGGCCCCCTTGCTGGTGACCTTGGCTCTCGTGGTGCTCAAACTTGTTCTCGAGCTTGTTTCCGGCAAGGGCGCCTCCCACAACACCGGCAATGGCGCCGAGGGTCGAGTGGTTGCCGCCCAACTTGTTGCCGCCGAAACCGCCAGCGGCAGCGCCAGCAAGAGTGCCCATGAGACCTCTTTCGCCTTGTTCGCCCTGGCCCTGGTTTTGACCCTGGCTATAGCGCTCGTCCTGGCCCTGTCCTTGGTAGGATCCTTGTTGTCCTGAAGAGTAGAAATCGTTGGCTGACATCGTGAATGTTTTGATGAGGAATTGAAGACGGGGGTGCGTGGTATTTATAGTGCTTGCCAAGGTGGTGCTGCAAGCGACGGACACCTGTGATATCGGGCACGCACACCCCACTGCACTAGCCGGGATGATCTCCTGCGTTTAACTTAGGGGTGCACCGTGCCGGAGGTGCACCCGTGTCCACACCCCTGAAATTGCAGCCTTCTATGTCAATAGCGTTGCACTGAGGCTTGGCTGACGTCATTGCCGCAGTCGACGTGTGAGCCAGGGTCCGTCACGTGCGTCACGTGCGGCGCAGCCACCACCAATACGTGGCCCTATCCTGCGCCTTGCGTCATGTGCACCCTAAAAGGTATACGTGTACAGTATGTACTGTACATACTGCAATGCACGCTTAAGATGTATGGAAGCTGAACCACGGCTAATAATAGCACACTCCATGCTTCCACCACATTCTACTCCATGCTAAAAACTGTTGTCTATTACCTAATATACAGAGAAATAAAGCTGGAGGAAAAACTATGGCCTATTCGGGGTTCCTTGTGAAATTGTCATCGCACATCTTGTCCCGTGGATGCTTACAAAACCTCGCCTCTCTTCATATTGTCCACTGATCAAATTGTCTTTCAGCTTTCCTGTTTTGCTGGAGGAACTGGAATCGTCGCTGCACAAAAAAGGAGCGCCACGATGCGGAGCATCTGATATTCCAAACCTGCAATAAAACCGGATCTCTGTCCCGACAAAACTCATCAATAGCCGATAATCGATATGGTCCGATAACAAGCGTCCAACTGGATCAAGAACAAAAAAACTGCTTTGTTTTTTTGGTGTTTTGTTTTTCTAATTTTTTTTTTTGATTTTGCGATTTTTCAGAGTTAAAGTCACATAGTAAATGGTATTAGTAGAACTGAACCGAACGAGAAGTAGCCATAGTTTTTTTTTTGATTTTTTTATGTTTCCATCATAATATAATATAATCCCAAAACGACCACGTATAAAGCCCACAATATGAATTAAAGTTCCAAGAATTCGTCGATACTCAAACTGAAATCATACTGTTCGTGCTCCGGGTCGTGCAATTCAAAGTTTGGTTGGTTAAGCATGAACGAGGAGGATTCAGGCACCGAGGAGGTGTCCAACTCTTCAGCTTCGGAGTGGTGGGACAACAAAAAGTCGTCGATGCCCTCCGCAAAGGACTTTCCTGGAATGGAGCCAAGAGAGCCCTTGGCATGCTCCAAGGAACCCCTTTCACCGGGAAACGAGGCCAAGAAGTCGTGCATGATTGGTGCTGCAGACCTGGGTGGTGAGATTACAACCCAAACAAGAGTATACGTGGAATGAACGGCAGTGGCTGGTGACAAGACGGTTGCTTCGATGCTATGAATCGCTCCCGCGCGTCGTCAAGCATCCGGATCCCGAGATTCCACGTATATTAATCCAAACACCACCATCGTCCGACAGTGGGGCCCAGATTAATATACTTCTCCAGAAACGGGTGCTCTGTACGCGGGGGACAAGCAGAGAACGGTCAACGAAACCAGTCGTTACACATACACTTCACGCGGATGGAACTCCGACAAATACTCCGATTGGGTCGACAAAATTGCTGCTGAATTTTGCCCCAATGAATCATGCTCGCTTGCTGGCTCTGTTTTGATGGTGGGCGAGGGGTGTTCCTCGGAGGACAACGAGAACGAGTCCTTGGTCAACGTCAAGTCGAGGGGGGAGTTGATGGGCGAGTTGATCGACACCGGCGAGAGGTAGCTGTAGTAGGTCTTCTCGTCCTTGACAGCCAACGAGTCGTGTGACTCGCTCAACTTTCTCTTTTTGGCCTGGGGAGGCGTGGTGGTCACCGACACCGAGGGCGAGCACGACTCGTCGTCGTCCTCGTCGTCGTCGGCATCCTCCTTCTTCGCCGAGGCTGTCAAGTTGGCGTGGATCTTCTCCTTCAACTCGGCCACGTCCTGCAATGCAGCCAAGCTCAACGAACCCTGCTGTTTGGGGGTGAGCATCTGGTGCACCGCGTCGTAGTTGTTCTGCAACGCCACCAAGTTCTGCTCGAGCTTGACCACGTACGACTCCAAGTATTCCACGTGCTTTCTCTTCTTCTCTCGCGAAGCGTGGGCGGCCCGTCTGTTACGAAGGATCCGTTCCACACGACGCTGTTCCTTCTCTTCCTTGGTCTTGGCCCTCTTTCTGGGCGGAAGCGTAGGCTTGAACGCGACTTCGGAATCAATGACTTCGGTGGACATATTTGCTGAACCTGGGAGAGTTGAAAAAGTGGCGGATCATTCGGTGAGGAATGTGGGTGCTTAAATACTGGACAGCGCATGCCGGAGGGGGTGCACATACTGCAATTTTTAGTGCGAGCGGGAAAATTCGCGGGTGTGCATAATTGTTTTTTTTTTTTCTTTGCAGTACGAGTGGCGTAGGCGTACGCATTTTTTTCCCACTAAGAATAGCATGCCAAACACCACAGCATCAGCTGCGCCTAGTGCGTGGAATCTTCTAAGAAACAAGACCATCAACAACATGGGGCGTGCATCATGGCACAGAAAATTGAAGGGGGTATTCGCGTCCACAGCACGCACCTTGTCACAGCAAGCATGGGTTGCATCGATTGTTTCTCGGTTGTCTAACCAACTGCTATTGGTGGTAGGCCCATTCCCGAAAAGAGACAAATTCCTCGGCGCACCTTTTGGCCCACAAATCTCACCTAGTTCCAACTCTTCGGCAGCAGGTGGCAGTTGGTGAGAGAATATGCTGAAACCGATGATCGGCGCGCGCACGACGGACATGGGCGGGCTCAGCAGCACATGTGAGGTATGATGCACACATTGCTCCTGCGACTGCACGCACTCAACACTACTTGTGGGCGTTTTTGCGTCGGTGTTTTGAGCTGAAACTTGACGATAGGTTGCCTTGTTTGATCCGCAAACGAGCGTGCGCAGAAAAGGGGGGACTTGACGACGACGGCAACTAGCTACTTTTCCCTGTAGACCCACCACCAGTGCACATGGAATGAGGTTGGAATCATGGGTTTTGGCTGTGGGGGACCCTCGTAATAAAGCTCTAGCGTGACGCATACTGCAATCACCACTGCAGTAGGTTGACTTGCACAGGGTGCAGTGTGCAGGCGGGGTTTTCTCCGCCGGCTTGCACGTGATGCGTGGGAGGGGAGGCAGGCGGAGTCTAGCCCGGGAAAAGGGGCGTGGGCGGCGCACGCCTGGCGCAGCACGTCACATGGCAACGTGGCATGTGCCGGGGTCCGCGTGACCTGGGTCAGGTGCTTAGTTCTGTGTCACATGATACCCATCGGGTGCGATATTTTAATCACGTGCGTACTCTCACCTGATATATTGCACGTGATCTTGATGACTCTTGATGATCGGTCTGCACACGACTTTCTCCACCAACCATGAAGAAGGCCCTTTCCATACAATCACACGTTGTGCACGGCTACGTCGGCGGCAAGGCGGCGATCTTCCCGCTCCAGACCCAGGGCTGGGAGGTCGATCACGTGAACACCGTCGAGTTCTCCAACCACACGGGATACGGCAGTTTTGAAGGCGAGTCGATCGGAGCACCACAGCTCCAGACGGTGTTGGAGCAGCTCTTGCGGCTCGAGGAGGTCACGGGACGGTACCGGGCGGTGATCACGGGGTATGTGCCCAATGCGGAGCTCATAGCGACGATCCACGAGTTTGTGGGGGAGCTTAAGCGAAAAGCGAGAGAAGAGAGGAAGGGCGGCGTAACGGACGGAACATGCGACTTTGGCGGGATTTCGAGGGCCAGGGCGACAGATACGGGCTCGCTTGAGGGGGTGGATAGAAAACCCCGGTCGAAACGGGCCACAAACGAAGGAAGCGGTGGACATAGTGAAAAATGTGGCCATTTGAGAAATGGGGCGGATATCGTGTCAGAAAGCGCTAATGAGCCCGCAAAAGAGGCTAGAGACGGCCACGCTACTGCTCCAAACACCTATGAGAAAACTCCCGGCGAAATACGTGAAACTGGGCGAGTTAGCGGCGATTGTGGAGAAAAGGCCGATTTTTCAGCTAACCACAAGAACCACCAGAAAGAGCGGAAAAGGACCACGGAATCCACGCCCTCGGGCTCCTCCCACCACCATGCCACGCCGCTCTACCTCCTCGACCCCGTCATGGGCGACAACAACTATCTCTACGTGGAACAAGACTGTGTCCAGCAAAACAAGGCCATGCTCCAACGGGGACTCGTGGACATCGTGACGCCGAACCAGTTCGAGCTCGAGCTTCTCGTCGGGTACAAGATCACGTCTGCAAGCGAGCTTCTCCGTGCGATCGACCATCTTCACGTTTCGTGCCGTGTTCCGTATGTGGTGGTGACTTCTTTGGACGGCACGCTTTTGGGCAACAGCAACGTGATTGGCTGTGCGGTCTCGTCGAGCGTGGACGGCGTGCGCTCCGCCGTGCTGGTGTACGAGATCCCCATCATCAAGCTGTATTTCACCGGCGTAGGGGACCTTTTCTCTGCGCTCCTATTGGATAAATTGGTGGTGATGCTCGACAAGAACGAGCAGGACGCGTTGGTGCGTGCAGTGGGCCAGGTCTTGACGGTGATGAGGAGGACGTTGCGGTTGACCCATCGGCTTGGGTTGGAGGAAGCTGCTGCGGCGAAAAAGGGGATTGTTCATGGAAAGATTAATGATGGTGATTCGATGAAATACTTTGAGTTGCGGGTGGTGCAGGCTAGAGAGTTCTACGGGTACGATGGGGAGGGGGAGTACCAGGCGAGAAGGTTGACCAAGGGAGAAGAATAGAAGAGGAAAGAATTCCACAACAGCAATGAGGAAGAAGGAGAGGATATTGGAATATTAACAGGGGAATATTGAGAAAATACTGTACTGAGTCTGGGAGAACTCAGAAATCTGCTTACTACTCAGAAAGAGTTGTGGAAACATGAATGGAATTATGAGAACCGTAATGATAATTAGAGATACTGAGAAGAAATACGAAAAGTGAGATGAGACAATAGAAGTTAAAGGCCAGAAGCATTGCAGTTTCGATTGAGCACCCGAGAAGTCATGACTATTTCCTCCAATGCGATCTCGGGCCTCCCCCGCCGACTCCTCCCTAGTCGTGATAATCGATTATTCATATGATTTTCCAGCCTTTCCATTTGCACGCATCAGTCTCGTACCATAGAATACAGCGTACTATTTATAGCATAGATTGGTTCAATACTAATATGGGTTGGAGCTAACTCCAGAGAACCAAGGGGTCTGCTAGCTCCCGTCTATTGTACTTTTTCTGACCAGCGAAACGGTTCATGCATCTTTGACAGCTTGCATATGTACCCTTGACGTGACCCACACAAATGTTAACGTCAGCAGCACATTCTGGGTCGAAACACCTCTTTCTGTCAGCTCCTCGAAGCTTTTCCCCGTACCATGGCCAAAATGCGGAGAAATGTCTATTATTCCATTTTCGGCATATAATTCCGCGATGAGCTCGCAGCGAAATCTCAGGGTCCCAACGAAGCTACGGTACAGAATCTTGCTTCCATGGCCCCAAACGTTCTTATAGTGGGCTCCGGTGGAGTCGGAGTCATCAGCGCGTACTCGCTTGTCCACAGAGCCAAATGCAACGTCACCTTGGTTGTACGGTCTGCATACGACCAGATCTCCAAGGAAGGATTCAATATCGATTCCGTGGACTACGGAACTATCCGGGGCTGGAAACCGCCCCAGCTCGCCCGTTCAGTCTCGGAGGCCTTTTCCAGCTACGGTCCGTTCGACTATATCTTTGTCAGCATCAAGAACGTCCCCGATGGCCCCATGACCTGTGAGGAAGTTATACGGCCAGCAGTGACTCCAGAAACCACGATTTTACTTCTCCAGAACGGCATCGACATAGAGAAGCCCATGCAGGCGGCGTTCCCTCAAAACTTGCTTCTCAGCGGAGTCAGTCTCATCGGATCCACCAACACCAAGGACTTGATCCAGCACAAGACGAAGGAGCATGTTATTTTGGGGGATTTCGATCCGAAACAGGCCCACCCAAATTCCCACAGAGCTCTCGAAGAACTAGTCGACATCTACCACAACGAGGGCCTCAACAAGGTCGAGATCCACAACGATGTTCGCCAGCAGCGGTGGAACAAATTGTTGGTCAATGCCGTGTTCAACCCCATCACCGCCTTAACCAAGTCAGATGTGACCCGTGTCCAGATCAACGGGCTTAACGAGTCGCTAGCGGTCCCTGCTATGAAGGAAGTGATGGCTATAGCCAAGAGCGAAGGTGTGGTTCTTCCAGAGTCGTCAATGGAGTTTTTTCTTCATGTCAGCGACGGACTCTTCTACAAACCGTCGATGCTTACCGACGTGCTCAACGACCAGTTGACTGAGGTCGAGGTGATGTTGGGGAATCCGGTTCGGGTGGCTCAGCGGAATGGGGTCCCCGCTCCGGTTCTTTCCACGTTGTACGCCTTGATGAAAACGGTTCAGTTTGGCATAAAAGAGCGTCGCCAGTATTTCGTGCTAGACGAGTCGAAGTTCAAGGGGATAAGCAGCGACCACGATGAGAAAGTGTTCCAGGAGAACTATGGGTGTTGAAAAAGCATAATTATATCATCCAAAATATTCTATCGTCATCATTTTCATTCACATAGCGGTTTGAATATTCCTGATACCATTAGAAATAGTATTTCGCAATACATATATTATCCGGATAATACCCAATATCCGGGTAGAGCTTAGACAGAGTACTCAATAGATAAATAGCCAGGTAGTCAAAAAGCCAGTCAAAGCTTCCTACTAGCTAGTCTGAAATAAGATAGACTCAAACAAGATAAACATTAATAATAGATTCAATAGTCAGATATGTCTCAACAGCTAGAAATGTTCAGTAACAACCAAAATTTCAACTCCAAAAGGCCAGATAACTCTCAATCATTAGATGAAACTGTTAAGCACAGAAGTCTCGGTAGAATTTCAATATCATCCAGATAAAAGACCACAATCGGAAGAGCCTGATAACCACAGGAGTCGCAAGACCAACTAACCAGATAAGATGAATATTGAGATATCCAGATTACCCTCAACTGTGGAATATCCAGAATTGCACCAGCCAATTCAATGACCAGACTATTCATAACCAGCTAAATTTTCAGAAGATATCTCAGGCCAGGTACACCCATTACCAGCTAATTAATAGCAAAATGACCAATACCATAAAACCGTGCCGACCTGCGACAGTAGCTTAATCTCATGATTTTTCAACACCACGTAAATACAGGAGGCTTGCTGTGGAGCTTGATCAACCGTTCGATGATCACCTTCCGGTTCTGCTCGCCGTCAGCCCGTTCGTCCTGCGAACATGTCAAATTATAATCGTAGCCATTAGTAACCTGACCGTTTCCGTCCACCTGAAGCCTTCTAGCAGCCGACGGAGACGACGGAGCGAGCTTCGGAGTTCTCAGCGGCGTCGCTAGTCCATTGTTTCCGGAGCTCGTCTCCTCGCCGTCGTCGTCCTCCACTGCTCGATACTTGTTGATTCCAAGACCATAAATACTGGTCTCCATGTTCTCGACAACACCAACGTCGCTCAACAGACGAGGAATATACATCACGTCGTCCCACACCAAGATATGGTCGCTTCGAGTGAGCTCCAACGGACCAGCCGTGCTCAACTTGAGCGTCTCCACTACGTTGAACGCCTGGCCCTTCAAAACGGCCAACTGCTTGAGAAACATCCGCTCTTTGAAGTCGTTGTCAACCTCAAACAACACCCGAAGCCTCTGTGCGGTCTGCTCCCACCAATACTTGGATGTGAGCAAGGGCAAGTAATGGTTTCTCGTCTTCATGGAGAACGGTTGACCGATAAACGAGAGGGGAAGAAATAGCCATCCAAAGGGAAACGATCTCCAGCCGTCGGGATGTTTCCAGGGAAATGCAAGCCCGGAGTCAATGGCTCCGATCTTGATCACCGGCTTCATCCGCCGGAAATTCTTCCCCACAAACGTGGTTTTCCACTGGATCTTCACCATCCAGTTATCGGGACCTCGGTCGGTGTTTCTCATGATATAGTCCAAGATCACCAATTTTTCAACCTCCTCTCGGAACTGGTCCACTGCTTCGTACGACCACACGAACCGGGCATCCAAGTACGACTCGTGGACCTCCTCGATGTGGCCCACCCGAATTTCCAGGCTATGGATCAACTCCTCTTCTGGGGGAACCGGATGGATTCTGAACCACTTGTCGGCATCGGTATATCCGTTGAGAAATAGCTGGAACGACCCGATTTTGGGCCGAAGAACGTCTCTGTCCCAGAACCGATGATAGAACGTCAGCGACAGGAGCTGGATCACGTCGGTATACGGCACAAGGAACGACAATAGTTGTCGGTCCAAAACACAGGCCGCGGCTTCGCTGACATAGCCCAAATTGGGGATCAAACTGGCTCTGCCAAAGAAGCAGGGGAAGAACGTGCGGTGGAGCCACTTGGACCACTTCGGTGAAAGCGGACCGTACGGCTCTTCGTCCTTGGGCTTGAAAATCCCTACCCGATAAACCGTTTCTACCCCGGACTCGTCGGTTTTTTTCGAGTAGATGAAATAGCTTCCGGAGGAGCCCTGGGAAACGAGTTCTGGAACAAGTTCTTGCGACTGGATAAACGCCGTGGCCTCCCGAACCACCACGTCGTACTTATCTTTGGTTACATAGTTTTCTGGACTCGGAAAGCCCTGGGCACGGACCTCATTCTGGTCCTCCAAAAAACCCTGGTTTTCCCACTCCTGGAGAAGCTTACAGTGTACAGCCCATTCCCTCTCGTTGCGGATGGGAGGGAGACCCCGGATAGGTTTGAACACCGAGTATTCGATGACGTAGGCCCGCTCGTCCTCGACGTTCGTTTTGGGCTTTCGAGACATCGGCGAATACGCCCATTTTGCCGCAGGAATAATGTAGTTCTGCGTAAAATTGTTGACCATGCTGGGCCTTCTGGTGACCGACTGCGCTCGGGGAAGTAATGGAGTGGTTGGGTCCGGCTGGTTCCGGTGATATCCGTCTTCTTCGTCGTGTGAAAGCTTGTCCACGCCGGTGCGTCGGTGATAATCCAAGAAGGGCCAGCTAGCGGAGAGCGTGTGGGCGTTCTGGTAGTCCAATTGGTCTGAGTAGGCCGGACTGGCAGCCCGACCCGGCTTCTGGGGCTCCGAGGCCTCGAATCCTGTGCCTAGGCTGTTTTCGGTGGATTCCGAGACTGAAAAATCCGGGGTAATCTCATTGCGGACAGTACTGGAGTTTGGAACGCCAGAACCTGCGAAACTGCTGTGGTCTATCTTGTTCAGTGGTAGCACCGTCGATGCTGCCATGGTGCTGGTTGCAATCTCCAGTTTCTGTTGTGGGAGGAAGACTATTCAGGGTCGGTCCTGCATGGGATTTTATAATAGCTTTGTAATAGGAGGGGGGAGAGTTGGGAGTTGGGCAAAACGAGAAAAGACCAATCTGAACAGTCGGTGCTCCACCAAGTTGTCTCGCTTTTTCAGCCAACCTCTCTATAGAATATGGTTAGGGTCTCTTAAAGACTATACGTAAGCGATCAGCTCTTATAGTTGACTTCTATAATACTGTCAGACTCTCTGTTCTGTAAAAAATGGCTTCCTTTCTGAAAGCTGTGCAGTTTTGTCAGCAATTGAGGCTATCCTTCTGAGCCCTCTAATTCCGTTGATACTTGCTTCTCTCCGGATTGGCTTCTCGCTAATTCTTGATAAGTGGGCCTCTACCTTTTTCACCGGTAGATTGTGTCTAATTGTGTCAATATTAGATTTACCATCGTCAATATTAGTTTACCATCGTCAAAATTACGGTCTCTCCTTCAGACCTCTCTGCACTCTCTTAATGTAGAAGTTGTTTCTGTCTACAATAAATATTTTTAAAGTTACATAAAAATTCGTTATTGAAATTATAATTACGGTATATCGACAAAGATAAAAGAAAGTTTCTACTAATTGTGACTGTGCCTTAAGCATCATTTCAGACAACATAAATAGTTTGCTGTTCTATATATACTTTTAAAATTACATAAAGATTCTTTTAAATGAGTTTCGAAATCTGAGATTCTCTCCATTTTCAAAGATTGAAGCCTCTAATAGAATGAAAGTCATCTTATCCATTTGAATTACAGTTTGGGTCTCCAGAACCATATTCATATTTATTATACGGCTTGTCTCGTCGGTTAAGTTTAAAGTTAACTTTCACAGACGACCAAGGTTCTCTCAGTTCATTACGTAGATTCATTTCTAATACTGAAATAATCACGCCTCTCCCCTGCCAATTATGAAAGTCTCTCCCCACGGGAGTATTTATCAGAGAGCAAGAGTTCTCATAGTCACTACGCAACACACGCAATGGGCTCAAACTGTCTGTTTCTTTGCCCTGAAGTCCAACTGAAGTTCTCTCTCATTCGGTCCATGATTAGGGTCCCATCTAAAGTTGTTTTTATCCACTACTCTACACAAGACCCATCGGACTACATCGTACTCTATTGATATGCATTAACCGAAAGCGGAAGAAATAAAGGGTACTGGAGGAAGCTGTTCCTCGATGATGAAACAATTTTCTAAAGCAACAACAAGCCTCCAAAGAAAACCGTCTGCACAAACACCAACATGTTCATGAAGGACGAGTCGGCACGGACGGTGCCTGCAGCGCCCTTGGATGCCGAGGAGGAAGGTTTGCTGGAGCTGGAGGCGCTGGAACCACTGTTGGTGGTGGAGGCCATCGCTTCCTTCGCATTACCCTTCTTGGCACTGGAGGTGGAGGAGGACGCCGACGACGTCGAGGGGAAGATGTAGCTGTTCAACTCGTCAAAGACTCCGGTTCCCTCGAGGTCGGTGACGAAAGCTCCGAGGGCGTCGGAGTATTTGCCAAGAGACAGTGTGAGCGAGGTGAGACTGGAAAGATTTCCCGAGGAGAGGAACGAGAGCGCACCGTCAATGAGCGAAGGGTCGTTCAAAGCCAGCTCTACCAAGCCGGAGACATTGAGGCTCGACAAGTCGATGTTGATCGCTCCCGTGGCGTACAAGTCCTTGGCGAACTCGGTGGTCATGTTAACGTACGACTCATTGGAGAGGAACCGTTTAACGATGTAGGGCACAATCCCGGTGTTGTTCAACGCTACCACGGTGTCGTTGAGCCCGGTGGTGAAGAGCGACGATCCCAAGAAGCCGTACACGGTGTTAGCAATAAACTGGCCCAAACTGCCCGAGTGGTCGGACGATGTGGCTCTCTTCTTGTTGGAGCTCGCGGGCGCAAGCACGGTGTCGATGATGAGCGCAAGCTCGGCCTTGTTGGAGCTCAAGAGACGTTGCGTGAGGTTCACGAGCACCGGTCTGAAGTTGTCGTCCAAGAGGAGTCCGTCCACTGTCGAGGTGAGGAGTCCCGAGTCTTCGACGATGCTGATGATTTCCGTGAGATTGACCGAATCGAGCAACTTGGAGAGCGAGAACCCCGAGGTCAATGAGCTGAAGTTGGAGCTGGTGCTGGACCCGGATCCCTTGATCAAGTTTCCGGTAATGTTGGCGAGTTTTTCGATTCTGTCGTCGTGGCCCGCAAAGTCGTTGAGGAGCGAGAAAATCACGTCCGAGCGGTTGACGGCGTTGATGAGGCCCTCGATAAGACCCTCGGCGCCGTTGCCATTGGACCCGAACGAGAATGTGCTGTTGGAGGCCTTGGTGGCCCTGGACGTGGCTCTTTTGGATAATGAGGTGATTTCGACGTAGTCGTCGTAATTCAACTTTTGCTCGAGCACCTGGTCGAAATAGTGGCTGATTTCAAACTGGGTATCCTTCACGGGAAGCGCGTAGGGCACTGCATTGACAAGGGAAGCCGTCAAGCACGCCACAGAGAAGATGTTGGACAATCTCATCTTGTGGTTGTGTGGATAACTAAAAAAACAGGTCAAAAAAATATCCTGAGCTCCCGAGATGTCATTTGGGTTTTATAGGAGCATTACTGGGGCATGCATGATCCATGTTGCACCTCAGGAACCGACCGTTTGGGAAGGAGGGAAGTTTTTGCAACTTTCCCTTCCGTATGTGGAAATTAGCCTCCTGCCGCATTCGGTAATGTAATGTGTTGCCTGATTGGGACAGGAAGCTGCATGTCGTGATGCAGTTAGTCACGTGACGTGTAGGCTTCTGTCGGCTTTGGCTCCCGCCACGGCACACGGACGTAGGTAAAGACGAGTCTAGTGTCCTCTCCCGGTACTCTTCAATGCTGTGACCCGTTTCAGCAGCGCTCCGGCCTCGAAAACTCAACAAAGAGCTCGCTTCTCCACTGCTGCCTTCCCAATGCGGAAACTCGCACCCTTCCCAATCAGGCAATTCTGCGGTGTTTCCTGCAGGCTATTTCCCCATAGTACAACTCGTATAACTACCCCCCAGGCCCGCAAAAGTCGAGCCCTCCATCCCTCACCTCGCCCACTCTTCCTCCAGCACCAGCCCTTCATGAGATTCGGGAATCTAATCCTCACCTCCATCGTGTCGATGGCTACGTTCGTGTCAGCGCTCGAGCCTATTTCTGAGCCATTCGAGGTAGACCCTGTGGATTTCGCCCACGACTCGTTTTCATACATCCAAGACTTGGTAGACGACCTCGTCAGCCCCGACCCCGATAGCCTCACCAAGCGAGATGCGGTGCTGAGCATCCTGACGATTTTGCAGTCGGTGGCCTCTTCGGGCCTCATCAACAAAACCCTCAACCAGGTAGCAGCTTCGCCAGCGTTGATGGCAGGCATCGCCGACCAGTTGATCACGTTGCTCAACAGCAGCAGCCTCGACAACATCGTGGAGACCGCGTCCAACCTGGGTGTCAACTTCAGCAGCTTGGTCTCCGAGCTCGAGTCCTCGGGCTTGATCTGGTCCACGCTCGACCAGCTCATCAAAAACGACACCAACCGGTACGTGGTAGGCATCTTTGCCGGCAAGTTGCTCAGCTCGCAGACCTCGGTTTCCAAGATCTTGGTTGATCTCGGTGGAGGCCAAAAGTTGACCTGGGACTATTTGTACGACACCATCGTCCACACCAAGGCGAAGGCTCCGGATAACACAAGCGACACCCTCCATTATCCCAGTCAGCTGAAGCAGGTGGTGTTTGGACCTCTTCTCGGTAAAAGAGCGGACTCCAGCACGAACTATTCTGGGTCTGCGATGGCCTTTTTGGAAAACCTTATTGGCACCGTCGCCAGGTCACAGCTCTTTGCCAATTCCCTCGGTGACGTGTTCGTGGCGCTCAACCAGAGCGACATCATCACCCCCATCGTGTTGCAGGTGCTTCAGAACCCCAACCTCGGGGCCATTGCCGGAAACATCAGCTCGCCCATATACCACAGTGGAGTGTTGAACAGAATCGACTTGAACAACTACTACGAAATCGCCAAGAAGAGAGGATACCTCTCCGACGGTGTGCAGAGGCTCTTGACCTCCACTTACTACGGACCCAGTGTGGGTAAATTGTTCCAGCAGATGGAGGACGCGGGAGTGTATACCCAGGTGCAGAGAAACCTCTTTGGGCCCAAATCTTCGAAGTAAGCATACCCGGGCCCCAGGGCTGGTCTCGTCATCAAATTTGCATTTCTGTGCATGTGCCACTAATATTCTATACCCCAGTGGTTTTTAGTTCTATCTGTGTAAGTAATAATCAATTCTTAGCGAGATGTAGACGGAAGGGTTCGCCGGAAAAAATTGAATGTGGCCCATTTTAGAATGAGTCTAATTCGGGAAAACTGAGACATCACCCCTAGTAACATCTGTTGGAGGTCAAAGTCGAAAGTAGAGAGACATGGAAATTATCAAGACAATTCAAATCTGGATTTAACAACCGTTTTTTATTAGTTTTATTTACTGGCTCATGATTTTACCATTGGAACATGCTAGATCGATCTTTCTTATTCTAAAGGTTAACTATACGCATGATAGAGCTATCATGAAGTAAAATAGTTGAGATTGACTGTTGTGAGTTGATTGTTAACTCACTATATAACGATGATCATTGCACATTTCATTAACAGGTTAAACATCACTACTGTTTTTTATAATTATTCCTTGACATTCCTTGAAGGTTATTCGGACTAACTTTTTTGAAGTACTGGGGATTATTCCTTGGACTTTACTTATTAAAACTAACCTAGAAGTTTACTGACGACGAAACCTCCATACTGCAATGCTCAGTAACTGGAACTCGGCAACGGAAAAAAAATGTAAACTAGCAGTTCCATTAGGCGAACTTGATCGGAATTTATTAATTTTTTATTATATATTCATAAATATATACAGCTCTAAACTTACATATAGATTTAATACACTGGAAACTACTTTGTACTGTCATCACCAACTCCGAGCTAGCATAGTGTTAAAGCTGTCGTAGTACAATCTATCGAGCTAATTTTCAGTTGTATAATTTCTCAGCTAAAATTACAGAGCTGGTTTTCAGCCGTCGATCTCTCGATTTACGTGCCGTTCACTATTCCTGCTTATCTAATGACACCGTTTTATTTCCAATTCTATTATACATCTAGTTAAAAGTGCAATGCGCTCATGATACCGTACCCAATGGTAATGACACAAGCGTAGGCAATTATCGACGCAGGAACACCACGGGTGATGAACGTGTTCACCGTCAAGTACGGTTTGCCCACCTCGTCGGTCATACTGATGGCTGTGACGTTGGGGAAACCAGAAGTAGGCAAACCCATCGCGGAGGACGCAATCAACGCTGTACCCATGATCAAGATCAAAGGGTGAGGGTGTGGTAAGGTGTCGCCGACCTCCTTAACCAAGGGAATGATGATCAAGGCAGCAACGGTGTGGCTGACAAAGGTGGCGACCACAAGAATAAGGGCCCCGAAAATAATCAAAATGACAAACACGTCAAAGTCCATGATTTTCTTCTGTAAGGCCTTGGCAATGGTAGCAAGCAACCCGGAGGAGGTGACGGCACTACCGAGCGCAAGACCACCCATAGCAAGCCACACAATGCTCCAGGGGAAGTTGTTCAAGTCGTCGGCCTTCAACATGCCTGTTCCGAAGAAGAGCACAATCGGGATGATGGAAATAATTCCGGACTCGCCGAAAGTGCTCTCGATCTTGGACAACACACACCACAAGAGGATGGTGGCGATGGTCACGGCAGACACGTACACCTGCTTGACGGTGAACCTGTCCTTGATAGGCTTGAACGGCTTGATTTTCACCGAGGAGATATTGAAGGTGAAAATTAATTCCAACCAGATGCCCACCATAGCGATGATAGCCACGGGCAACGCGATGGCGAACCATTTGCCCCAGCCGGGGTTAGGGTTCATGGCTCCGATGGCAATGACGTTCTGAGGAGAAGCGATGGGCGAGGCCATTCCAGCGACGTCGGAGGCCAATGCGATTCCGAGCACCAAAGCCTTGGCCATGGGAGACTCGGTGGGCAAAGTGCGCAACATTGGCTGGATCAACGAGTAGCAGAGCACGGGAGCAGCCACGTTGGAGATCCACATGGCGAGAAAGAGCGACACTGCCATGATAGACAATAAAATGTTGCGGGGCTTGGTCCCAGCGAACGCGAGAATGTACGACGACAAGATCTTGGCCACGTTATATTTGGACAACGCCGCGGCCAACGTGAACCCTCCGATCAACACCATGATGACCGAGGACCACATCTGGCCCAAGATGTATTTGGAAGCGGCTGCGGCCTCCATGGCCTTGCCGTTGTCGTCCTTGGCCACTTTACAGGTTACCACGAGAAGCGGCACAAGCATGGCGGTGGTGTACAAGGGCAAGGCCTCGGAGGCCCAGAGCATGGCGGAGGCCACCAACACCGCCAAGCAGCGGCCCTGGACCGGGTCGTTGAACGTCTTGACCGCAAGCAAGATGACGAACACCACGATGATCACTGCCAACTTGACAATCTGCCAGGTGAGCAACGATGCAGGTACCTGCACCGAAAACCGTCCGAGGTGCACCGGACGCATACGCATATGCAACATCGAGTCATGCACGAGCTCATCGCCCATCTTGGGCTGGCCCGGCTCGACGTGGAAGTTGTACGACCGTTTTTCCAACGACAAGAGGTCCTTCCACACGGTGTTTCTTTCCCACACGATGTGGTCGCGAAGACGGGACTTGAGCTCGAGGCGCACGGCGTCCAAGTCCTGCGCCGTGGTCTTGGGACTCAACCGGCCCGACAAGAACGCATACACCTTGACGAGCTGGTCGAGACAGTTGTCCAAGTGCGCAAGCGTGGTGGCTGCGAAAACCCGCGAGTGTTCCGGCAAGTAGTGGGTGATAAAGTCGGTTTTGATGGCATAGTTGCACGTCTTGTCGAACTTCTTGCAGATCTTGGTGAAGGCGATGCGGTTCAACTCGATGAACGACTTGAGCTCGGAAAGCGAGATGAAAAGGGCGCTCGACTGCCGCTTGAGCGTGATCTTGACCTGCTGCTTGACGTTAAAGTCGGTGTGGTGGAGGAGCGCCGTGTGCTGGTGGTACTCGTCGTCATCGTCGTCTTCCTCGTCGTCGTCCTCCTCCTCCTCCTCGTCCTCCTCGGCCCGGTACGCCTGTTTCTCCAAGTCCTGACCCGCGTCGTGCTCGTTTCCGACGTGGTTGATGTGGTCAAACACCGAGGCGTTGGTGGTGGTCCGCGAGAGCGTCGACTTGACGTGGTACTGGTGGTGCTGGTCGTGGCACACCGTCTCCGGATCCTCGTGGTTGTACGCCTGGGTGAACCGCACCACGTCGTCCACCACCACGTTGTGCGCAGCCAAGTCCTTCAACAAGTTGTCGTACTCCGCGAGAAGCTCCTTGTCCTTGCTGCTGTAGAACTCCGTCACCTTCAGCAACTCCGCCAAAAGCTGACGGGTGAACACGCGGAGCGGATCGAACTTGGGCGACTCGGGATCGCTGTACTCGGAGCTGCTTTCCACCTCCGACCCGTCGTCCTCGTCTCCTCCGAGCGAGAGCATGGTGCTGCTCTCCACGTCCAACGTCTGGATCTCGTGGGAGCTCTGTTTCTCGAGCGGAACCGGCTGTTCCTCGGCATGGGACTCGTCGGTGCGCTTCAATTTGCGCATCCACTTGGTGCGGAACCGGCTGGTGCCTTCCACCGCCGCCTCCTCGTCCTTAACTTGCTGGATCTCCCGTTTCTTGTTGTACTTGTACGACTCCACGAGCTCGCTGACCGTGGTGGTGTTCAACTGGGTGACATCGTACGACCCGTCGTTGGGGTGCGGAACCGCAAGCTGGTCCTGCTGGAGCTTGTACACGAGCTTCTTCAACCCGGTGTAGTTGACGTAGTTGTCCTGCCACTCGGGCACCGCGTTGAACTTGAGCGAATGGGCAAACTTCATGGCTGGGCGACTTGTGCATACACCGAACCGTTGGACCTGCGTCTAGAACTTTGACAGATTCCCTATGTGGTTAACGGTCGTCTGACTGTAAGTAAAGAGGTAAGGCCTCGTGTGATGTTAAGCTTTATAGGGCAGTGCCTGAAAATTGCTTTTGCGATGATATTAGACCCACGTGGGGTGAGTAGTGGTGCGGGTCGGTGTGCACGTGATGTCAGGGCACATCGCAACAAGCTTGGCGCCGCCGAAATTGGTGAGTTCTGGTGTTGGTGCTGTCCATGGGTGTTCGGCCAGGTCTGTCTCCAAGTCTGTCTTAGCGGGAGACATTGGGGGTGCTGCGTGTTTAAACTTTAAGGTTTCTCCGTGTCCGTTTCAGCGAAACCAAGCCCCGGTTTAGTAGATACTGTGAGATCCTTGCTTTTGTGCTGCGTCGAACGTCCTGCATGCGCGTGCGCCAATACGGGCCCAGACTAAAAAGGGAAAGAGCAGCCGCAAACAGTGGGGTATTGAGGTCCATACAACTAGTAGGCTATACAACGTGATCGACTAACACCACAAAACACTAGTGGAAAGATGGAGTGGATTCGACGGGTCTTGTCTCTCCGCTTTTTTATTTCTCCCATACTCAATATACTCGGTGACTTTTTCTTTCTCCGATATTCATATTACTCAGTTTATTATTTCACGGCTCGTCTCCACTACTCTTACAATTGTCTCCTTCTTATTCTCGCTACTTACTACCCTTAACCTGTTATTCTAACTATTACTCTGCTACTGTCGCTGCTCTGATTATTCTCACTGCTCTATTTGCTTACACGTCCTTATTACTCTCAGTTCTATATTCACAGCACCTTCTCTTTTCTTTCTCTACTCATTCTACTCTTTCTACTCATTCTACTCATTCTTCTTTGAATATTCAACCTCAGCCTGCCTCACTTCCACACATCTATTTTGCTAAGCTTTGCTAAAGAAAAATGTCTTCAAAGCTTAGTTGATAGAGGATGGTTCATCGTGAGAGGGTAGTTCTTTGAAGTACTCTCCTTCTGTCCACGTTGTTCTCTAGCACTGAGTATCTGCTAATTCACTCTTAGTCTAAATGTTAAAAATCTAGAAAACTAACTAAATATTAGGAAAATTGCTAAATGCAAAATAGCAATTAGCAAAAGTCCAAACGACCGACTGCCGAACTACCACATGACCAACCCGTATGACGCTCGATCGAGTTACTTCTTGTACCCTTCCGTCTCTATGCAGGACACGACACGATGGTCCGGTCACGTGCCGCGCCCGCGATAAGACGATTCACAGCTGTGGCTGTCGCCAGCATCACCTACACTTGTTTGAGGTTTGCAGCCGTTCTCCCCAACCAGCGTGACGTGCCAGCCAGCATCCAACGTTCACGTGACCCGCCGTCACGCCTCCGTATTCCTGTCTCGCCCGGTTTTTCCTTCCGCCGTCTCCCGCGACCCCGAGTCTCCACATATTTACAGCAGGCCATACACGGCGGCTATTTCCAGTATAAAAAGCGGTCGACTCCCCCTCCGCAAGACCACAGCGTCAATCCGTACCGTGTTCCGTCGTGCAACTTTGAAGCGCCGCAAAAGGCCCCAAAACCAACATCCGAACCGCAGACAATGACAGAGGCAAACGGGCGCTACAGAGCAGCTGAGGCCGAACGGGACATTGGACCGGGTCAGTCAGAGCCCGCCGATGGCCCTGGTCCCGCGAGAGTGTCCCGAGAGGCCAACGAGGCCGAAACTGGCCGAATTTCCAATATCACCAAAAGGGACCTCCAACACGTTCAGAACACCCAATCGGCCCTTTCAGTCTACGAAAAACACCTCCAGCACTCCGACAAGACCGTCGCGTCCTCCCCCGACCTTTCTGCTTACGCTCCGTCGCGCCAGTCCCGTCCTCTCATCCGAAACATCATTCATGAAGGCGAGTACGTTCCGGGCCCCAGCAGAACGCTTCCCATCAGTCACACGTCCAGCGTGGACCCCGTGTCACGGGCGTCGTCCAACACCCCCGTACGGCTCAACCCGCCCAACTTGACGGTGGCAGACCTCACCAAAGAGGGCGAAGCATTCAACTTGGCAGAAAAGTCCAGCACCCGGTCGTCGACACCTGACTCCCACACCTCCAACTCCGGAGACTCCACCGCCTCCACCGCCTCCGTCCGTCTGTGCATCCCCAAGCTCGTCCACAAATGGTCCAACACCAGTTCCATTCTCTGTGTCGTGGCAGCACCCACAAAGAAGCTCCTTTTCTGCGGAACACAGGACTCCCGGATCTTGGTCTACGATATGGTCGACTACACCCTCAAGTACGAGACGCCCACCGCCCCACAGGACCACCCGTCCTCGGTGTTGTGTCTCCAGATCTCTGACGACGAAAACTACCTTTTCACCGCAGGCTCCGATTCCTTGGTCAAGGTGTGGAATCTCGCCAATGTCGACGCTAGTACGCCCACCATCGAGTCCCTGCCCGACCGCATGGCCTGCACCCACGTAATCTATTCATTAGTGGACATCGGTGATATCTTTTCCATCGCATGGTGTGAATCTGCATCCACGCTTTTCATCGGAGCCCAGAACGCCTCCATCTTGTGGTGCCGTCTTTCGCTCGAGCATTCGCTGACCGCTCCGTTGTCGCAACCTTCATCCATAGAGAGGCTTCCTCATTTCAGATACGACAAGTTTTTCGACTCCAAAGGTCCCGGTGGTTCCATCAACACCCTTCAAACAAAGCACCAGTTGTACCGCAAGAACTCGAGCTCCTCGGTGCCAGCAAAAATCATCGAGGTCCGAAACGAGGACCATATCCGCTTCGCCCACAACGGATACGTCTATTGCATGGGCATATACTCGCCAATGCTTCCTTCGTTGTCGAACGAGTCTGATAACACGTATTTAATTTCCTGTGGGGGAGACGGTCTCATTAATATATGGACCCTTCGTGATGACCCTGCCACGGGACGGACGTCGCTCTCCAAATTCAAGGCGTTGGTCAACGAAGAGTCCATTCTCTCGATGTCCATTCAGGACTATCTTTACGTGGGGTTGAGCAATTCAGTAATTAATGTTTGGGACTTGACAACTTTCCAGTTGGTTCGGTCGTTCCATTTCTCCAATGGCGAAGACTCCAGCTCCAGCTACGATGAAGTGCTCAGTCTCGGAATCTACTACGACTGTGTGTTCAAGGCGTCAAACCTCGGAGGATTGTTCAGATTCTCCATCAAAAATCAAACTGTGCCTTTGTGGCCCTCCGACGAAGATACAGGAAACATGAACCATCCTGCTGTCCAGACAAAAACTATTGTGAGCACCCAGGACGATGTCTACAACTCATATCTGTTTAACCACGACCATAGAGACGAAACGGGCGCCGTCTTGGCTGTCAGCATTTTCAGCGACGATCTGGGTGCAACCTATCTCTTGTCAGGAGGTCACAAGGCCCTCTGCTTATGGGATATTTCGAGCGGGGGTCCCAAGACATCAGTAACTACGTCAGCAAGACCGTCTGTTTCCAATTCTTCTGACCTTGATTTGTCCAATGAACACCTCCTTGAAGAACTCAAGAAGTTTATTTCCTACAAGACAATTTCCAAATTCCCTTCACTCTACTTGGAGGACTCTCGTCGCTGTGCACAGTTTCTCGCCAATTTGCTCAATCGCTTGGGTGCTGACCAGACAAAGCTTTTGCCTGTAACAAACGGGAATCCCGTGGTGTACTCTCGGTTCAAGAAAAACTGTGCCAAGCTGGTCTCCGATACAAGAGTTCTTTGGTATGCCCATTA
The DNA here is from genome assembly GCA_030568475.1 of Suhomyces choctaworum. NCBI lineage: Eukaryota > Fungi > Ascomycota > Pichiomycetes > Serinales > Debaryomycetaceae > Suhomyces > Suhomyces choctaworum. The sequence continues at coordinate 293,617 of JAJMGE010000005.1, read as the reverse complement.
TGACGTTGTGGATGCAACCAACAATGAAGCCAAGGACTGGTCTACCGATCCCTTTGTGTTGACAGCAAAAAATGGGAATCTTTATGCTCGTGGTGTCTCAGACAATAAAGGTCCCATTCTCGCCGCAATATATGCTGTTTCAGAGCTCTTTCACTCTGGGAAGCTTTCTACAGACGTTGTTTTTGTCATAGAGGGTGAAGAGGAATGTGGGTCGATTGGATTCCAGAATATCATCAACGAAAATAAGGATCTTATTGGAAACATTGACTGGGTGATGCTTTCCAATTCATACTGGTTGGACGACGACACTCCTTGCATTAACTACGGATTGAGAGGGGTCATCAATGCCTCGATCACTATAAAGTCTGACAAGCCAGATCGCCATTCTGGTGTTGATGGAGGCGTCCTGAAGGAGCCCACTATGGACATTGTACAATTATTGGGACAATTAATTGATCCTGAAACCGGCAAAATTCAACTCCCTGGATTTTATGATGACGTTCTCCCATTGACAGCGAAAGAGATAGAGCTCTATGAAAACATCGAAAAGGCTGCGATCGATAAAAACATTAACAACCAGGACCTCAAATCGTTGATGGCAAAATGGAGAAACCCTTCGTTGACAATTCACAAGGTACAAGTCTCAGGCCCCAACAATAATACAGTGATTCCCCAGGTAGCAAAGGCCACCATATCGATAAGAACTGTGCCTAATCAGAACATAGTCAAGGTGAAACAGTCGTTGACTGAATTTCTTCACGAACGCTTTCAAAAACTAAGATCAGAGAACAGCATGCTGGTCAACATCTTCCATGAAGCCGAACCGTGGCTTGGAGACCCCAGCAATCTCGTCTATCAAATTCTACGCGAAAAAACCGAGGCGAATTGGGGCATTGCACCTTTGTTTATCCGTGAGGGAGGATCCATTCCTTCCATCCGGTTTTTGGAAAAGTGCTTTGATGCGCCAGCAGCGCAAATTCCGTGTGGACAATTTTCCGACAATGCCCACTTGAAAAACGAAAAGCTTCGGGTGATCAACTTATACAAATTGCGGAATATCTTGACCGATACGTTCAAGGAACTCGGAGTTCGTGCTGGCAGCACCGACCAATTGCATTAGCCACCATTAATATACCAACTACCCATCCACTATAATTATTCTCACGTAATATTCATACAAGCATGACGACATAACTAAATTAATAAGACAGCGACGAACTAGAAATTTGGAAGCTCATTGAAAAACCCGTTGGTCTGTATGGATGTTTGATCCCATCGCCAGCATGGAATACAAACCTTCGTCCTCTCTTCAGGAAAACACCAATGCATTTAATCTCGACAGCTTAGCTCGGTTCACATAACACACTCGGGACAACGACCGAGGGTTCCGTATCAACCGGTTCACCTGCTTCACACTGTGGTTTTCCCGCACCGGGTTTCCATAGTAATCCTCGTCTTCCTCGTCGGACTGTTCGTGCTCGTTACACAATTCAAAGTCCTTGTCGTACCAGAGCCAGGTGTAATGATGAGGCGACTCGGTCTTCTTGACGCTGTCGTCGATGATGGAGGCCTCTTCACGGAAACGGAGGTTTTTGGCGGGCGACTTTTCGAGCTCTTTGGACGACACCGTCGTTGCCGAGGAGTTGCTGTCAGAGAGAGCGGAAATGTTGCCGAAAAAGGAAGATTCGTTGGATTCAATCAGCCCGATGGACGGACGGGTGGTGTAGTCCTTTTTGGACGAGTCCAGGGTGTCTAGAGTGAATTTTTCACCGGGGGATTCTGCTGCGTTGCGTCTCAACTTACGGTTCAACGTGGAGATGATCTTGAGGATTTCCTCGGCATTGATGCGGTCCTTGTACGTGAGCTTGAACTGGTGGAATGTCTTGTCGTTGTGGTGTCTATTCAAGAACTTATTTTTCGCCAACGACTCCGGGTTATGCTGGTCAAAGAGGACAATGTTGTAGCGAGACTTTGTGGATTCAAGTCCGGGCGAACTGCATGCAAAAATGGCAAACCGGATGGTCTCATCGCTGATATGAAACACCAACACCTCGCGGAACAATTTTCTGTAGTTGGACCGTTTAGCATCGGACATTTTTTCGATTTTCCGCTTATCGAGGAAACTGACGGTTTTCTGGTCAATCAGGAAATGTTTCATGACAATGAGCACATCGTTGATTTCCTTGCGGATATCGTTGAGGATGATCAACATATTGGGGACGGTGGAGGAGGAGGTGGTGGATGTGGTGGAAGAAGACTCGTCGGTGAGGGTGGTGACGGAGGTGCGCTTCTGGATATTATCCATGAGATGGTCCTTGACATAGGAATAGAACGGAAGCATGATGTCGAGCGAAAAACAGCAGTCGTGGAGACTGACGTAGTCGGGGATGCGGATCAACGTCTGGTCCGGATGGGTGATTTTCAAAAAGTCCTGGAGCCCTCCGTCCACGGTATTTCCGTAGATCAAGTTTTCCAGGCAGGGAAAGGCATGGTATTCTCTGTATGACTTGTAGCTGAGCGGGGTCTCCGCCATTTGCTGGCAATTGGAGCATCTGTGCGGCCTGTTCTGGTTAATGCAGTTGGAGTACGGGAACACCAAGTATTTTGCCGAAAGCGACTCCGACAGCACCAAACGGGCCACCGAAGGATGCGAGGTGGTGGAGTGGATCTTGCCAATGATCTTGTTGCCTGGAACCACGGACCGCACGGGGTCCCGGCTCCGCGCAGCAAACAAGTTGGCATTGTACTCGGAAGCAGGCCGTTTGAACGTTTGGAAATCCGTCTGGTAGTTGACCCCCACCATTTTGACCTTAAGAATGAGCTCGTCGTCGGTGGAGTCTGCTAATTCAAACTCCTTGGCAAACTTGGTGGACTCCCGGAGTCGAAACGATGCAAAGTCAAATAGTCGTTTTGTGGGCAAGCTGTTGACGGCTTCCGGATGCAACAACGGCTCGGGTTTCATTCTCTCGTTGGGAAGCACCACCGGCATGTCGTACGTCACCTCCATGGAAAAGAGCTGAGCAGCCTTACAAGTCGCTATCTGGTAATGCTGGAGTTATCGGAGCAAGGTGGCCTTGACAACGGGATTGGCAGATGGAATGTTTTCGGGAAGGAATGCTGGGAGGATTGCTGGAAGGATTATAGATGGGATGTCTGCAGTATGGATGTTTCGTGAGAGGTCCTGGTGAAGCCTCGGGCAGTGCTGGAGACGGAACACTTGCTCGGTTAACACAGTAGATGTGAAGACGATGACGGGACTATTTATACGGAGACCAGGCTGTGGATGAGTGTTCTTTAAAAACCGGGTCACGGCAGCACGGTGGAACGACTTTGGGAGCTGAGCTTATCCCACACGCTAGTAAGACGCCTCAAATGTTAAACTGGTCTGTCTGGGCCCGCCAATAGGAAAGCTGGCGGGACATGTGCTTATGTAACTGTCGTACTAACAATCGTGAGTTCGTGAAAAACCGCTGGCCTAACTAAGCAAAAAAATAATCGCACCCGCGCAAAAAATATTAATTGCGGATACAATAGCAGCTGCGATGGGGCCGATGGCGGGAGGACGAACCGCAACCCACTTGACCCGGGTGGACCCCGGTCGTCTAGCTGCATGTTGCTATGCAATTGGCGATGTCTTGGCCTGAAAGGTGCTGGGACAGCCCCATCTGGTGCCCGCCCGCCCTTGCGTCTGTAAATTTCCAGCTCGAGGTTATTTTTTTTGCCAGCGTACGCAGGCACGCCGTAATTATCGCACTGCGTCAGAGCATGGCCGTTATTATATGCCCATTCCTTCTCGCGACTGATCCGCACCGGCGAGATCCTCCACTCCGAAACAGGTTTTCCCTCCGCCGACACACTCCCTCTGGCTGTGCTCAATTACACCCGCATTCGACCACTTGTCGTCCAAATTGTCCACACAATCGCCAATTGTTGTATGCATGAACGCTAATGCTACGGTGCGTCTGCTCCACGACAGCTTGCATACAGGCCCTTCCTGTTTGAGCTACCGCGATACTGCGTGCTGGACCTATCGGTCGGCGCATGGCGCACCTCGCGCGTGCCGCAGCTCATCGTGCCTGAACATTGCGGCCCCAGCCCCGACGCCACCCGCCCTATTCGCATCGTCGCCCGGTGTCCTCCACCAGCACTGTTCTAGCCTCGAGCCGTAGTGAGGTACCAGCATCAGCATCAGCATCAACCAGCGACCACCATCTCGCAATGTGGCGACGCCCTCCAATAGCTCCTGCGTGATCCTGTGGCCCGCAGCTGCTCGTGCATGGTGCACCGCATTGTGCAGGCCATCGCATCCCTTTCGCTCTTCCTATAACCACAAATCGCCACGGCAACCGCACGGCTCCCCCGACGTTATATCTTGTAGCGACCCAGCTCACCTAGACGTTGCGTCGGCTACGCGTGCCATGCGCACCTTCCGGTGACTCCCATCCATGTGCTACAAAATAAAACGTTCGTGCTACAGCCCGTGCGTTATCTCCGGCCACCATGGAAATTCATCCACCCCTGTCAATCTCGCCTACACTTACACCTGCTGGCGATAATGCGTAAAATTCGTGTACTAAGTCATATACTCGTTGCGGGCGTCACCACTTGCACTTTCCTCGGCGGAAACCAGCAACAGCAACCGTATGTGGACGAACAATAGCTCGCCCAACAATTAGATCCATGGACTAGCATCGTATAATTGGAGGCGTCGGTTGTGATTTTCCCTGGCTTGTGTACTCACACCAGGTTCTCCAGCTCCTTCTTGCGCTTCTCGAGCTCCGCCTTTCTCTGTCGCTCCTCCTCGTCCAAAAGCGACAACCGGAGAGCCTCCTCGATCATGCGGTCCTCCACCGTTCGGAACTGCGACGTGCTCGACCCGTTGGTGGTGGCACGCCGTCTTCCGCCCCCGCTGTCGCTGCTGCCATCGATGATGAGGTTCGACGCATGGATAGCACTGGCCGCCGCAGCCTTGCGGGCCAACTTGTTACGGGCAGCGATCAACTTCTGCTCCCAGTCGGGTCGGATGGTGTCAATGGCCACCACGCCGGCTGCGTCCGCCGCCAACGAGGCCCGTCTGCGTCCCGTTCGATGCGGACCCTTTTTCATGACAATCGCATCCTGCGTGGATGCTCCTCCGGCCACGGCATCGTCGGACCGCGGCGACGACGACATCACGGCCTCGGAGTCGTCGCCCAGACTGGTCTTGGGTGTAGTGTACACTCCCGGTCTGGTGCTGCCACCGATTCCGGTGCTGATATCGAGCGGAGCGTCGTAGGTCACTCCAAAGTCCGGCAGCGCACAGTACGGACAGCTTGCGGCCTCGGAGATCAACTTGTGGGGCAAGGCGTCGCCGCCCTGCTCGTTGGAAGGGTCGTCGTGCGGCGAGTGGGGGTCCAACCGCTTGATCTGCACAAAACATTCGGTACAGATCGGCTGCAAGCAGCATCTAGATATGTTAAGGTTGCGGGGGTAGTAGAGGAAGCAGATGGGACACTCGGTGGCGTCGCGGTAGAGCCGGAGCAAGAGGTCCCTGCTGGGGAGCTCGCGCGACACCGACGCCGGCGGAGCCCCCTCCTTGAGCTTCAACTTCTCCTCGAGAAACCGGAACTCCTCGTCCTTCTGGATATTCTTCACCCGCTCTATCAACGCCTTCAACTGCGCCTTCTGCTCCTGCCGGCGGTAGAAGTTGTGCGACTTGTGGATCTTGTGGTTGTCGATATCGTCCTCCTCCTCCTGGTCGGAAAACGCCGTCTCGATGGACTGGAGCGTCAACTGCGACAACAAAATCAAGAGCTCCTCGTCGGTCCAGTTGTCGTCAAAGTCCTGCAACGGAGTGTAGAACGGTGCGAGCTGTCGCTTGATGATTAGTCGTCTCACCACGTCGGTGCTGAAGTCGAGGTTGGACTTGTATGTGCCGAACGGCGCAAGAAACCCGCCGTCCACGTTCTCGTCGTAGCGCACCACCAAGTTGAGGTAGTGGCTCTCACGCGTCTTGTCTCTTTCCTCGCGTTTCTTGGCCTTCTTGAACTCCAAGAGCGTCGGCGTGCCATACGAGTGGGGGAGGGTGTTTCTTCGGGAACTCACGCTGGACCCGGTGCCCGCCGAGCGAGAGATGAATCCCGTTACGTCCGAACTCCCGGAGTTACTGGACGAGTATGTCGAGGACCGGGTCCTTCCTTCTTTTGCTGGGACGTTGCCCATGGTGACGATTTTTGTAGGATTTTTGGGGTTGGCAGGGAACAATCAACAAGCGCCAGAAATGGTGGGTAGCATCCAGGGGATGGCGGTAGAAAACGGCGGCGAAGGTTCCCACGGTCAGATGCGGCTAACTTGGATGTTTCTGTGTGATCCGGACGATCCTTATCGCTAAATCCGTGAGATGGCGACTTTAGCGAGATAGCAAATTGGAGAATGAAAAATCAATCAACAATACGTGATGGAATGGGGGATGGTCTAAACAGGTTGCTCCGCACTGTGTTGTGGTGGGGGCGAATATCTTTCTCAACAAGGTGTGTTGCTTCACAGTTAAGCCCCAGGATTGTTGGTCAGGTTTTCGTGGTCACACACGACCGTCGGATATCAGCCTGGTCTTGAGTCTGCACATAGTGCGAATAGGAGTAGGAGGTGCCATACTTTATTTCTCACTACAGTCCCACCTATCGAAATGGAGACGTGGTACGGCCTAGTCACCAATCGCGAATAGGGCCTATGTGTAGAAGGAGCCAATTGGTGAGCTCATTCAAAGTATCTAGACTTTCTTAGTCAGAGAGTTGGAGTGTTGCGAGAAGTGCCTTCTGCTGTATGGATGTTCATTTCCCATGTCTGCACTATGGATGATATTGTTTGTTCCGTCCAGGTAGTCTAGTTTGTTGACGAAAGATGCTTTGTGCTATGTCTAACAGTCCACGCATAGAGTTGAGACTACATGAATTATTTAGACACGCATAGAGTTGAGAAACTACATGAATTATTTAGACTTCCCTTTCCGGTAAACGGAGATGGATTTGACCTTGGAAAACATCCACACTGCAATACTGCGATATCATTTGAGTTTACTAGGCAGCTAGTTTGAATTTGTGTCCTGTGATTTTCGAGCGAATTCGAGCCCGCGGTCCAGTTTAGAACTTTCATTTTACGGTGATTCGGAATATCACCTCTTTTGTTCTTTGCGTTTGGACTATTTTTCCTTGAAGTAGTATTGTATACGGCATTGCTAAATTTAACAGCTGAAAAGCTGGGCGGGTTAAGATATACTGTTCAAAGTTATCTCGCTACACATGGATATAGTTTTGTTAGAATAGGTTCTTGAATCGACTGGATATTTCAACTTGGGTGACGAACTCTGATACGCTCGAATTATCAAGCCAGCCTGCTTTGTCTACTTCTCGTTACATATTAGGAGACTGTACATAACTCTCGTATAACCAGACTTTCCATTCGGAAGACTCGCTAATCACTCTAGTGGGAAATGCTGTTAGATTAGGCTACGTGAAACACGCCTTGTTATGCTATTAGTATACAGTAGGTATTAATCATTAGGTGGGTATGAAGTAATGGGCTCTAGGGTGAAAGATCTCTAGCAGGGGAAGATTCTAGTCGAGTGTAATTTTCAATGTAGCGCCAGTGAAGACGGTTCTAGAATTTTGAAATGGAAGTTGGATGAAGGTTGGAATGAAATTGGAATGGACGTTGAATGGATCTGGTGGGTCGTAATGTGTCTGGTAGGTTGTAATGGGTCTGGTAGGTGGTAATGGAGGACTGGTATGACTTTTATGGCATATGTGGATCTCTATTTCTGAATTGCACGGGGATCTGGTCTTAGGAGCTGGCACTTCAGGTAATTGTTCAGCGGAGCTGCTTTCTCGGCCCGGGTCCCAGTAAAGTGCTCCAATAGGTGAAGCGTGAGCGATCCCTGGATTAATGATCTGTGATCAGCTGAAGCCTGGATAGACTGCTGGTGAACTTCATTTCTTGAGACGAAAATGATATTCCAGATTTGCTATCAGTTTTATTTAATCTCTCGACATGGTCCAACCGACCACATCGAGCTATTTTCTTTTTCCATTATCTCAGATATTGAAGTGATTTGGAAGTTCTATGCCTCGGCTCATATCTTTTCACGACTCACACCCAAACCGATGCCCACACCGATCATAGCCAACACCACCGCAAACCAGAAAAGGCCCAATGCAAAACTGACGAGCTTCTGAGTCTTGGAAAACCGCTTGACCTCGTTTCGTCCGTTTGCAAGCCCGTTATAGTAGAGTTTGTCGCTGTTGGTGCTATCGAACACACCGATGGCCACCAAGAAAAAAACGGGAGGAACCACCATCCCGAGCAACATCATGGTGACAAAGTAGACCACCAGGTACTGCGAGTGCTTGGAGGCCGGCTTCTGCTGCTCGATATCGCGGATTTGCTTTTCTATGTCGTCCAAGTCGAAGGAATCCTTGGTAGAGGTCCGCGCAGGAGACCCCTCTCCGAAGGGATTCTCGGGTCTATCACGTATCACGGCAGCAGGAGGAGGCGGGGGCGACCGCAATGACGTGCTAGAGCCCTTTTTCGAAACGTTCCGGGGCCGGTCTCTTCTGAAATCGCCAATGTGCTCGTTAAAGTTTTGTTCCATATAGCCTCGGGCCGAATCAGGAGGAGGAATGGGCGGTGCCGGATAGCTGGGGAGCAGCGACGTGGTCACCGGCAACTGAGACGATGCAGAAGTGAAGGTCTGGGCACTGGCGGACCTCCTGTCGTGGGACATGGCCTTATGGGATACGGGGACCGCTGAAACCTCGGCAGCGTATTTTTCGTCACTGTCAGTGTCGCTGCTCTTCTGAGGAGTTTGCAGAGGATTGTCAGAAGCCCGCTTGTTTTCGTAGACCGACCACCGTTGGTTCCCTTCGTCATAGTTCTTATCGTGGACCTTGTACAACATGACGGGCAAGTCGGTGGAAGAGTCGAGCCCCGCGGTGAGATTGGGTTCTTCTGGTTTGGGGAAGTCCTGGCTGAAGCGCAACGTCGACGACGCCTGGGGCGCAAAGCTGCGGTTGGCGAGGAGGTTGATGCCGGAGGTGTTGCCAGAGATGTTCCCCTGCTCCGCGGAGTCGTGTTTCTGGCCGTACGACTGCTCCAAATTTGTCAAGAGCTCGCCCGACGAGAGCGACGTGCGCATGGTGTTTCTGTTGGAGGAGTCGCCGGCGCTGGAGCGGAGCGCAGTCTCGTGGGGGTTGATCATCAGCAGGCGGTAGGCCTCGGAGTCGTCGAGAGCGACCTCCTCCGGGTGGTGGGTCTGTGACTGGGACTGTTCTTCCGGGATGGGGTCCACGGACTTGTCGACCTCGGGAGAGTCGTGCAAATCGATGGGGTCGCTGTGGATGGAGTGGTGGAGGTTGCTGGTGCCCGAGGACGGGTTGCTGTGGGAAGACGTTTGGAAGGGCCGTTTCATGGGAGTTTCGTGGGGCGAGATAGTGGGTTCCGGGTACATGCGCTCCATGTCCGGGTCCGACAACGCGGTGACGAGCGACGACCGGTTGGTATCGACGTTGGAGGAGGCACTGACGATTCCAGCACGGGCAGCAGCCCTCTGGGGGTCGACCACACGTGCTAGTGCCCCCGAGGACCCGCTGTGCGACGATGTGGTGGAGTTGCGGTTGGCATCGCTGGTTCCGGACATAGCACCGTCGATGGACGGACGCTGGAGCGCAATCGCCAGCGGCGTCGCCCGCACATGGAGGATATTGGCGGTGGACGCGAGCGACTCCTCGGACCGGAGCGACGAGTGCTTGTTCAGCGAATGGTTGTGGGAGTCGGACTCATCAAACTCTTCGCGGAACACAAAGCTCTGCGACGGAGCCTGTTGTTGGGGGTGGAGATGCTGGAGATATTGCGGGTTCTGCTGGTGCTGCTGGTTCTGGGACGACGCCCGTGCTGACGCCGTCTCGCGGGCCTCGTACTCCTCGAGAAGCGAATTGATGGAGTCCGCGTCGTAGTTCTGCGACAGCTCCAGCGAGGTGTCGGCAAAGTCTTCCACGGTGGTGGGTTTGGCGACGGACTCCAGGCGCAGCCCACCCACACGCACGTCGTGGGCAGCAGACCCCAGCGACACGATTGACAGCCGGGACTTGGCGAGCTTCAGCTGGATCAACGAGCTGAGTCCGCCGGTGAGCGAGCGGACAGGAGAACGGGACGTGGCCACCTCGCTCCGCGACGACACGAGCGACGACTTCTTTGCCCGCGCCCGCGACCGCGAGAGCTCGGGCTCCTCGCTGATACTGTCGATGGAGTACGCGGAGGTCCGGTTCCGAAAGAAGTTCTTGATGGACTTGGAGGGCGACGAAAGCTCACGGTCCGTGGACAGCGCTTGGGTCAGTGGCGTCGCAGCGGTACTGGAGAACACCTGGGCCGACGACGACGGCGTCACCGCCAGCACGGGCTCTTTGGGGGGCGGTTTGGGTTCAGTCGGGTTGTCTTCGCTCATGGCGGGTTCTGCAAAGTACACACAATCGGAGAGGACCGGAGAGGGCGGGATTTGTGAGACGTGTCAGACGTGGTTGGAGACAGCGCGAAACGGCCGGGAATGAACGAGAGTAAAGTAGTTGGGGCGGCTGCGGTGTGCTGGGTTGCTGGGGGTCTGTTCTAGAAACTGGTGCTTTACGAAGCACCCAAATCCTCGCGGGGCCCAGGTGCAGTGCGGCTGCGATTTGCGCTGCGGAGCCCGGCAAAAGCGTGCGGCGCGGTGCACCTGCCTTATTGGGCTAAAACGTCAACACCGCTAAGCGAGCCGTCAACACGGGGACCGACCCCAAACGTCCTGGAGTCCCACCAACTGGGTTGGGGCTGGTCTGCTTGGCTGGTGGGGTTCACAGCTAGCGCTGGGCGTGTGCTGTGCTCTGCTGGCGACCGTACCGCGGAAGCGGAATCCTGTCGTCTCCTGCCGCATTAGGCAGGTGGGGCGCAACGCGGCAGCGAGGCGAGGGCGCAATTCGGCTCAGGGAATGGGCCAATGCACATGAAACAGTAGGGAGACAGAAACAGAGCGAAACGAAGGAAAGGGGAGCCAGTCGTAGAGGAGAGAAACCGGGGGAACAGCGGTCACGGGACCTTTCACGGGATTTTCAGGAACCCGGTTTCTGCGATTGTATGAGTGCGGAATGAAAGACGAAACCGACGAGGAGACCAGAGACAGAAAGGCGCCGCAGGAGCTTGTGACGCGTCGTACCTTTGCTTCCATGAGACCGCCCTCTTCTTTTTCACTCGCTGTGCCGGCAAATTCCCATCTGACACCGAGATCTACCTCATCTGATCTGACATGATGAGCTCGGATCTCTGCACCGGGAAAAGGACCGGTCCAGACTATCTTAATAAATAAACACATGTTATATGTTAGCAGGAGATATGATGATAATCATATAGGGAAGTAGTTTTTAGTTTTGTAAATATTAGGCATATTAATTTACGAAGTAAAAGTACCCGTTATCCGAAGGTTCGAAAGTTCGTTTCCCAAATCCCGTCTTACATCTTCCATACACTTAGATCGTACAATTAATAAGGACCTGGAGACTCATCAAATACAATCGAATAGCCACGATAGTGAGATTCCCAATATTCTAATATACACATCTCCCGTACACTGTGACCAGACATTGACCAATCTACAATCTGAGGAGACCGTGATCTCGACTACCTGATAACAATTGACGCCAGGTGAATTTAAATTACTTAGATTCCCCAGGTTCCCTAAAATTTCCTAAATACTGACAGCTTCTTTTAGTGACACAACTTTTTTGGTCTGGAACATTTGTAGATTTCGGAATCCATAGTTTCCTAGTTTCCTGGTTTCCTACAATTTCCTAGATTTCCGTATTCTCTGATGATTCACATCTTGAAAACCCCTGATCCTCATACCCTCTGAATATCACACTCACTCCTTCATCTACATCCTGCTCATTAGTTTCCATTAGCTATTTATATTACTCATAAGTATACATTGGTATTATACGCCCCTGGCCTGCAGTAGCCTAGTAGTTGGATCTCTTTCTTCTTCTCTTGCATGGGTTGGCACCGCTGGCCCCGTTAGAGCCAGAGTTACCCGTGGAAGGAGTGGTGGTCGAAGAGCCGGAGCTTTCACTGTTGGAACACTTACCGGCAAAGGCAGCAAAGGCGTTGACCGCAACCGTCTTGAAGGTGTCGACAGACAAGATCTGGTCTAACAAGTCGGGGATCAAGTTGGAGTTCTTGAGCGCATCGATAACCTGCCCAATGTTCAAGGCATTGTTCTGCAACACCGACTTCAACAAGTTGACGGCGAAAGGAATGTAACTGGAGTCGGTGATGATGGACTTCACCACAGAGGTTGCCAAACCAGACTTGCCCAACGAGTCCAACAAGTTGACCACAATGGGGTTGTCGACGTTGATGTCTCTCTTGTCGATCAGGTCGATGAAGTCGTGGGCAGCGAGGTCACGGCTCTGGAACTCGGTAGCCAACACCAGTCTCTTGGAAGTAGCACTCAGGATGGCAGACTTGACGTCGTTCGCCAAGTTGGAGATCAAGCCCTTGGCCACGTTGAAAAGCAGCACGTAGAGCGAACAGTCCGAGATAAGCTGTTGGAGCACGGTGGAGATCAACCCGGATTGGTCCAATGCCTGGAACAACGAGGTCAAGTTGATGGCATTGGATTCCAACACCGCAACAATGGTCTTGATGACGATGGGCTGGAACGTGGGGTTGGTCGCCAAGTAGTGGATGATTTCGGGTGCCAAGTTAGTCTGGTTGATGGCAGCCAACACGTCGGTGACAATCTCGTAGTCTCTCTTGGCGAGCTCCGATTCCGACATGCCGTCTCTCTTGACGTTGACAGACTCGATACGGGCAATCAACTGCTGCAACTCGGCGGAGGTGTCCTGTCTGACCTCGAGCGACGAGCTGGGGCCCGACACGGCAGGAGCGGCGCTGACAGCAGCGGAGTAGGCCATGATGGCCAAGACGGCGGAGTGTGACAACTTCATAGGGAACGAGCGGCGGGAGGAAAAAAAGATCGAATTCGATGAGCGAGACTTGGGATACTCATTCGGGACAAATCCCTGTGCTTATATACCATGTGTCACTGCGGTGCCCGCTGTTTCGGTGCCTATTCTATCCATTTTTGCATCCTTGGTTGCAGAGCAAAAATTTCCCCATCGGGAATAGTAATTCCCATAGTGCGCCTTCCTATTTAGGCCGCGGTGCCCTATTCTCTTGCCGGATCAGGAAGTTTCTGTTCTCGCGAAATCCGCATCCTGCACACAGTCCACCCGCTCGCAAGACCCCATCCACCATAAAGTCTTGGTACCTCGAATAGGCAAAAACACCGGCGACCTTCGTGGCTGGCTGTTACGTCTGATCACCTCAAAGGGTATGTCAAAGAAAACTTTTGTTGTCCCACGGCTCTGTTTTCTGGGCTGTCGAATTAGGAACCGAGACAACACTCTTGGCTCGCTCGAGTGTATTGAAAAACCGGGCTATGGGAACTGTGGGGAGAACACCTGGGGAATTGACCGGGAACCACCGATAATGACCGCCAGAAAATGGTCAATTGAAGTCTCCAATGGAAGCATATTGCAGGGGGCCTGGATCAGGGAAGTAACTCTTCCCTTTTCTAGGCGTGCCGTCCCCGGATAGTCGAAAACGAGACGTGGATCTGCAGGGCCGCACGTCACATAGCACCACCTATCTCCAAGGAAACAACAGTACATGACCGTCTCCATGAAAGGAACTGCACATGCCACGTCCCTCACGTCTCGGGAACTTTACTTGCCGAAGAAACTCATCAACGAGCTCTGCTTCTTCTTGCCGTCGCCCTTGCTTGGCTTGGTCACCGCCTTGGGCTTGGGCTTCACTGCTGTTCTCGCCGTCTCGGGCTTTGTCTTGGACTTGGACTTTCTGTACGTCACCACAAACCCGTCTTCGTCCACAGTATCTTCTTTGGGAGGCTCTGGTGCCGCGGGGCGATTGTGTTCGACTTGAGGCGCTTGCTCGTCCTCATCCTCTTCTTCGGGGACAAACATCTCTTCCACTGTTTTTGCTTCTTCTTCGCGAGGCTCTTCTTCCACAGGAACAGACTCTTCTCTGGCCTTGGCAGACTCCTTGTCATCGTCATCATCGCCAAAATCGCTGAACTCGTCGTCGTCAAACATCTTGGCCAATTCTTCCGAATTCGCCTTAGGAGCCCGCTTTTCCTCGATTTCCATATTATCGTCGTCCACAGCTGACACGACCACGCGTTCCTTCGGTGTCTTGGCCTCCGTCTTCCTTGACTTGTACTGGTACCCGCCGACGGGCTCCGCGGTCCGCTTTGTCGGCTGTTTCTCATCCTTTCTCGAGGTATAATTGGAAATGGTATTGGCGGGTTTGGCGCTTTGTTTCCGTGAAACGTAGGACGACGTGAGTCCCGCACTTTTAACCTTGGGCTTCGCTGCCGCCGGGGTGCTCTCGTTAGCACCAGCACGGCCTGGAGCGGGAGTTCTTGTCTCCTTTTTGACCACTGTGGGCCGAACAACATTCGCCGCGGAACTGCTGCTTTCCACCTCCTTAACTTCGGGTCCGCGGATCATCCCGTTCTTGTAGTACTCCTCTGCCTTGTCGAACGTGGTGGGATGCTTCAATTCCTCAAATGCTATGCTGTGGTACGAATATTCGTTCTTCTTGGACACCAAACTGTACACGTGCACCGTGTGAACTTTAGTGAACTCCTTGGTGTCATCGTCGAGCTTGGATTCGTCGGAGCTGAGCTTGATCAACGGTCCCGTCTTCGAAAGCCCCGTGATCACAAACGTTGCCGTGAGCTTCTCCTTGTTCTTGGTGTAGAACTCGCTGAGTATGCGCTTGGAACTGGTCGTGTGGATCCCCAAACTTCGGGATAGCGTGTGGTAGGTCACGGGGACCTCGTGCTGGAGGAGCTGTGCTGCTAGATGCTCCACTTCGGTCTGGCTGGCGTCCATCGTCATAGTGTGTGGTTTTGGAAATGTGCTGACAAGCGCGTAGTGTCGCGTATCGCGGTGGGGATGGTGCGACCTGCAGGTAGTCTAACATGCACTCGGGTTACATCTTGGTCAAGTGGCCCAAGGATTGTACTGCGTTCCACGCATGGGACGGATTGACGTTATTAGATGTTTTCAATATGCTGAATTGACAGGTAGAAACTGCATATTTTTTCTCAAAATATACTTGTTGTTACTATGTTTAAATCTTGCAGATTTCAGATCAGTTGATCCAATTTGAAAATTCTCAATATGTCTACAAATGTTAATCTCATTGAATGCAATTAATAATATAAGGAACTAAATAAATGTTCATAGCCGTGGTGTGGGTTTTATTTCTCGTAGTTACAACTCGTCATGGGCTGCAGCTTTCTTCTTCTCCTGCTTGGCCAAGTACTTTTGTTTCTCTTGTTCTCTCTTAGCCAAGTTACCATCCAAAGGACCCTCGATCATCTCCTTGGTAACACCCTTGGAGATCAACGACTTCCAGGATCTAAGAGGCTCGAAACCGTTCTGAGCGAATTGATAATCCACAAAGGCCTTTTGAATACCCTCTTGCGAGGTAGCAACGAAAGGTCCGTGTTGCACCACGTTCTGGTCCAATTGCTTACCTCCGACAACCACAAACTCCAAGTCTTCACCGTTCTCGGGGTTTTTACCTTCGATGAGGTCTCCATCAGGGTTGAAGAACACGTTGTTGTATTGCTTGACCTTGGTGTCGTTGTTGACGATCAAACTGTTACCCTTCAACACGTACAAGAAGTAGTTGTAGTCCTTGTGGACCTCCTGCCTGAAATTGGAGCCCGGCTTCATGGTGTAGTAGTAGTAGTCCACGGGAGTGTACGCCAAGTCCTTGACAGATTCGACACCGTGAGACTTACCGGAGATAACCTTCACTCTGAGCTTACCATCCTGTTCAATGGCTTCAGGGATCTCCCAGGATCTCAAGTCTCTGTATCTAGGCTTGGAACCCTTCAAGTGAGCTGGCAAATCCACCCACAATTGCAAACCGACATTTGGAGAACCGTCTTCATTAGGAATTGGCATCTCAGAGTGCACAATACCCTTACCAGCAGTCATGAATTGAAGGTCTCCAGGATAAAGAATACCCTTGGAACCAGTAAAGTCCTCGTGAGCCATGGCACCATTCAACACCAAGGTGATGGTTTCTTGACCGGAGTGAGGATGTTCAGGAAAACCGTTAGTTCCGGGACTGGAAAAGTGGTCAAACATCAAGAAGGGAGTGAAGTTTCTTGCGGCTCTGGTTCCAAGGGAACGACGAACTCTGGCTCCAGCACCCTCTGATTGTTCGATAGCGTTAACGATGTTTTTGATAGTTCTTAAGGTAGACATTGATGATACGATTAGTGAAAAAATTGAATAGAAAACAAATAGTTTGATAACTCGACCCATATATATAGTCGAATTTTGTCTTTCACCTGTTTTCTGGAGAACGTTCTAGTCGGTGCCTTTAATAATGCCTGTGTAAAGGATTCCGCATTTACTAAGCTTTACTAAGGTCAATGTGCAGGATGTGCTTCTAAGCGAGGGCAATTACAACCCTTAGTTGTGAGTAATTCGCGCCTGCTGATAGGGTGTCATGCAAAACACGGCTTCTGTAGATGATGCTGTATGTAATAGAACGTGTTTTGTATGCCACCTGTGCTTCTAGTGGGATCTAGAGGATCATGGCTGGATTAGCCACGTTCTCACGTCAAAGCCCGCTTATTCATGCAGAATGCTTGCAGACCATGCGTTCGCACCTGCGGGGATAGATGTTCCAGAAGACAGGGGCAAAAAATCAGGAAATCGGAGTGATGTGGTGTAGGCGACTAGGAAGGGATCAGAATCGCAAACAAAAATTCGATGAGAACCCTCGCACTTTCCCGAACCCCTGCTGATTCTTCTACGAATTGGTGGGCGAAGACTCTTATCAATGGCATGTTCACATTTATTTCTATGCAAAGTATACATCCGCTTGCAGCCATGCACATCAAACAATTGAGAATCTTGCGAAAATTTGGAAAAATATCTCAATCTCGGAATGATGCAAAGGCAGATGCAACCGCACGGCTGAACCCGTGTTCGCTACCTTCGAATACTTTCCACGCATCACCGTGCTCCCGTTACTAAGGCCTTATTGATCCGTGCGTCAGCCGTGCGTCAATTACAAATACGGGGGGTCATGCATTTCACCTGCATACAAAGACGTACACCATACACTCCCAGATCTACCTCCTTCGTGCAAATGTGTACATGGTGTCAAAAACAACCTCCACCTGTGTCGTGTCTGTCCAGCCCATTTCGTGCTTCAATTCGTCCACGAAGCGCTCCGCGATATCGTACTTCTCTCCGTGCTCCTTCATCCATGAATGGTATGCACTCCAACTCTTGACATACTGCAAAAAGGCAGGCATGGTGATGGTTTTCCGGATCATTAACGGAGTACTTGTAATGCCAGTGGGCGCACCACTGTCATCGACCAAAAAGTCTACCCGAGTGACGTCGTAGTAAAGATCACGAGGAACCTCGATCTCTTTGGTTAAGGTACCAAGATAATTATGGCCTGGCTGCTCGTAGTAGGTACCCATCCACCGCTCAAACTCGTCACCAGGGTTGGCTGCAAGTGAAGATTGCCACGTATAATTGTTGTAGATCTTGTTAGCCTTGGGATGCCCCACAAATATTGGATCCTTGTAAAACCAATACGCGAGAGTACCATTGGGTTTAAGCACTCTGGCTGCTTCTTTGAAAAACCTCGGATGGTCAACCCAATGACAGCACTCGGCTCCAGTGATGAGATCCACCGATGAGTCTGCTGCTGGAATGGATTCGCCAGTTCCTTCAAGAAACTCAATATTGTTTGTGACCCGAGAATCCTTCTTGCACTGTTCAATCATGACCGTGGACGGATCAGAGCCAATTACATGGGAGAAGTAGTCCATGAGCTTGAATGCAACGAAACCGGAACCCGTCCCGATATCTATAGCCAGGTCCTTGGGGGTATCACCATGATAGCTTATGAGCTCGTCATAAAATGTCTGCGGATAACTTGGACGCGCAGACTGGTATTGGTTGACGTCAAACGTCTTCTCTGAGTATGCTGCCATGACTAGGCAGTGTCCGAATAATGGGCTCTGAAGGAAGGGTCCTGTGTCTATGGTTTTATATAGTGCTCGATTTTGCAGTTATTGCACGCCGGTACCGGCGCGAAACCGGCGTTCTCCACTTTTCAAGAAAACTAACCGTAGGGAGCTGCTCGGGAGGAGAACGTGCCCGTGTGATGCCATGTGCTCGAAACTGGAGCGGTTGTAACCCCCGCCCCCCAAAGTTCTTGATGTTCTTTCACCCCGACCCTGATTACGTAACACGCCCTTACATAAGCAAAGCTACTTGCGACCAGATCCATCACCACATCAGGCATGGCCAGTCCGGAGAAGCAGAAACCACAAACGGACACCACCTCCTTCGCCAGCATCTTGGCTGGCGTCAAGCGCATGAGGGAACAGTACGGAGGAGAAGAAGCGGTTTCCAACGATGTCCCAGTCCCCTCCAGCTCAACTGTTGCACCAACGCCACCTCCGAGCAATTCACACGAAAGACGTGTCGAGCCGAGTCCGAAGAGGCCCAGAACAGAGAAAGTGACTACAAAGGCTGTCTCCAACAACCAGACGGCCTCAATTCCGGGAAACACGCCGAACTTTGCCAGATCTACCCTTCATGAGCCAACAGCTAAAATTAAACCGCCACCATCCAAACCAGCATCAGAGACATCAGCAAGCACACGATCGCGACAAAGACCCGCTGGAAGGGCATTGGCGCCAGCAGAGGTGCTTATCAACAAGTCTCAGACCGGAAACCCGCTTCTCAAAGAGTCCTTGATGAAACTCACGCCGTGGAAGTTCGACAGCACCATTCTTTCGGACTACTACATCAGCCCCTCTGTGCAGTTCCTTTTTCTCTCGTTAAAGTACCACAAGTTGCGGCCCGAATATATATGGCAACGGCTCAAAAAGTTCAACAAGGGCTCTTCCCAAAGCAGTATACGCAACGACAACTCGCTTCGGATCCTTCTTACCGTGGTGGATATCGACTCACACCAGGAGATACTCCGCGGACTTCTGGACCTCTGCATCAAGAACGATCTCACCTTGGTTTTGGCGTGGTCTTTTGAGGAAGCAGGAAATTACATTGCCTTTGCGAAACAGCAGGATAACGCACCCACCAAGGCCCAGAGCATCAAGGGAATCAAAGCAGTGGATTACAACTCCAACGTGGTGGAAGCATTGACGGGAATCAGACGGATCAACAAGACCGACGTGTCGAATCTTTTGGCGAATTGCAAATCGGTGAAAAATATCGTTCTCCAGAGCAGTGAAGGCGATAGCTTGAGCAACATAGGAGGGTTGGGTGCCACCAAGCTACAGAACATGAAGAGCGTATTCCTAGAGCCGTTTGTGTACAACAAGCATTACGAGGATTTAGAGAAGTGAGAAGGTTATTTCTGACATGCACTGATATAGTGAAGCTGGAATACAACGTCAAGTTTCCGAGGGTCTGTACTGAACGTTTAGGGGTTTCCATTATATGCATCATCACATTTATCTGATTATTTAAATATTGGGTTACGTTACATATGTAGTAACACCATTGAACGCACACAACGGATATATGATACAGTGTTTTCGTAGGTACTCCATACTGCCAGGGGTCAATACCAAAGCATCAACGAAGCTAACCGTTGCCCAAGACCTCCGCTATCTTCTATCCAGCCTTTGCTCACCCGCTCTCGTTTTTCTGCTGGGCCTCGAACTCCATCATCTTGTTTCTCAACACCAAATTGATCCGGTTCAACTGCTCGTTCTTGGAGACCAAGATCTCCTTCAACTTGGCACCGTCGTCGTTCAACTTGGTGATCTTCGTCTCGTACACCTTCTTGGCGTCCTCGGCGTTCTTCTCCACAAAGTAGCCGGTTCCTATATCCACCAAGTATTCGTTCTTCTTCACCACCTTTCCGGGCAAGTACAAAGAGCTGGTCAAGGGAACCAATAGCTCCTTTCCACCGTCGGCATCCTGGCTCTTTTCCAAGCTGTCAATGCTACCCACACACTCTTTGAGCTTGGCCTGGGCCGTTTGAAGAGCCTGCAACGATTGGGTAAAGTGCTGGATCTCCTGGTCCACCTGCTTGCGGACCTCAACGAGCTGCTGGGGCTGGAGCTGACCCAAGTCGATCTGTTGCGGTTGGGCTGCCATTAAGGGAGAAAAGCGTGGTATATATATGTAGTGATTCAACTCTGATGAAGATCTCGCACGAACACGAATTTTCATCTCCATTCTACGAATGTTCATATAGCACCACAGACAACACAAAATGGGCAACGACGGCGGAACCATAGCCAAGCGCAAGGACTTGTTGTCGCTTACGTCAAAGGCACCCCAGCAACTGCAAAACAGCGAAGACAACGAAACTTCTATTCTCGTCACCTGTGCTATATCATCACTTCCTTTAAACAAGGGTCCTGTGGTGGGAGACTGGCAGGGCCAGTTGTACCTCAAGGAGAAGGCACTAGAGTACCTCTTGAGCAAAAAGAGCAAGTGTCAAGCCGAAAAGGGGTCCTCCGAAACGGAAATTTCATCAAGTTCGTCTAGCAGCACAAAGAGATCTACCACTATAAACGCGCTCAGCGACCTTGTGGACGTCCACATCACCTGGGACGACGAATCCGGGTCACCCATCATTGTGTGCCCCGTGACAAAGGAGAAGAAGTCTCAGAACTTCTCGTACGCCTATCTCCGACCCTGTGGATGCTTGATATCATACAACCTTCTCAAGAAATTGCGAGGAGCAATAAAGATGGGTAAAGAGCCTACACAGAGCGAGTGTCCCAACTGTGGAACTCCGTTCTATTACGACTACGACATAGTGGTGTTGAATCCGTTGAATTCTGATAAAATACGGAGTTTTAATAAGACTAATTTAAGGTGGCTTGAAGAAATGGGTTTGACACATTCCAAGAAAAAGAAGAAGGGAAAAAAGGACGGAAAAGAGGATGAGGACAAGAAGAGACCGAAAATAGATGATACAGGAACAAAAAAGAGACGGAAACAATAAGATTCGGTATACTATAAAGTGCAACCGCGAATATAAAGCATCAATATAATTTTGGAGATTTGGAGTTCTTTGGAGTAACTTGTCTCTTAGAGCAAACCTCGAAGAACACCACAAGGACCAAGATCAGGTCTATGCACAAAATCAGTAACAGGTTACAAAACTAGAACGCATCAAGAACAGACTTTGATAGTTTGAACATAGAACAGAATTCTGAGCACCAAACAGAATACAATAACCAAACGTAGCATTTGCTTAGTAGGCACAATTCTTTCAGTCCCCTTCAAGCTTCAGTGTCAGTAGATCCTTGCCTCTCTAAGTAATCTCAGTGAGATTCGTTCAACTCCGTTATTTCCATCACCAGCACCAACACTAATCTTTATCCTTTGTCTCTATTCGAGCCCACGTACTCAAATGGAACCACCTTCCTTCGACCCTCACCAATCCATCAGTCCGCTTCCCCTACACATCTTTCCTTTCCCTTTATTCCTATGTACAATATATCAAGAGTGACGAGACGTGAACAGAACGCAACCAGAACGCAGAGGAAACGCGGCTCCTCTTGGTCCACGCGATCCTAGAGAGCCTAGATCACTCATCCTTCTTTCTCGCTTCGTCATAATCCTCTGTCTTGAACGTCAACTTGTCCTTGTTGAATCTGGCATAGTCCGAGTTGGCCCAAATGTTGAAAAGAATACTTCCGGTTCCCACGACGCAAATTCCCACCAAACCAAGCACGGTGACACGGTGGACCACGTCGGTGGCACGCACACTAAAAGGAAGTCTATCAGCCATGTTTGAAGTCGATGGGTCGATGGTGAACGAGGTTTTGTGGGCTGGGTCTGGGTGCAGGACGGCCAGTCACGCCACCAGCATCGCCCAGACCCCGCTACGGCGTTTGCTATAGTATACATTAATAATACACGGCTAGATCAAGTACTTCAACCATTTGCTGTCGATCAAGCCCCCGTCCACGAGCGATGGGTTGGCGTACACCGTCTCCGGCAACCAGTGACTGTTGTACAACCGGAAAATATTTTCCTCTGTGGAATTTTCCGTGGACTCGAGAACCTCATCGACAATGTGGTCGAGCAATTCGTAGGCTGTGAGGTTGATTGGGGTGACGGCGTCCAGGGTCTTGGTCACGTTCGCCGCGAGAATGGTGTCGGAGATGCTGTTGAACGCATGGTCGAATTTCTCCCGCTCGATGTGGCCAATTGGAAGCTTGTAGTTTTCGGCCGGGTTGATGGAGCTCACTGGAATGGGTTTCAACGCCTCGTAGTTCCCCACGTCTATGTTCACCGCGAACTGGCGCGGCTGGATGCCCTTGATGATGAACTTCTTCTTTGGCGGATCGGTGGGTGGCTCGAGGTTCACCACCATGGCCTCGGAGTTGGGGAACGCATGTGACACGTTCTTGATAAAGTCCACCGCGGGCAAGAGCGGACGGTACTCCGAGTGCTGCTTGCCGTCGGAGGAGTCCCATATTTCTTGAAACTGTTTTTCGTACGCCTTCCAGAGTGAGATTTGCGTCACTTCGCCCGGAACGGTGTCTGTGGACTCAGGGTTGGTCGCAGACAGGTTTGTGAATGGCTCGTAGCAGCAGCGTAACCAGGTGGTGGCCCGCAATGGCTCGGGGAAGCGCACAATCAAGCTGTACAAGTTTGGAGGGAGATCTGGCAACGTTGAGGGCACCCCGGAAAACTGCGATCTTTTGGTCATGTTCAACTCGGAAATGGGCCTTATGCTGGAGGCATCGTTGAGAGGCAAATTGGACACAACCAACAATGGAAGCTGCTTGACCAACGTATGGAAATTCGACTTGGTGGAGTTGATTTGTAAGAGATATTTTAATCGGAGCAGCTGCGACCGTTCCACCGAGTCAGGATGCTCCGGGTGCAAGGCCTCCGACGACACGTACAGCTTCAAGAATTCGAGCACGGCAAAAATCAAGTCGTTGTCATTTATCAACAACTGGTTCACGTAGGTCTCGAGATGCGAGTCTTTGATAGCGTCGATACAGTTGTTGGGAGTTCTGGTTCTGCCTTCGTCTTCACCGCTTCCCTGGAATTCTCCCGAGGACAGCGTCTCACGTATGATTAGCAAGTGTGACAACGACTTCAAGATGCTGACGAAAGTGGCCTTATCGTTGGTCAGTACCGAGAAGTTCAACAACAAGTGGAACAACGGGTCGTTCTTGGTGTTGTCGATGTAGTAACAGCTCAACGGCTCGAGCAAGTCGAGCAAGTAGTTTAAAGTCTCCTTGAACTGGTTTTCGTAAGGCTTGAGCCCGTATAGTTGATGGGACTCTACGTAGAACCAGTTGTGTAAGAGTCGCAACACTTCAATGATGTATTTCTTCAAAGGCTTGATTTGCGAGAGCCACTGCTGATTGGAGAGGTCCTGTGCCAAGTTGCGGAGAGTGAGGAGGGCATCCAAGCTCATGGACAACGCCGCGTGGTTCACCTTGTTGAGTTTCTTCTCAAGAATCCAGTGGTACGGACGGATGAAATAGTTGATGAGTTCGTGACCCACGATGGGCATGTCTTCCAAAACAATGGCAGGCTGGACGGATACACGGGTCAATGTGCTCAACGCCCATTTGATTTCGCTGTCGATGCCCGACTTGATGGACATCAAGATTCGTTGTATTTCGTCCACTCCACGGTGGTTCTGGCCTATGGCATTAGGATACAAGTACCCATTGAACAAGGTTGCTCCATAAGCACCGGAGTCGCCCGAGAGGTTGGTGGTTATCCTGGAGGATACCGTAATGGGCACAAGACCGTTACTCATGATGGATGGTGTTGTTTTGGTTGATGGAGGTTGAATTTTCATATAGTCGCGCGACATGCGACATGCGACATTGTGACATG
Organism: Suhomyces choctaworum; assembly: GCA_030568475.1. NCBI lineage: Eukaryota > Fungi > Ascomycota > Pichiomycetes > Serinales > Debaryomycetaceae > Suhomyces > Suhomyces choctaworum. Next base: position 269,618 of record JAJMGE010000005.1, on the reverse strand, counting down.
TTGAGGAACAGAGGTACAACGAGAGAAAGGGAAGAGAAAGGGAAAAGAAAGAGAGGACTCGCTGGTGGCGTTGCAGGAGACGTATCTCGAAGTGAGATTTGCTGAAACAATAAATGGAAATAATCTACCGTGCAAGGATTTTTCCGAGCTATCTAGTTATACGAACAGCAATGCTTGGCAGGATCACCGATAAACGATTGCACAGCAGAATATTGTTCATACGGGCTGGTATGTACTTCTCGCTAGCAAATGTGACTTATTTTGTTTTGTATCTTGCTTCCTTTTTATAGTTTTATTCATTATTTGTATAAATTAACCAAGGAGGTGGCTTTGATATTCAATGAGATCCAGCCATTGTATTGCACACGCTAATCTTGGCTTGAAATGTGGCACGGCTGCAAAGACGCGTCCCTGAGTTCTGTGTGCTTCTGAAACTCGAGGAATGTATCGGATCAATTAATTCGCAGATGCGGCATTTGAGATTCAGCCACAATGAACAATAAACTCAGGAACAGAAAAAGCAGGAGCCCTGGCAACTACAGAGTGCGACCCAAGCTCGTACGTGCCGTATGATGAGTTTGGGAGACAATAGGAAGTCTCTCTCAGTGTTGGGCTTCCGTTCTTACCACCCGTTTCCCAAGATACGTACCTTGAAATATGACATTCTCGTAAATCCGGATCCCAGACCCTAGGTGCATATTCTTCCGTTCCAAGCGAGCCACACACTCCGCCATCCCGCAATAAATTGCCAAGCACTGTCGGTTGACACTCTGGGCCGCATTGTGGGCCGCAACCGTTCACACAGGATATTCGCAATACGACGTGAGTGGAGGACGAACGGCATTAAAGAGGAAGAGGGAGAAAACAGAACCCGGAAGCTGAATGAGGATGCAGGGGAGACTGAGGAAAGGGACGGCAAAAACTACAAGCGTGGGTAGTAGATTTTAATGGTGGTGAATATATGGTGGTGAATATATGGTATGAATATATGGTGTGAACATTATCTTACCGTACCCTAGAAACTTGTAATACTCACACCTTCAAATTCACCCTCGCGCAGACTCACCTTGTCAACTCTCGGCATTTCGAGTCGTAAATGTCGAGATACTTGGCGTTCCTTCTACTTCCCAATCCATGTCCATTGCTTTTATTCGGAGGGCCCGTGATTGGTCGATACGGGTTTCACCCATTACATCACCCGTTCCGACCCTCCGACCCCCCCGACCCCGCGACTCCGCCTCCAATTTCCCCCATTCAGCAAGATTCTGGAACCACACTCGCACGCTTCCCTCACTTTGCTACAGTTTACTCTCGCACTGACCCTACGCTGTATTTTTCGCAGCCACAATTTTATCAATGTTATCCAGGTTAGAAGCCACAAGTGAACACAAGTGGGATCACAAATGGGCGCCGGTGGCCTCCAGCGGGCTGTGGCATGGTTGCACCATCTGGAGCGTCTCACCGGTTACGGGTAGACGACCGTTGACGGCCCACACCTGGTGATGTCCCCGTTTATATATAAACCCGGCCACCGACCCAGGATCCATCCACCACAAATATTCCACATGTCCAAGTACTTCAGGTCTGCAATCACTCCCCTCGTGGGAGGTACCAAGATTGAGGTGGAAAACGACGAAAGCGACGCCGCCAGTGATGCCCAACTCTCGGTGGGTGCTCCCGTGGAAACCGTCAACCCGTTGGGCTACAACATCGACTACTTCACCGCCTACTTCACCGCTCTCCACGGAGTCATCGGTACGGGGATCTTTGCCACTCCCTCGTCGGTGGTGTCGTCCATTGGCTCCGTCGGGGCCAGTTACGTGTTGTGGATCGCAGGGTTCGCCATCGCAATGCTCCAGATCTGTATTTCCATCGAGTTCGTCACCTACTTCAAACGGCGCTCAGGGGGCCAGGTGGCGTACTTGGAACAGGCGTTTCCTCGTCCCAAGTTCATGGTGTCCACCGTGTACGCCGCCATGAACGTGATCTTGTCGTTTTCGACGTCTTCGGCCGTGGCATTTGCTCAGTACATCATGTCGGCAGCAGGGCACAAATCCACCGCGTGGGAACAGAGAGGGGTCGGGATCGCCGTGTTGGTGTTCGTGTCGGTGTTGTCGGTGGTCAACTCGCGGGCTGCGCTCAAGTTCGCCAACTTCATTGGGTTTATCAAGGTGGGGTTCGTGCTCTTTATCGGTATCACCGGGCTTGTGGTGCTCGGAGGAAACACCCGGGTCCACGACCCCAAGAGCGTCTTCCACAACTCGTGGGAGGGCACCGTCACCAACAACGGTAACGCCATCGCCAACGCCATCTTGAAAGTGTCGTTTTCGTACAATGGAACGCAGTATCTCGTAAATCTCGCTGGCGAGTCCAACCCGAAGCAGACGAAAAACATGTTCCGGTTCTTTCTTCCAGCGGTGATGTTCTCGATCTTCGTGATCTACCTCTTGATCGTGACGGCGTTCTACGCTGGAATTGCCGACATCACCGAGATCAAAAAGGCCGGCTCCTTGGTCTCGTCGGTGTTTTTCACCAATGTGTTTGGCACCAAGGCTGCGACCAAGGCCCTCGATGTGTTTGTCGCTCTCTCTGCCCTCGGACACTTGATCGCCGTCACCATCGGCCAGTCCCGGAGCTTGAGGGAGTGTGGAAGACAAGGGGTGTTGCCCTACTCCAACTTGTGGGTCACCACCAAACCGTTCGGCACTCCGCTCTTGCCCTTGATTGCCTTCTTCATCATCAACTTCATCGTGTTGGTGGCTCCTCCTCCCGGCGACGCCTACAATTTCGTGGTCGACATCGGTTCCTATTCGGGCTACATCTTCAACTTGCTCTTGGTCATCGGCTTACTTTCCGTGAGAAAAATCAGAAAGGAAGCCGGCTTGGGCTACGAGGGTTTCAAGACTCCGCTCCCCGTGATTGTTCTTGTCATCTTGTACCAGATCTTCGTCATTGCCATGGCATTCGTTCCTCCTCCTGGCCACAGCTTGAAAGGTTCCGATGTATCGTTCTTCTACGCCACCTATGCTCTTACCACCATCGGTATCCTCGCCTTGTGTATCTTCTACTACTTTGTATGGGGCTTCATCTTGCCTGGGATCTACAAATACGCCCACAGAAACTTGTACTATGTGTTGGATAACGGCGAGAGAGGCCACACTGTGGTCAAGGTTCCCTTGTCAGAGCTTGAGGAGTGGGACAGAAAGCACGATACCAACGGGAAGGAAGTCCTGGACGACTCCAGCTCGATTGTGGTAGAAAACATTGTTGTCTCTGGAAACAAGAAAGAGTCCTCGTTCCTGGAATGAACGGGACTAATAATTGATATAGATAATAAAGGACTGAAAAGAAGGTTGGGAAATCGACACGAGCCCTGGAAATGTATTGTCCGCTCTGGACTGTAGACTATCGTATTGACGAAAGTCACAATAGAAACGAAAAGACACGAGCTTACAAAACAATCTTATCTCTCGTCTCTAGCTCCTCGCGGGACCCCTATTCCTAGCACCACCCTAACTTCCCGTTTATTAACACGTCTCTGTTCAATTGCCTTTTTGGGTGCAAAATCCAAGAAACAAAACATCCTGAAAGCCCAGACGACTCTTCTCACCACACCCAAATGAGTGGCGGACAATAGGTGCCGGACGGACGGGCCACACATCCGCTCCACACGGAACTAGACGGGGCTAACGCTTATCCGTGTCCCCACAACCAGCTATTATGTGGATTACGTAACTGAGCCATGCGCTGCGCGGCTCTATGACACATTTACTGATAAGCATAATTTAACCCTGTAGGACCCTCAAGTTATCAAGACCCTCTCTTCTTTTTCCGATGAAATTATCTATCGCTGCCAGTGTGTTGGTCGCCGCCAACTCCGCCAGCGCACTTTCGCTTGGACCTCAGCTCGATCAATTGCTCCCCCTGTTTGTCCGCCATGGATTCTCCTGGGATACCCCTAAGGAAGACATCATTGTGGTCCACGAGGACAACGAGTACCTGCTGTTGCCATTGGAGATGTTGAATGGCCCAGGGTGGGAGTTTGAGGAGGTCGCGACTGCCTGGAAACAAATGGAACAGACCATGAGTCCTAGTGCTATCCGCAACATGATCAAGAAGTGGGAAAATAAGGCCGTCAGCTCTACGCACATGAACAACAAGTTCAACAAGCTCAAGGAGGCGTTCTCCGGGTTCGAGACCGTGCACAACACCGCCCACTCAGACCACGCCTTGAGAGTCAAAGAAAACCACCCAGAACTCCTTGGTTTGGACTCCGTCAAACAGTACACCGGCTACTTGGACGTGCTCCCCTTGGACAAACACTTCTTCTACTGGTTCTTTGAGTCCAGAAACGACCCCAAGAATGATCCCATCATCTTGTGGCTCAACGGAGGCCCGGGATGCTCCTCCGCCACTGGCCTCTTTTTCGAATTGGGCCCTTCGCTGATCAACGCCACCCGTCAACCCGAGTTCAACCCTTACTCCTGGAACAGCAACGCGTCCGTCATCTTCTTGGACCAACCAGTGGGCGTGGGCTACTCGTACACCGGTGGCGAACAAGTTAGTAGCACCGCTGCTGCTGCCAAGGACGTGTATGTGTTCTTGGAGTTGTTCTTCCAGAAATTCCCCCAGTTCCTCAAGAACGACTTCCACATTGCCGGAGAGTCCTACGCGGGCCACTATATCCCCAGATTTGCCACGGAAATTATTAACCAGGCCGACAGATCGTTTGAGTTGAGTTCTGTCTTGATTGGTAATGGAATCACCGACCCATTGGTTCAGTACGCCAGCTACAAGCCTATGGCCTGTGGTGAGGGTGGATACAAGGCGGTGTTGACCGAGGAACAGTGTGACAAAATGGAAAGAGACTACCCCAAGTGTGCTTTCATGGAGAGCTTATGCTACAAGTTCCAGAATCCGCTTACTTGCGTTCCCGCAGAACCCTACTGCAGCAACATGCTCGTGGATGTCTACTTGAAAACAGGATTGAACCCATACGACATCAGGGTCCAGTGTGAGGATGGTAGTGGATTGTGCTACTCCGCTTTAGCGGATGTCGAGGAGTACTTGAGCTCCGAATTTGTCAGAGAAGCAGTGGGTGCAAACGTCGAGGTCTTCACCGGATGTGACGACACCGTGTTCTTCAACTTCCTCAAGAGTGGTGACGAGTCTTTGCCCTTCCAGCAGCACGTCGGTGAATTGTTGGACAAAGGTATTCCTGTGTTGATCTATGCTGGAGATAAGGACTTTATTTGCAACTGGCTCGGAAACCTTGCCTGGACCGATGCCTTGGACTACTCGGAACACGAGTTCTTTGAAAAGGCAGCGTTGCAGCCATGGGTCACCAAGGATAACAAGGTTGCCGGAGAGGTCAAGAACTACAACAAGTTCACTTTCTTGAGAGTGTACGACGCCGGTCACATGGTTCCATACGACCAGCCTGAAAATGCCCTTGACATGTTGAACAGATGGGTCCAAGGTGACTACACCTTCGGCTACTAGTCTATATATGCCTGAAAACAATATATTACGTATGCTCATATAAGGCCTGCAAAACGGAGTCTGAGATCTGAAAGCATCCTTTCACAATGATATCCTCTTGCAAGGCTATGGTGGGTATATGTAGGGCTCCAGCCCTAATACACTAATAGATCACGTGCTGTCATCGCCGGGTAACTCATCTGAAAATTTTGCTAGTGCGCATCTATAAAGCGAAGCCTGTTCCCAATTTTTCAATACCAACTACAGTTACCAAAATGGCTACGTATGTGCCCTCCATCACTGACAACACGATAAGCTACAGCGTGTCGGATGTCTGATGATGTTGATTATTGAATATGGGTGAAGCCACGTCACCAAACTCGGTACTTATTACCAAATGCCGTGGGAAAGCCAGATTGTCTTGCAGCTGAATTATATTCATTTATCTTCGTTATTAGCCAATGCCTGACACATCTGTTTTCCTCTGAGTATTACTAGAAGCATGGGTGGGGAATGGAATGAACTGGCGGTTCAGTTCCATGTCCGAATGACAGCCTTTCCGGTAGTCATACCACGACCATCTTCTACCACTGTCCCAGAGGAGCATATTGTGTTGCTAGGTCCTGTTGTCCTAGCTGTTACTAACATATCCAGCACTTTGAAACCAGAATCCGTTGTCAAGAAGGAGAAGGCTCAGCAAAAGATCGCTGAAGAGCGTGCTGCTGCCAAGGCTGCCCGTCAATCTGTATGTACCATACTTGTGGAAATTTTTTTTTCACTCACAAAGTTCAGAGGTTTTTGAAGATGAAAACCAACCACGTATATGACTAGCTGCGGCTATGCTGTCTATCAGTTAACCATCTTTCGGGACTGAGAAGACCTCTGAAAATTTGTCATTTTCTTATGAATTGTTTTACTAACTTTACAGGCTACCAAGGAGAAGAGAAAGGCTATCCATGACAGAAACGCTGCTTACGAGAAGGAATACGCTGAAGCTGCTCGTGCCGTTATCAACGCCAAGAGAGAAGCCAAGGCTGCTGGTTCCTACTACGTTGATGCTCAACCTAAGTTGGTTTTCATCATCAGAATCAAGGGTATCATGAAGATCCCACCTAAGCCAAGAAAGGTGTTGCAATTGTTGAGATTGACCCAAATCAACGCTGGTGTTTTCGTCAGATTGACCAAGGCCACCTCTGAATTGATCAAGTTGGCCGAACCATACATTGCTTACGGTTACCCATCCTTGGCCACCATCAGACACTTGGTCTACAAGAGAGGTTACGGTAAGGTCAACAAGCAAAGAATTGCCTTGTCCGACAACTCCATCATTGAGGCCAACTTGAAGGCTTACAACATCTTGTCCGTTGAAGACTTGATCCACGAAATTTACACCGTTGGTCCTAACTTCAAGCAAGTCAACAACTTCTTGTGGCCATTCAAGTTGTCCAACCCTAACGGAGGTTTCAGAACCAGAAAGTTCCAACACTTCATCCAAGGTGGTGACACTGGTAACAGAGAAGACTTCATCAACGCTTTGATCAAGCAAATGAACTAAGCGTGCCAGTGAATGGTTGGGTTTTTTTGTGGTTTCGTAGAACTCCTTTATTTCTTCCTCCGAATGGTTATATTGGAGCTGTGTGTCTGTATTCACTGTAATTAATATAATCTTTCAATAATTATATGTATCGAATAATCGTATTCCGTAGTATGTTTATTAGTAAAAATGGTACATTACCAACAAATAAAATCAATTAATGTTACACTCTATTCTTTGCCTTTAGTAGCCAAGCCATTCGCCGACGCTGTACACCCAATATTCGAGAAACTCGATTTCTCTCCACCACAGAAATGTACTCTTTGTGCTTAACCAACTCGTTCCGTAATCGTCATAGACGTATGTAGACTCTGAACTGCCTTTGAATATCCATAAGATGAGGTACAATGCAAATTGGAGGATATTGCTAAGAATTACTGTAGTCAATAGCAAAGTCGCCACATTCAAGATGACCATCCCAACACTTCTCGTTTCTTGCTTGTACTTGTAATAGGCGTAGTACTGTTTCAAAAATGGAAGGTTCAACACCAAGCTCTTGATGGTTGCCCTGTCTCCATTTGCCGTGAACTTATTAGATACCAGCTCCAAGTCCAATTTCTGTTTGAGTCCCTGAATCAACCTCTCTTGCTGATTGATACTATCCGCCAACTGTTTGATCTGCAACTGGCTTGTCTCGTCTCTCTTTTTAGATATCGACAACTCTTTTTGGTAATCTCTGCAGAGTTTATCCAAGTTGCGTATAGTTCGTTCCCGTTCGAGAGTCCGCCTGGACGCGGAGGAAGGGTGATGCAGTAGCTGGGACTCCAATGACTTGATATACTTTTGCAAACTGGAAATTTCACTCTCGAGGTCCTCTGTCCGTGGGTCAGTTCGGATACCCGATCTTCTGCTATTCGCTCGAAATGGGGCGTACGCCTGCTCGAGCCGGTTGGTGTCGCTCAAAGGCTTCAATGGGGGAGACCGCGGCGGCGATAGCAACAGTCTCGTGTGGTCTCTGTTGTGTCTCAGCGAAGCGGTGTCCGGAAATCTCAGGCTAGCTTCACGGTTGTAGCTGTTTCTGTCACGGCCTGCCCGTATCGAGATATCCCACGAGCTGAGACCAAACCTGTCCTTCAAGAGCTGGTCAAAGGTGTCGTAGCGGACGAGCTTGAGAAGGAAATCCTTCACCTCTCGCTGGTAGACCCTCATTGTTGGAGATCTTCGAATCAACTCGTCCAAGAGCTTGTTCTCCGCTGACGTGAAAAGTGACGGGATTTTGATACGGTCTTCGAGCCCTCGTATAAGCTGGGGGACCTTGCTGACATAGAGGGAGTCGCCACTGGCCACGGAGCCCCAGCAGCTGTCTATTATGTCGTCTATGGTGTTGTCTCGTGTCATGGCGCGGTTAGACGCTGTTTGGTTCGCGTTTATTTAACAGTATTTACTACGCGTTTTCTGAGGTGCCATTTGGCTGCACATAATTCGCATCTTTCTGCGAGGCCTCAGAGGGCACCGAAGAATTCGAGGTCACGGAAGTCATCACAGGTTGGCTAGTCGCGGAGGGTTCCGGTTTTTCTGCATCCAAAACCGCTCCACCAGCTTCAGTATTAATGCTGGTAGCGAGAGCGTCAAAAGGACTCTTCCTGGTCTCTCCATAGGTCTTTTCGGAACTAGCACCCAATTCAGGAGGCGACACAAGGCCCGCAATTGCTGTCACAGCTCCGTAAGGTTTGGAAGCACCCTCGACTTCAGCCGGACTGGGATTTTCCGCTGATCTTCTGTGTTCTGCAACCACAGGCGCTGTAGTGCTGTTGATGATGTTTTCCGATGTTTCTGCTGGGGCTGCAAAATGTTCAACGAATGGTACATGTTTTTGAGCAGGGAAAGTCGCGCTATTGGTTGGTTCTTGCGGAAAAGAAACCTTTTCAAGATCACTGCTACCTCCCCTTGCCAAAATCGTGTTAAGTAACGGCGTTCGTGTCTTTGCAACGGCCAGAACCGTTTCTGATACGGGGTTGAACGCCTCCACGCGTTGCTTCAATTGCGAACTTAAATCTTGGGGTTCAGGCGTCTTTTCGGGGACTTTTATGGTATCCTCCAGCATGAAACTCCCCAAATCTTGCGTTTGTGGAAGCGACTGCTCAACTTGCCTAGCAGCAGGCTTTTCTGGAAAAACTGGTTCTGGAACATGTGTATCGGTGGTGCTCTGCGAGACATGTTGCGAGCTCTGAAGAGTCACTCCATGGTTTGCTGGAGCTGGAGCTGCGTTGTGATGACTCGCCAACTGGTCCATGGTCTGTTCTAAGGAAACTGGGCTAGCTTGCGCAACAGCAGCTGCCTTCGCCACCTGGGCTTTCTTCTCTTCCTCTCTGGCTAACGGCAAGAGCTCCCCCCATAAATCTTCGAATAGGACCCCACTTCCGTACAACTTCCTCAACAAAAATTTGGAAAGATCGACCCTAAAATCGACAGACTCCGTATTCACCTTGAACGCTTCAATCATCTTTTTCATCGTGTCATAATGTTGTGCCAAACCAGAATGCACTTCTTCTAACGCACTCAATTCGCTAGGTGGATATACCGTCAATCTTTTACCTTCATCAAGAATGGCAGTAAGTCGGTTCCATGTTAGTTCTTGCGTAAGATGATCATCTTTCTCAACTTCAGAATCTATCAACATACAAACGGGACAGACATAGCTGTCATCCTCCCCGCCTTGTGGATCTTCTCCATGATTCACACAAACAACATGGTACCACTCATTGCACTTATCACATTCGATCATTGTCCCAAATTCATACTCTCGACAATTGCAGTAATAGGTGGGTGCAGCTTCTTCATTAGGATTGGTAAACTTCATTAGATAAGACGACGAGAACTGATGAGTATCTTCGGGAGCAAAGCTAAACTCGCTCTTGTAGAGGTACTGATACAACCGCTCAATGAATCTTTCTTCTAAGGTCAATTTGAAATTTAAGTGCTTGAGATCAACCTCCTTACTGAGAGTACTGATCACCTTCTTGTTCCTAATCTCATCCCATGCTTTATACGCCCATTCAGCGGCCAAGTACAACTTGTTAACCAATTCTTGGCCATTGAACCTGAGGCCTACTTCGAGCAAATTGCTTTGTATGCTTCTCAATTCAAAATAGGAAGATCTCGCAGCATTGCGACTTTCAAGATATTGGGTGATCAATTTGGCATTCAAATGAACCTTCGAGAGCTCGTTGTAATTATCGAGTCTAATGAAAAGCCGTTCGCTTTGGAACTTGCCAACATAGTTCTTCAACTGCTCACGATCGAGGTAGTCAATGGTATCGTACTTCAAAAACCTATTCAACTCGTCATCAAATTTGACACTCTCATTGAGAATTTTCTCAAGTTCCAATATCTTGGGAAGATCTTCTTCGGACAAAATTTTCAAGCCCGCATTGAAGAATTCTTGGAGATGATCCAATGTGAAAACTTCTTTTTTGTCATTGAATGGGTCATCACCTTTTTCAATAAGCTTGAATTTCGCAAGCCAATTTGTTCTATCCCTAATCCTAATTAGGAAATTCAAAGATGGAATCGAAATACCGAAACTCTCCCCCAAATCAATCAAGTCATCAAATTCTTGTAATGACTTATTCTTCTTTGATAAGAGAGCTCTAGATGCTTTGTCAAAGTTTTCGATTTCTGCACTCAACTCAAGGATTTGATCAATTTCGGGACATGAAAAATTGAGAGTAGGAATTCGATCAACCAAGCTCATCAAATCCTCCAATCCTTTAGACGACTGGAATTCACTGCCGGAGCGAATACGCTGATGATGCTTGATTGATAAGAAGTTTTGACACTCGTCAATAAACTTGTTAGAATCTTCTATGAAAAGCCTCAAGTTCTCTATATAGTTTTTGAACTTGTTCAATTCGTTGATTTTCTTTTTATCCTCATCTGAAGTCCCACCAACAAGGAAGTTTGCAGATGATATAGCAGAGAAAATACGTTCACCATCACTGAGTAAGCTTTTGTACACCTTGAGTGCAAGATCGGAATTTTCTTTCATGGTCTCTTCATATTCTTTCGTCCATTTTTCATAGTCGATAGAGTAACCACTCAATATCTTGGAAAAGTTCCTCAACTTATCATCGGAGTAGAACAAGACGTACTCCATAGAAAAATCATCAAATGGAATCGTTTTCTTCTCCCAGTGATTCAAGAACGATTTAGGCGACAATATGAATGACTTTTGCGATGACTTGTCGGTTAAGACAATCTTAGATGGAAAAGTATTCACAAAAGTGTCATCGGCAATGGATTGAGTGGTATCATCACTATCAATCACAGATTCTCGAATTTTCAATTTCCTGATTTGCGATCTCAATTCAAGTTCGTCATGGTACAATTCTTCATAGAACGATCCGACTTTAGAGTAGATCAGTGAGTTAAATCCAATACTCTTTCCGGAATCATATAGTTGAATAAGATTTACCAACAACTTGAAGGTCAGAAAGTTGGGCAAAATATTCTGCTTTGAAAGCCACTGCTCTCCCTCTAATGCATATGGTAACCACAGCTGGGTTGCAAAGTTGACCTCCTCACTAAAATTCAATCCAAAAGAAAGTGACAAAGAATACGTTTTAGGAGATTTGACAATGAACTCTCCTGGCTTTTGAATGGCCGTGGTATATTTAATTCCCTTCTGTTGCAAAAGCTGAGGAGTTATCAAAAAATCTTGGTTAAGGCGGACCCCTTTTCCCTCGTGGTCAATCAACTTTTGAAATTGCGGATTTGAATGTCCCAAACGCTGATCTGGAAAAGGGTTGATCATATTTTCTAACGAGTTCATAAGAGTATCAAACTCTAATGTCTTCATGTCCGTTCCCTCACTATCTGATACCAAGCGTAATAGATCATTGACTGGCCATACATCATTATTCATGTTCATTCTATCCTTGTTTGAGTCATTTGTTTCTTTGATCAATAACTCAAATTTGTCGAATTCCAGCTCAGGAATGAAATACCACTTTTTATATGCGCCAAAGAATTGGTAATTTATTAACTGAGTGAAGTGATCTTCGCATTTCCAGTTCTGGGTACTGAAAGTCATGCCAATATTAATTCTAGAATTTGTCATATCTTGATTGTTGACATCATTCTCCGATAATGCCCCGAAGAGCGAGTTTGGAAGCACAGGCAAATTATGCAAATTCCAAGGATTCATTGCGGACTGAAGGATGCCGGAAATGTAGTAATCTGTATTGAACAGATCCACATCATTAGCAGAACTCATAGAAGGTGCAGGAGACGAGTATATGTTCGGGATAATTGGGTTATTGTTATTGTTATTGTTATTGGAGGTAAAATTGATGATTCTATTATTTGCAGTGTTGATGATTTTGTTGCTTGAAGCGTTGACATTAAGGTTATTCAAATTGTTTTTGTAATTCATTAAATCATCACCAATCTTCACAAACCCCGACCCATGTATCAAGTTGAGAAGATTTTCTCCATGTTCGAGTTCCAACCCATCTTTAAGTACAGGATGCCAGCTCTCGTCATTCAGGACAAATTTCCAATACATTTCCTCATATTTATCAAAGCGGATAAAGTTTCGTTCGGGAATTGGCATGTTTGGTTCGTTGAATTGGTAAAAACTAGGATAATTGGATGTCATTTTGTTGAAAGAAGAAGCATGATGCTGAACAATAAATTCTTGGAACTTCAAATCTTTCTCCATAAATTGTCTCATGGAATAGATCGAAGCAATTTTTGGCACAGACTTGAGACCCGACTCATCCTGATAAGTGTTCGATGGGCTGTTAGCCAAGTTAGCCAAAGCGTGGTTAAGCTGGTTCTGTGGTAGGATTGGAGACTCTATAATTTCTTGGACCTTCTTGCCCTTTTTTACAGAAGCTATGTCTTCATCCTTAGTAGTGAATACTATTGGAGGTTTGATATCAATCAAGTGAGGCGTGTTCACAAGCATTCCCTTTGCACCCTTAAGCTTGGCTGATCTTTGAAAATCAATTCCGGAACCGATAATTAGTGGAGACCGCGAATTACAGCTGCGCTTTGTGCTGTTGCTCAAATCATCCATTTCTCTCTTTCCGTTTTCATTTGGTTCGTCTTTGGTTTCAGAACTGTTTTGCTGACCTCCATCCAAGTTCGTGGCTGGATCCTTACCTGCAATGACAAACCTTTTCTCACTCATTTGAAGCTCAAATGGATACAAGATCCGCTGATAAGACGATTTCAAGGAGCTACTCAAACTTGTCATTATTTTTCCTTTGTACCCCAATTCTCTGCCTATCTGTGCCCAGAGCTTTTTGTTGATAACTTCCGCAAATCCTCCTCTTATCACCACTGAGCGAAATAGCTTGTACAAGTCAATAGGTCTTTTATCTATCATAGGTAATTTGAGAAGGAAGGAAGGAACCTGCTTCTTTTTGAGTCCCGGCTTTGTTGAATCATGCTCTGGTCCAAGACTCGTAGAAGAAAAAATTTCCTGCTTTATAGGATCTATCATAGTGGAGTCCTGAACTGTTTTGTTCTCCTTGGAGTTTGATGCAGGCTGAGGCTCTTTGGAATCTACTGAGGTGTTTGTGGATTCTTGTTTGATGTGTGTTGCAGTTCTATCGTCCTGTGTTTCAGACTCAGGTATTGTTTCGTTTGATATGACAACTGGGATCTCGTCAGTCTGTGATTCGATTTCTTGTAACGGAGCCATTGGAGAATTTAAAAGGCTGCTGATGGATGTATTTTTTGAGAATGATGATTTGAACGTATCAGCAACTTCAGCAGTTTCAAGCAATTCCTCTTTCTTGCTGGTCTCACTAGGTCTGGTCTCTTGAGTAAGAATGTCCCCATTTGAGATATTTCTGGAGGTCTCGGGTTCCATGACGGTATCGCTAACAGAGTCCGTTCCAACATCATGCTGGATTACCTGGTCTACAGGTGTTTCTGATAGTCCAGGCGCTTCCATCAAGTCGGGTGCTCCTGCTGGTTCTTTCTGCACTTCCTGTTTGACAGGCACATCGCTACTTTGGGAATTCTCAGGCTGAGACTCCTGCTCTGCTCCCTTGTCACAGCTCATGTGAAATTTTATGAGCTCTGAATGAAACTGTAGACGGCTTTTGAGCTCGTCTTGTACGCTGTTGTTTAATAATTTGTTACTCTGGAACCAGAACAAGTCCGAGTTGATCTGGAAGTTGGACCGCAAGAGATTATCCTGCACTACCGGTATCTTAACCTTGATAGCTCCGTTCTCCTTTGCGACTTTTGACACGCTCTCGAAGAACCGAATGGGATCCTTGGACTGAGTATCATCAAGCTTGTACGACGGAATACTTGTAGGATCGGGATTCTCACTATTCGAAACATCGGTGAGGTGGATTTTGTTAGGTAAATGGAAAAAGTCCAACGGGAAGTTTGCCTTCGTCTTCAGCTGGGGAAAATTGAAAGGATTATATGAGATGTTGGACAGCTGACCGTTGAATGCTGCTCGTTTTTCGTTTTTATAAAGCTGAAAATTGCGGAGATCGGGTAGCGCCGACTGGTTGAAGAACCGTGACGACTGAGGAAGCTTGGATGAGTCCATATTGTCGGGAAATAGCGACATTCTGACAGCACAGGCCGTGTTATTGCATCTATGCTGAAAAGCGGTTTTAACTAGCCAGAAAAATTGTGCTCCATATTGGCGGTTGCACGTGACTCGGTGGAGTTCTATAAGAAGAAATGGGGCTTACGGTTTTGCGCTTTTCCAGTCGTAAGACGCTTGAGTTGCTCTACAACTGCTACCTAGTGTGACATAACTGCTCATATATCACTATACCAAACATACACCTCCGGGCCCAAAAAAAAAAAAAAATAAAACAATAGTGCTTGGTCCGTACCACAATCCAGTGCGATAGAGAGGGGCCGCTCAGACACTCGTTCATGGGCCGGTGTAGCCTTCCAAATCGGTGAAGTCTAACTCGGAAAGATCCACTTTTCCGAAGGTGTTTTCGCCGGAGTACAACACGTAGAGGAACCCATCCTCGTCCTTGTGTTCCTCGTATATAGTGCTGATCAACGCAGCAGTTGGGGGCAAGATGTCGTTGACGAATATGAAAATGGCCTTCTCGCTGGGGAGCTTGATTCTCTTTCTGATGACATACACAAACTGGCCCACCGATAAGTCCACGGGGACAAGGTACTTCCTCTTATCGATCTCGGGTATGTCTGAGTTCTCCACCTTCTCACAAATCACCGGAACCCTGTCGCTGAACCGCTCGGAAATACGGGCAGCCTCCGCCTTTCTCTTCTCTGCGTGTGTTAGTAAGCTGTTCCACGTCCCCGTGTTCGTGGGGTAATACCTGCTCAAACAACATACCAAATGGGTGTTCGTCTTTGAATTGTGATCTCATGTCTGCTGTTAGTAATTGCTTGTTTCAAGAGGCCGGTGATGGTGCACTTCGACAGTAGTCGCCACCTTCGGTGATTTCGGTCGCTTCCCCCTCATAACGCCTGTACCCAGTAACTGGGGCCCGGTGGCAACCAGAACTTTCTTAGCGCCAGCAGTCTTGCGTGCACTCAATTGCGGCACGTTCGGAATCCGTAGCGAGACACACCTCCGCTCCAACTTACTGTATACGTCGCCGATTGATGATAATACCAAACGCTCTGATAAGGAGTGATGGTTGTGTATCTTATCGCACCTCCCTGGATTTGTATGACGGGTC
This sequence comes from Suhomyces choctaworum, assembly GCA_030568475.1. Lineage (NCBI taxonomy): Eukaryota > Fungi > Ascomycota > Pichiomycetes > Serinales > Debaryomycetaceae > Suhomyces > Suhomyces choctaworum. The sequence goes on along the minus strand of JAJMGE010000005.1, from coordinate 253,898 downwards.
GTGCGCGCACCGCCGCGGTGTGGTACGCCCCACCAAACACGGTGCGTGGCAAAACCAGTCCGCGCCAGCTAATCTCAAACACGGCCCACCACGCGTCACTTCCCACAACCACAGCTTGGAAACCCCCAGTGAATCAATTGATACCCGCAATGCTCAGACAACTCCGTAACTTCTCCAGCAGCGCTGCCAGAGCGTCCTTTGCCAGAGTGCAGCTTCTTGGAACCGTGGGCTCCGTCCACTTTAACGAGACCAAGGACGGCGTCAAGTTCATCAACTACTCGCTTGCCGTCAACAAGTATGCTCCCAACGAGGAGGATAGAACCACCGACTGGTTCAACGTGTCTGTGTTCAACGAGTCGCACATCAATGCGTTCGAGAAGTTCTTGAAGCCTGGTGTGCAGTTGTTTGTTGAGGCCGATGCTAGACAGAGAGTGGTGACGGACGAGGCCACTGACTCCAGGTACACCTTGACCAACTTGAAGCAAAGAAGCTTTGACGTGGTGAGATACGCCAAGAGAAGCGAGGATGCCGAGACCGACGAGGCTGAACATTGAGGGACTGAGCCTGCTCGCTGTTCTCTAACGTTTACCAAAATTGTCGCCAGTCGGGCCCCGTATGAATTCAGGCTTTCAATACCTAGCAGTCTCTTTTAGTTTAGGACTGTTGCGGCTGTTTGATGTAGATAGTGACCATGAGTTTCTTTACTGTTGTTTTATTAATATGTGTTTGCTCAAAGTAGTGGATGCAATGAATCACATCTAAAGGCGTAGAAACGTTGAAGTCGCCGATGGTTTGTCCGTGTTCGGGTGCACTTGCCGTTCCCAATATTTTTTGAATTTACGCAAAATCTTGCAAAATGTAGTAATAGTGAGTTAGAGAATTCCTCAGTGGATTCGAGAGTTTCGCTCCTTTTCAGCAAAGCTTCCTCTACTGTATACTCCCATTTGGTGCACCTCGACTGTTCTGCTCCTTATGTTCTCTGACCCCATCTAATTCATTTGCATCTAATTCTATGACAGTGAAGATCATGAATTGGCGGTCCAAAAAATTACTGGAGGCTATGATATGACCTCCGTCTCCAGAAGAATAATAGTAGTCGCACTAATGCTACCCTAATTGGAAGGCTCCTCTACCAATGCTAATTTAATGACTTCGTCAGAAAGCATCGTAGATCTAGCTTCAAAAAATAGGTAAAATTCCCTCGAACCAACAGAACCCTACCATGCTACTGCAATTGCTATTAACATCACTCCAAGGTGTATTTCCCTCCCGGTAGCCTCGTATCAATTATCCTTAATGTTGCGGCCTAGCAATTGTATGCGCGTGCACCAACCAATTGAAACTTTTTCGTAAACAACATCATCAGAACAGTTCCAATCCACCATCCACAAACCAATGGAGTCCAAGTTCATAACTCCATCCCTCAAATTGCAGGAGTCGGTGGACTCCTTGCAGTTTCACCAGGACAAGACCGCCACCTCTGGAGACAATGCATCCAGGGCCAATCTTTCCAAGCGGTTTCTCAATCCTTTGAACCTCGATTCCAATCAAGTGAACTATCGGATAAACGTGCCAAGCTTCTCCACTCTCTCGCCTCTTCGCTTGGGATCCAAATTTATCACAGACTTGACCAAGATTGACTCGATGATCCCGGGTGATTTGTATCTCGGAGAGACTTTGGACAAGTCAACAACTGGCTTGGACAACTACTATTTCGACTATGAGAAGGGCATGGGCGAATTCGCGGCATTTGAAAAGATCAACCAGCTCAACTTGCCCGACAAGTTCTTTGACGAGTATAATTCGACCGAATGCGGATCCAAGTTGGGCCTCTTCCCCGAAATTGACAGAACCTGGATAACAGTGGACAACAAGTTGATATTGTGGAATTACAAGTTACCCCAATCTTCTTTCAACCAGGCTAACCAGTTCTTGAGCATTGACCAGATTAGAAACTCCATTTTGAAAGTTAAACTAGTGAAGCCCAAGCCGGGTGTGTTTGTTAAAGAAGTGAACTACCTTCTCTTGATAGCAACTACCATGAATATCCAGATTTTTATTGTACAATATGACAAGACACTCAATAATTTGGAAATCTTCAACCCGGATTTGTCGGTTTCGACCCAAGGGTTAGCCGTTAACAACTTCATCGAGAATCCTAAAACGAGGGACATTTACTTCAGTGGGGAGGGTGACGGCATAAATATCTGGAGATTGGACTATTCCAATAAGTCCTCTTTCATCAAAAACAGATGTGACAAAACATGTTTGACTAAGAGCGGATTATCGTCGGTATTACCTAACAAGTTGAGTTCATCGTTTCTGTTTAACTATTCTGAACCTTCTGCAGCCACGAAGCAGGGCGCTCAAAGTCCAGAAATATTATCACAAATGGAAATCGATTCGGAAAGAGATGTCTTGTATACCTTGTCTAACAAATCTGTCATTAGAGTCTACAAATTGCCAAACTCCACTCCCCAAAACACCACAAACTCCGCACATACTCAAGCTACACAGCTCCAGGAATGCAGCAAATTACTTCCCAGCCAAATATTCAAGAGCTCGTCCAATCTTTTTGTGGACGTGGGAAACTTTAAGGTATTTGAGAAGTTCAAAATCATCAACATACAGCATATTTCTAAGCAAGAGTCGAATCAAGTTCAATTGATAGCTGTAACGTCTAATGGATGCAGAATATTATTAAAGTTGGGTGGACCTGCAAGCTCGTTTGGCTTATTCAGCTCGTATTCGGGCACGTCATCCTTCACTTCTTTGAGATTAAACTTAGTAACTATCAAATTTCCACCTTCCAGAGAGATCCCTGAGGTTTCTACCGAGTTGGATGCCTATACCACAAATAAGCAACATTTATCACAGCTCATAGAGAATCAACAAAGGTCCCAACTTTTGAAGAATACAAAGTTTTCGAAAATCATAAGCCCAGGTATTTTCTTGTGTGTCAAGAGAACCAAAAGATCGGATAAATTATTCATCACCACGCCTAACTACGGCTTCTTCAAGAAGAATAACAAGTTAGTGGAAAATGCCGAGTTTATCAATTACGGAGCAGATGATAGCATTGAAAACTTTACCTATATTCATGACATTGTCCAACTCACACCTTCAATGAATGCAACCAACACTCCTAACGGTTACGCTAACGTCCTCGCAAGCCAGTACACCAAGCAGCCCTTGAAATTTGCAATCTTAACCAACTTCGGTATCATCATCTATCAGTTCAAAACTTCAGATCAAATTTTGAGATCATTGAGTGAAAATACAATCGAGTATTTTATTGAAGAAAATGGGTTCGAAGAAGCATGTTCCACTTTGCTTTACTTGTCGTGTTCCTATGGTCATCATTCATCCAATGATCTCTTTAAGAGAAAGGCCCTGATATTATTCTCCACTTGCGGAAATAATGCAAGATTGAGCGATCACCCATCGAACCTTGGTCATCAAATCTTAGGCCACAGCGGCGACTCTTCTCACCCTACAGTCGATCAAGTGGTCTTGAGTGACAGATTCTACGGAACATGCTTGCTTATTTCAAGATTGTTTAGAGATATTTGGAACGTCAAGGTATTCCAATCGTTGCCTTATATCAAAGTGTTGACTGGTGGTCAAATTGAATCGTCAAGTGTGAAAGATGATAACTTGCTCATCCAGGGCCTCAATATCGACAAAAAGCAAGTAGAATTTTTCATTGGATCCATAATAGTGTTGATTGACTTTTTGTTGGAAAACGGAAATCAAATTCAGGGATTAAACGCACCAAACTACTCATCAGACCCAAACCAATTCGAAAACGAAGTTTGTTTGAGAGCGGAACACATTGCATTTACTTCCATCATCAAGTCTTTGAATTCAATGAAGGAAGCATTATCCTTTTTGATGGTATTGATTGAAGAGAATCAGACCAGCTTTAACGAAATATTTAAGTTTTTATCATTGACTAACCAGCTGAATCTCTTGATTCTTACTTTCAAGGATTTGTTGCTTCCATCAAAAGAAGTAAAGAACTTGATCAAGGATCTTTTGTCTTCAATCATCAACAAAAATATTCTCAAAGGGGGATCCATCGATCTCATTGCCTCATCTTTGCAAGGTCGTTGTGGCTCATTCTGTTCTACTGACGATGTCTACATTTTCAAAGCTATTGAAAATTTAACCAGAGCAAAAACTATCGGTACTCGTGACAACGATTTAAAGGTTAAGTGCTTGAAAAATTCAGTAAAAATGTTCGAAGAGGCATATGAATCTTTAACATTGGAAAATATCGAGAATTCGGTCGATATTATGTTCGACCTCAAATTCTACAGTGGAGCGGTAGACCTTTTATTAAGCTTAGCACTGAAAGCCTACCCATCTGCAACCAACCAGGCGAATGCTGTCATCCCAATGATTTCCAATCGTACTGATGAAGTGGTGTCTACCAGACGTACCCGTCTTTACCAATTGATCTTCAAGATTTTGACTCGGGTGGATTCTGAAGCTCTCAGGGTTACTGATACATCCAATTCTCAGCTTGAAATCAATGAAATGTTGGAATTGAGAGACCTGACTTATGAAACTTGCTTTTCTTCGAAGGATAAGTCTTTTCATTACGAATTTTACCAATGGTTTATTGATCAAGGAATCAGTGAAAGGTTGTTGGCTATTGACACACCCTTTATTCTCCCATTTTTACAAGAAAAGTCTCAAGGCAATCTCTTCTTAAGTGATTTGTTATGGTTGTACTACGCAAAAAGAGAAAACTTCTATGATGCCTCTAGCATTCTTTACACTTTGGCCATCTCAGAGTTCCCATTAAATCTTACCAAGAGAATTGAGTACTTGTCACGGGCCAATGGATTTTGCAACTGTGTGTGCCCTCCAAACTTGAGACAGAAAATGATACAATTGTCGTCGATTATCCAGGAATTGTTTGTCGTGGGCAACTTGCAGTGGGATATTTTGAGTGCCATTAAAACGGACTCACGTATTAGCAATGAAAACAAGGAAATTGCTATCAATGCATTGAACTTCAAAATCTTGACAGTGAGTGACTTGTTCAATGATTACACCGATCCTTTGGGGTATTACGATTTGTGTTTGGAGGCGTTCAAGATCTCAGATTACAAGAATTCCGACGACATATTGAAGAGATGGGAGCTTTTGTTCGAGAAGATATACTACGAATATTCAAACTCCAAAAATGACGAGCCGTTCTACATTGCACTTACTAACGCTTTTATTCCCGTTGGGCTTAGGTTGGTATCTAACGATTTGGTATTTCCTATCGACGAGTTGGTGAAGCTAATTGGCAAATACCTCAAAATCGCGGAAGAGGACAGTGGAAATAAATTATCACAGGAAGCACCTAGCGGAGCCCTCGTGGATTTGTTTATCAAAAGTGGAGTAAGCTACGAAAAGTTGTACTATGTGATGAGAACATTTATTGAGCACAATGGATTTGAAATCAACAAGCAATTTTTTGACGTCTTGAAGAACAAGGAAATGATTTATTTGATTCAAAACTGGTATGATAATGACAAGAAGTTGAGGGAGTTGATTGCAGGGGACCGCGTCAGAGGAATTACGACGTACTCTATAGAGAATGATCCTATCACGCAGTTTATCAAGAATGGCTCCCTTTGATGGTATGTATAATAAAATAGAGGCAAAACAACAGTCTAAAAGCTACGGAAAGTAAATGCAAGATGTATATGACGTAAGAAATTAAGCATCAAGAATGCTTAATTAAGCGAGTAGAACTTATTCTTTTGCGAATCAAACTCTTCCATGCTGAAGTTGGCGGTGGGACGCAAATTTCCCCGCGCCCTCTCGGTATACACCAAGTTCTTGTCCTTCAACTCGATCAAAATGCCGTCGAAGATCAAGGTGACGGCATTGGATTCCGCTCCTCGAGGCATCACTACGTCAGCAAATTCCTTGGTGGGGAAGATGTAGTCACTCATCTCGGCCCGGGCTCCCTGTAAGTAACTGTTGATCACGTATTCCAAGGTGCTGGGGTTTTCGTGGTTGTTGATGATATCACGTCTTATCCAGCGGATTAAGCGGGTGTCGGCATCGCTGTCTATGAACACCTTGATGTGACTCATATCTCTCAATTCCTTATCGTATAAGGCGTAGAGACCATGGACGACGAAGATCATTTGGGCCCCAGGTTCGAGAGCCTTTTCCTGGTCTCGAAGACGCTGTTTGAGCTCGGAAAAGCGGAACCGTGATGGCTTCAACGGAGGACGCGTGTTGTCTTTACTGACGGTGATGGCACTGGCCTTGGATTCGAGTGAAGCCCTGTCTTCTTCGCAGGGTGATTCGTACCTGGCAAGATCGATCAATTCCACCTGGAGCTTTTTGGAAGTGGACGCCTCGATCTCCTTCATAAGAAGACTGGCGGTGGTGGCCTTTCCGGCCGCGTGACCTCCGCCTATAAGAACGATGATCAGCGACATTTCTGGCTGGTGTATTGTACAATGGGGAAAATGGACTCACTGGTGATAAATAATGGTCAAGGAGTCTTCAGGCGCCGAATCAAAGACAATGAGAAAATGCAGTCCACTATGCGTGTTCAAGTCAATCCGATAGGTTTGCTCTGCCGTCCGAGGTATACTTTCTGGTGGAGACTTCTCTCGATATCTCGATCTTGTTATATGCACCGCACCACCTCATCACAAAAAATGTATAGCACACGCAGCACACGAAACTCATCGCCAACTGATCAAACCAGCCATGGATTTCGATAGAGACCTCGACGATGAATTGGAGTTCACGCCGTCCTCTTCCAAAATCAAGGTGCATAGCACCTTCGAAAGCATGAGCCTCGACCCGTTGCTTCTCAAGGGAATCTACGAGTACGGATTCGAGTCTCCCTCCGCCATCCAGTCCAGAGCCATCATGCAAATCATTTCGGGGAAGGACGTGATTGCTCAGGCCCAGTCAGGGACGGGAAAAACGGCGACGTTTTCCATTGGCATGCTCGAAGTGCTTGACACCAAAGTCAAGGACTGTCAGGCATTGGTTCTTTCTCCTACTCGAGAACTCGCAGTCCAGATCCAGAAAGTCATCCAGCAGTTGGGAAAGTTCATGAAGATCCAGTCGTATGGGTGTATTGGAGGAAGTCAGATTAATGAGGACATTAAGAACTTGAAGAGTGTCAAGAAACAGATCATCAGCGGGACTCCAGGCAGGATATTGGACTTGATCAAGAGACGGTTCCTCCTGTTGAAAAACTTGAAGCTCATGGTGTTGGACGAAGCAGACGAGTTGTTGACAAACGGATTCAAGGAACAGATCTTTGAAATCCTCAAGTCGGTCAACGCAGGCATCCAGATTGTGGTGGTGAGCGCTACACTCACCAGCGACGTGCTAGAGATGACGAACAAGTTCACTTCCGACCCCGTCAAGATCTTAGTCAAGAGAGAAGACGTTACGTTGGAGGGAATTAAGCAATACTACATCCAGTGTGACAAGGAGGACTGGAAATTTGATACCTTGTGTGACTTGTACGATTCGTTGACCATCACCCAGGCGGTGATTTTCTGTAATACCAAGGTCAAGGTGAACTGGCTCACGGACCAGATGAGAAAGCAAAATTTCACTGTGGTGGCTATGCACGGAGATATGAAACAGGACGAACGTGACGTGATTATGAACGACTTTAGAAACGGGAACTCCCGTGTGTTGATCTCCACCGATGTGTGGGCCAGAGGCATAGACGTTCAGCAGGTTTCCTTGGTCATAAACTATGACTTACCTCTCGATAAGGAAAATTATATCCACAGAATCGGGAGATCCGGAAGATTTGGAAGAAAGGGTGTTGCCATCAATTTGTTGGTCAAAGAGGATAAGAAGGAGTTGCGGGCCCTTGAGAAATACTACACGACCCGTATCCGTGAGATGCCGTCCAATTTGGGTGAGTTGATGTGATGAAAATTGACTTCAAAAATACGAAAATTCCAGCTTTGCACCCGTAAAATTCCTCAGAATCCGAGGAAACGCACTCACATACATACCAGCATACAATCTCGAGGAGACTCGACCTCGTGGCAGCTACTGATCCCTCATCTGGCCTACATATCGATTCTGTATATTACAATCCTGCACATAGAAAAAAGACAAACCATAAAGACAAAACCAGTATATACTGTAGGCGAAAAACGCGGCCAATCTGCTTCTTTCTTCTCTATTTGGTACTCCTCTGAATCCTCATAATTTGTGTATCTTTCCCTAGACACCTTCTGGCCGGAATGAGAGGTACCCCACCAGACCGAAGCCATCTTTTAAGCTGCACTACCGGTCCGAAAGCCCCGTCTCCCCACATCGTGTAGACGACCGTCAGATCTAAACGTCACCAAGAAAATCACGTGACCGCATCTCAAATTTTTTTTCAAAATATATACGCATCTTGATTCCCAACTTTTACCCACCATCTTCCTCCTCTGGTTTTCGTTCTGAGAAATGGACTCCCAATACCTCTCCTCTTTGGAAGAGACCTTGAGAAAGACCTTAGTGCCTGACTCTAACGTCATCAAGCAAGCGTCACAGTCCTTGACCAAGGATTTCTACACCAACCCATTGGCGTTGCCAGCGTTGTTCCAGATCTTGCAGAGCGCTACCGATGACCAATTGAAGCAGTTGGCTGCTGTGGAGGCAAGAAAGTTGGTTCTCTCCAACTGGGAAAAGGTTGATGCCTCTTCCAAGCCCGCCATCAGACACTCGTTGTTGGAAAACACCTTCAAGCAACAATCCAAGATAATCAGACACTCTTCAGCCAGAGTGGTTGCCGCTATTGGAGAAATTGACTTGGAAAACAACGAATGGCCCGAGCTATTGCCCACCTTGGTGAAGGGGGTCAACGAAGCCGACACCCAGTCCAAGGAAATGGCTGCTTACACCTTGTACACTCTTTTGGAGACCCAGATTCCTGCGTTGGCTCCACACATAGATGACTTCTTGACCTTGTTCACCGGGTTGTTGACCGACCAGACTTCCAAGGACATCAGGGTCAACGCCGTGTTGTCGTTGGATGTCATCTCCCAGTTCATTGAGGAAGACAGCCAGATCAACCCTCAGCTTGCCCACAAGTTCAGAGAGTCTATCCCACACATGGTCGAGGTGTTGAAGGAGGTCATCTCCGGCGACGACTCCGAATTGGCCAAGGACGTGTTCAACGTGTTCAACAGCTTGATTTTCTTGGACACCAAGTTGGTGGGTGACTATTTGATCAACTTGATCCAGTTCATTGCCGAGATCGCTGCCAACACCCAGTTGGACGACGAGTACAGAACCTTTGCTTTGCAGTTCTTGATCTCTTGCGTCAACTTGAGAAAGTCCAAGATCTCCTCCAACAAGCTTGCCCCTAGTCTTATCCAGATCGCTGTCCGTATCGCATCCGAGGAAATCGACGTGGAAGCCGAATTGGACAACGAGGACGAGGAGAACGAAAACGAAGAGAACAGCCCTTCGTCGTTGGCTTTGAGGTTGATCGCGTCGTTGTCTGCGGAATTGCCTCCATCGCAGGTGATCACTCCGTTGTTTGAGGCCTTGCCAAAGTACTTGGGTTCCTCCAACCAGTTCGAAAGAAGAGGTGCTTTGTTGAGTATCGGAGTTGCTTCCAGCGGAGCTCCCGACTACTTCTCGACGCAGGTTCCCAAGATCATCGCTGCTATTGTTGCTGGCCTCAAGGACTCCGAAATCATTGTTAGAGTGGCTGCGTTGAGAGCTTTGTCCAGTGTGACTTCCGACTTGCAAGACGTCGTCGCCTCGTACCACACTGAATTGTTGCCCTTGATCATCGACATCATCGATTCCGCCACCTCGGTCATGACCTACAAGTACGCCTGTTTCGCGTTGGATGGTTTGATCGAATTCATGAGCCACGATGCCATGGGCTCCTACATCGAACCCTTGATGAACAAGTTGTTCCACATGTTGCAGCAGGCCAACACCTCTTCCCTCAAGTCGGCTATCGTGTCTGCTATCGGATCCACCGCCTTTGCTAGTGGAAAGACCTTCACTCCTTACTTCAACAACTCTGTGCAATACTTGGAACCATTTATCAGTGTTCAAGAAACCGAGGGTTTGACTGAGGACGACATCGAGTTGAGAGCCATGACTTTCGAGAACATCTCCACCATGGCCCGTGCTGTGGGATCCGAGGCTTTCTCTGTGTACGCCAAGCCATTGGTCGAAGCTGCCTACACTTCGTTGAACTCTGAACATTCCAGAATTAGAGAATCGGGCTTTGCTTTCATCTCCAACATGGCTAAGGTCTACGGAAAGGAGTTTGCTGGTTTCTTGGACCAGATCGTGCCCCAGATCTTGAAATGTTTGGAACAAAGCGAGTATACCTTCAACATCGAGGATTTCACCGAGGATGCCGAGGACGAGGACTTGGCGAACGGTCTCAATGTCCACACCGGTATCACCATCGAAAAGGAGATCGCAGCCGTGGCGTTGGCAGAATTGGCTACGGGAACCGGTACCGACTTTATCAAGTACCTCGAGCCTTCGGTCAAGACCTTGGCTGACCAGATCGAAAACTCGTATGGTATGAGAGACTCTGCCATGAGCACCTTGTTCAAGATCACCAAGGCCATGTTCAAGGCCCACTACGGAGACAACTACAAGGCACCCAAGGGGGTTCCTTCATCCCCCTACGTCGACGCCTCTCTCTTGCAGTTGATCCAACAGGTGAGAAACATCGCCATCCCACTCTTGGAGGAGGAATTCGAGATCTCCATGGTCATTTGCATTTTGGACGGTATTGCTGACAGTCTCTTCAGCTTCGGATCTATTGCACTTGTGGACGATGCTAGCCACACCGAGTCGTTGGAAAAGGTATGTGTTCAGTTGATGACCATCATGAAGAAAGAGCACCCATCCCAGGTTGAAGACGAGGAGGGTCCAAACGACGAGGAGCAAGAAGCGTCCGAGACCGACGCCTTGTTGTACGAGTCTGCGTTGGAAGTGTTGGTAAACATGTCTCTTGCCTTGGAGGGCGACTTTGCCAAGGTGTTCAGCTCGTTCAAGGACATCATCTTGGCAAACCTCTCGTCCAAGTCTAGAACCATTAGAGTGAGCTCCTCGGGAGCGTTGGCTGAGATTGTCGGAGGCTTGAAGAGCAACAACCCTTTCAGCAACGAGTTGTTGCAAGTGTTCATCAACAAGGCCACCAACGACAAGTCCTTGGAGGTCAAGGGTAACGCAGCCTACGGTATCGGATTAATTGTTGAGCACAGCACCACCGATCTCTCTTCTACGTACCCTACTGTGTTGCAGTTGTTGTTCCAGTTGTTGAGCAAGGCTGACAGAAAGGCCAACACCGACGACGAAGAGACAAAGGACGTGGTCAACAGATCCTACGCTAACGCTGCGGGCTGTGTCGCCAGATTGGCCTTGAAACACGAAGCCGCGGTTCCCTTGGAACACGTTGTTGGTCCCTTGTTGGACCACTTGCCCTTGGAGACCGGGTTGGAAGAAAACGCTCCTATCTTCAAGTTGATCATCAAGTTGTACGAATCGCAACACCAGGTGATTGTGGACCACACTCAAAAGGTGGTGGAGATCTTCTCCAAGGTGTTCTTGGCTGACAGCGAGAGAGTTAAGTTGATCAGCGAGTCGACTTTGGGCAGAGAAGAAAACATCGAAAGCATGAAGCAATTCGCCAACGACGAGTTGAGAACCAAGGTGGTGGAGTTGTTGAAGTTCTTGGACCAGAAGTTTGCTGGTGTAGTCAGTGCTGACCCAGTGTTGAAATCCGTCATTGCCTAGATCGCTCCGTGCACTTCATGGACTGTAATAATTATTTTCTTCTTGTTAGTACTTTGTCATTGGTTATACCTATTAATTTATTATGAAATGATTGCAGTAGGGACCGTGTTGGTGTGGCTTGAACGGATATCCTTCCCACATAGAGACGATTCTGTACACATGGAACATTCTCTCTGCCTTCAAGAATCGTCGCTGAGCCGCCACAAACCCGCATCACTTGACAACTCCAACCAGGCCCAGAATTTTCTGCTACACACCACATACATTCATCTGTAACCCCGTGGTGACTGGAGGGGCTCTCTAGTATGTTGGCCCCGCCAAACTGTCCTTATCGTGCCGGTTGTGGAAAATTTCGCGAATGTCTATTGCCGCAAAATTTGCCGAATTGCCCAATGCGGCCGCCAAAGGAACTGCCCACATACAACAGCACGCAAAATTGCCGTTTGGGCTCTAATTACGTGCAGATGTATAAAGGTACATTGATCGCATGCATGTAGAGTGGATATCCTACGTTTCCACCATGCAAGGCAAAAGCATAGCCGTGGCGTTTTTCTCGATGCTTGCAGCCGTCCTCTTAGTGCCGGCACTCATTTGGCACTGCAAGTACCGCAACGTTCCTGTAATTTGTCTCATCGCCTGGTTCCTAATCTTGAACCTCAAGACGTTTATCAATGTGCTTGTTTGGAGCGGAGACGATTTTGCAACCCGTTGGGATGGCAGGGGCTATTGTGACATCATGGTGAAAATAGAGGCAGGATCTTCCTCGGGAACCACCGCGGCAATCGCTTCATTATCCATCAACATGTACATGATTTTGCAGGCCAAAAACCCCATATTCATGGAACACGGTTCCAGAAAGAAGTTAGTGATTAACTTGTGCATTTGCTTGATCACACCGATCTTTGTGATGGCCACCAACTATGTGATCCAAGGTTCCAGGTACGAGGTCCTTCGCTACGCAGGATGTGTTCCCGGTATCCAGCCCAACTATGTCACCATCCCCCTCTTGACCATCTGGAGCTTACTTTGGGCAGTTGTGGCTATGGTGTTTTCTGGCCTCACTCTCTACAAGTATTTCCAGAAAAGAAGAGAGGTGGCCAACATTCTCAAGTGTACCAATTCCAACCTCGATTATCGCAAGTTCGCTCGACTCTTGGGGTTCAACTGCTTGGTTGTGGTTGTCCTAACTGCCTTGGCTATCTATTATTTTGTGATTGATATCAGCTTTCCTCCAGAGTTGGCCAAGATGCACTTTGAATACGATAAGTCGTTGATTGTCTATGACGACCAAGGATTCTCTACCATCGGCGACAAGCTTGGTGTTGCTGGTATTTCTATCATAACCTTTTTCATCTTTGGATTGGGGTCCGATGCTGTGAAGATGTACAGAAGGTTCTTGCGTTTACCGGTTGGACCCAGTGTCAAAGAGTTGTCAAGAGATCCTTCCAACACCACCACCACCACTGCGTATACAGAAAAGTATGCCAGTACCATGGATTCTGGGTTTGGTGCGGCTGCAAATATTCCCGGGCATTCCGCCAGAGATATCAGCAAGGAATACGAAGATCTCTTCGATAGTGGCTCACCTTATTCCAAGCAAACACTCATAAACTCAGCTTCCTACGACATTGCGACAGACTACAACGAGTCATGGTCACCAGGAACTCCGGACCTGAATTTGAATAGACTGGATATCAATGATGTGGATGGAAGTTTCGATTATAAATTTCTGGTGACAACAAAACTTCCATAATATTTCCTTTCGGTCGTTAGATGCAACAATAAATGTCTATGTACAGATTATATAATACAGCAAGTCTATAGCAATTCGGAGAATTTTTTTGCAAACTCCGAAGCCTTAACCTTTCCCTGAGTTTCTCTCATAGCGAGTCCAATCAAATACTTTATGGAGTTTTTCTGACCGTTTCTGATCTTTTCCACAACATCCTTATTGTTGTCGATGATTTCCTGGCAGATTTCCTGGATCGCTTCATCCAACTCTTGAACCGACATTTCCTCGGGACTTCCCAAGTCGAATTCCTCAATCAATTCAGAAATAGACAACCCAGATTTCTCCTGGTTTTGGATCACTTGCGACATGAGAATCCTACCCGACGTCAACGAGAGTTTATTGGACGCTACCTGGACGATCAAGTCACTGAATTTATGTGGAGGAAGTATCGCAAGATCCAAATCACGCTCGAGCTTTGTAAATGCACCAATAAGCTCATGCAAGAGCCAATTGTTCACGAGTTTAGCCGGTTTCTTGTTTGAGCCAACAACTTCATTGAAAACCTCGTTGTAAAACTCCAACACAGGTTTATTTTCCACAAGGTAGCGGGCATACTTGAGCTCCAACTGATACCATGGACCAGTTAATCTCTCTAGAATGGTTTGTGGAAGCTCAGGAATTTGTGCACGGATATCTTCTGTTATAGAGGAGTCCAACCTGATGACAGGAAGCTCCGAATCTGGGACATATCTATAGTCGACAGCATCCTCCTTTGACCGAAGAGACCGGGTTTCTTTTCCGTTCCAGCCTCTCGTCTCCTGAACAATTTCGTGTCCGTTTATGATTGCGTCCTTCTGCCGCTGGTATTCGTAGCGCAACGCCTCCTGGATTTCACCGTGACTGCCCAAGTTCTTGATCTCCACTCTGGGATGGCCATTCACGCTGACGTTGACATCTACTCTGATAGCACCGGTTTCCAAGTCGCCAGTGCAGATATCGAGATGTTTGACGATGCTTTGGTATTTTTTGACAAAGGCCCTGACCTGTTCAAAATTTTCGAAGTCTGGACGGGTAATCAACTCGATCAACGGCGTATTGCTTCGATTTAAGTCGACCTTGACGGTATTGGCATAGGTATCGTAGTTGGTCTTCCCTGTATCCTGCTCTATCTGGATCTGCTCAATGCCTATGATCTTCGAGTCTTCATTAATGTCGTCATATTTGCCCGTGAGTTCCAAATGGCCGTTCCTTGCTATCGGATGGTACCGCTGGGTGATCTGGTAGCCCAACGGCTGGTCTGGATAGAAGTAGTGCTTGCGATCGAAGGAAGAGACCAGCTGGATGTCACTGTTGAGGGCAGCAGCGGTTTTCAAAGCAAGGTACAATGCTTCGGGATTCAACTGGGGTTGGCTTCCCGGAAGCCCACAGTCAAAGAAGCTGACATTGGAGTTGGGCAGCGCATTGAAGCTGGTTTTGGAGAGCGAGAAAAGCTTGTATTTCGTTTTGAGCTGAGTGTGCACTTCTATGCCACACTTGAACTTGTACGCAGGATCGAGACGGACCCGAGACGACGTGTGCAATAGTCGCCTGAAAGGCATTGTCGAGGGTTGTAGATGTGGATGGAGAGATCAAATAGGCACCCGGGCACCGCGGATTATGTGCAGTACCCAGTCATATTGCGGTGGCTAATTAGGCAGTGGGAATGCAGAAATAGGACTTCGTGGCCAAGTTGGCTAAGGCGTAAGACTGTTAATCTTAAGATCGTGAGTTCGACCCTCACCGAGGTCGTTTCTTCTGTGCCTTTATGGCCAAGTTGGTAAGGCACCTCACTAGTAATGAGGAGATCGTCAGTTCGAATCTGACTGAAGGCATTCTTTTTTGCACTACCGGCTCGAATGGTGGTCTATGGACGCCACTAGACGCCACTGGCCTACAATATGTAAAGGTTTCCTGTATTAGAGGGAAATTCACACAATTACACCACACTAATTGAACTTGAGACTCATCTCAACCGCCGCAGCACCCCAGTCCTCGCCGTGGTTGTGCATCTTGCCCTCGATCAAGCCAGCCCGGGCCTCGGCCTGCTCCTCGGTCAAACACGTCAACACCCCGAAAATCACCGGCAATCCCAACTCGAAGTTCAATCTCATAAGCTGGTGGGTGGTGGAGTCACAGATGTACTCAAAGTGCATGGTGGAGCCCTTGATCAACACACCGATGGGAATGATCGCATCCAATGGCTTACCCTCACGCTTCTGCTTCTCCACAAAAAGCTGGGAACCGAAGGGTAACTCGAACGAGCCGGGAACCGACTCCACAATGATGTTCTCTTCCTTGACTCCCAACAGCTTCAACTTGGAGACCGCACCGTTGACGAGCGAGTCGATGATCTTCTTGTTCCATCTAGCGTGGAGAATTCCAACGCGCAAGCTGGATCCGTCGTACTGCTTGTCGATAGCGCCTAATCCTTTCACAGCCATGTCTGTCTGGAGGAGTGGAGGGTGGAATTGTCGCCATTTTAAACTGGCATGCCGCGGCACGTGCCGCGCCCTCGGAAGTGAGCCTCCACCGAAGGCAGCGCCCGGTTACCCGGCCGCGGGCGTGGATAAAATGCTGTCGTTGGCGGAAATCTTTTCACTTCTAACCATATTTTAACCAATGAGTATGTATGCCTGAGTGATGATACGGAATTTCTGAGAACTACAAGTGCTGTAACCATAACACAAATATAGTCTTTCACCCCTATCTGACGGCCTACTAACCATAGCAGTGAGCGGAGAGAAGAGGAACGAGCCGGAGAGAAATTGGAAGAGATCGAGATTAAACGGGCAGTTTAAATGGAAGCTTGAGTGTTAACATTGAGCAACGGAAGTCAAACAATAGGAGTAGGTAAGGAGAGTTGGTGAGGAGAGTCGGTCAATGTAGACGAGGCTTTCGAGCACGTAAATGCGAGCCGTCGACGTAACTGCGAGCCGTGGCTGGCCCGCTGCGATTTGCCCGTTCCGTCGCGGTGCTATCGCGGCCGTTAGTGGGCGATAGCGACGATTCTCGTGCGAGCTCGGCGCTCCACCGCGAGTCACCGCGACACACTAGTAACACCTAGTGCGAGCTCGGTACCGCGAGCCACCGCGACAATCCTCGTAGTACGAGCGCGGTCCGGCCAGCCACCACCACTAGTGCGAGATCGGCCACCGTCGGAGTTGACGGCTTTCTAGGCCACGGAACCCCATCAGGCCCGCCGGTTACGGAGCTGTATCGCCGCCAGCCATACCCCCACCTTCTGCGCTCCCCTCCTGTCTCCTCTCGCTAGCGTCCCCTCTCCGTAGTCCGCGGTCACTCCGGTGCGGCTGGCTATTGTCCGTCACCCGTTCGGTGACCGCGGCGCTGTGGCGGACCGCACACGTGACGTTATCGCTGGGTTTCTTTTAGCCCCCTAACCCCATACATAACACAGACATTTGCTTTCTTCCTGGAGTCAGCGCAACCATGTCCATAAACCCTACCTTTAAGAGCTCTTCCATACCCTACCAGGCCAGCGGTGGCCCCGTCGCACGCGTGGACCTGGGATCTGCTGCCGCCGGCGATTTCGAGGTCTCCAGCAGCATTCTCAGTGACTACGACGATTTGGGCGTTCAAAGCGGTTTTGACGATGACGACCAGTCGCTGTACGTGTTGTTCAACCCGCGGGGGCTGGTGGTGGCGGAAAACGCGCCCAAGACTAATAATCCCAGCGATATACTATCGTTAACCAACACCGGTACCGTGGATGGCGACAACGACGAGGCGGAACGAGAGGACGGCTACGACGACGACTACGACAACATCGACAACATCGCATCCACCCCTGTCAACGTGACCGCAGAGCTGGCGTCCAGCGCCCACTTGTCCAACAAGATCAACCGGTGGTACAACTCCAGTGTGGCGTCCACGGAGATGGTGGACGACAACGTCGCCAGCTGGAACTTGGACGAGAACCTCCGTGAGGAGAGCGACGGGGGAGCAGTGTCGGAGGAGTCACTCCGCGGTGCCAACCCGCCCTTGTTGAACCAGTTCTACGGCGACGACCTCTTGCGCTACTTCGACCAGGAGGACTGGGACAAGTTCCGCCGGTTCCACCGCTTGATCGACATCAAGAACTACTTGTTGGCTAAGGACACCCGCGCGGGCCGTGGCGTCAACTCGCTGGTCCGCCAGCGACTCTTGAACATGCTCGTGACGGGTAAGCCGCCACAGAGCCCGACCGCCCCGCTGTCGTCGCCACGGCCCCCATACTTGAACTACGTGGACTACATGCCCACTCCAGAACCCAACATGCTCGTTGCTCCCAGCACGTTCTCGGAAACCACGGGGTCGTCGCTCGTGATGTGTGGAGGTGCCGGATTCGGTGGTAGTGCCTCCTGGAACGACATATAAACAACAAACAACCCACTAAGCACATCAGCCCAGCGCGACCAGCACCACAAACACAGCAACAACACACACACACACACACACAATACACTGGTCCGACTACCTTCTATGGTACCCCTGGGTCCATCCGTGTATCCTTCCCTGTATCTTAGATTCTCATGGTTTCATATATCCCTTCAATCGCATATGACTATTCCCCTCTTAGTCACACCGTAGATGATTTCGCAATCGCGAGCGCAACCGTGTGCGGCTTCTTTTGGCGTCATAGTAGATCCTCCGCAATTTAGCGAGGGCTCGTGCGAGTGCAGGACGGACGCGATCCAGGGTTGTGGAGTTTCCACGGGGTTCCATGGGGTTCCATGGGCTACCAGGATAATCGCCAGACCCCATAGCAAGCACGTGTATGCTTCACCCTCAGACCCCATATCCCCCTGACCTGTTATCGTTCCCTGTCCATCGAAGATCTCTTCCGCCAAAAGCTTCGCGCGGCACGTCACGTGACCTCGCCCGCTGGCCAACGTCGACGGCGGTACGAAAAAAATAACCAGTGGTAGACTCAGGATACGAGACACGACAACAACATCTAAGATGAGTGGATGTAAGTGGGAACACGGGACACGGGGCACAGATCACGCGTACGCTGGAGTGGGGCCAACAGAAGCAGCGCCGGCGGTTTCGTGCCAAAGTTTTTAGAACCGCTTCTGTGGACTTCCAGACCGGGCACCACGGTCAAGCATTTTTCAATCTCCATACTAACCACCAGTTCGTCTTCTTGATTTAGTCAAGTTTTTCTTGCCAATCTTGCCAGAAGTGGAAATCTCTGATGAAAAAATCAGTTTCGATGAAAGAATCATTTTCACCGTCGGAAGTGGTATAATCTTCCTCTTGGGCCAACTTCCGTTGTACGGGTTGGTTTCCGGCGCTGACTACAAGATCGTCGACCCCTTGTACAGTATCAGACCCATCTTTGCCATGGAGAGAGGCACCCTTCTCGAATTGGGTCTTTTGCCCATCATCACCGCTGGGTTCCTCTGGCAATTGGCTGCGGGATTGAGATTGATCAAGGTCAACCTTAATCTCAGGTCTGACAGAGAATTGTTCCAGTCGGGCCAAAAATTGACCGCAGTGGTGTTGTCAGCGGTCTACTCCGCGGGTCTTATCTATTCTGGCTACTATGACAACGTTATTCAACAGTACAATCCTTTGAATGGCGATGCCGCCCCCATTGGCTCCTACGTGTTCCTTTTCTTGCAACTCAACGCTTGGTCGTTCATCTTGACTCTTTTGGTTGAAATCTTTGACAAAGGATACGCCTTTGGCAGTGGTATCTTGTGTTTCCTCACCTTGCAAAACGCCACCACCTTGGTTAGAGACTTGGTGGGCTTGGAAGTGTCTCCTGTGCTCAATTCCAACAGAACCGAGAGATACGGTGCTTTGATCTCGCTTGTTGGAAACATCAACATCTTCAACTTGAGCCAGTTGAACTCCACCATTGTCCACGCGTTCACTCGTTTGCAATTACCCAACTTGAACCAGTTCTACATCAGTTTGTTGACCATTGGTGCCATTATTCTCTTGCAGAACTTCCGGATCGAGATCCCAATCAGATCCACCAAGGTCAGAGGCATGAACAACGTCTACCCCATCAGATTGTTGTACACCGGTGCCTTGCCCGTGTTGTTCGCTTACTCGATCATCGCCAACTTCCATATCTTTGGCTACTTCCTCGTTTCCGTCTTGAACAAGCTTGAAATCTCTCCTTTCGTGGTCGACCACTTGATCGGCAAGTTCAACGTCGATTTGGCTTCCAACCACTTGGTGTTGAAGTCGGGAATATTGTACTACTTCACCGACTCTTCGTCGTTGCTTCAATCCCTCTTGTCTCCAATTAGGACTGTTGTGTATTCCGTGAGCGTCGCAGTGTTGAGTGTTTGGTTTGCCAACAAATGGAGTCAGGTTTCTGGAAGCTCTCCTAAGGATATTTCCAAGCAGTTCAAGGAACAAGGTATTTCCATCACCGGTAAGAGAGATATCTCCATCACCAAAGAATTAGCTAGAGTCATTCCTGTTGCTGCCGTTAGCGGAGGTTTCGCCTTGGCCGCGATTGCCGTTGGTGGTGAATTATTGGGTGGCTTAGGAAAGAGTGTGTCTACCGTGATTGGTCTTTCGTCCGCCTTTGGTATCTTGGAGGATTTCATGATCGAATATCAACAGAATGGAGGAAACTCTCAATTCTCCGCAGCATTTGGTGGCGCTCAATAAGCTGTGCGATTAGCGATGTTTCATTTTTCTCCTCCACTCATCTAGCTGGGTTGAACATGAGCTATTAATGTCCAGGTTTGTAGGCTCGCGCAAAAAATTGCATCTTAGATGAATAATAAATATTATTTTAGTCGACTTTAATGTAGATCGACTAACCAATGCCAGCTTGGTCAATGCCAACTTCCGTTACGAGGCAAAAAATAATGACTCCTACGCGATTCGAACGCGTGCATCTTTACGATAGTAGAACTTGAGTCTACCGCCTTAACCGCTCGGCCAAAGAGCCATTTGTTGATGCAGGAAAGCGAATATGTGCATTTGATGTAAGACAGCTAAATTGAAAATCTTGGTGGTACAAAAAATTGACTACACTATAGGTTACGTCGCATGCTGCTAAGGCTCTCCTCTTAAGGACAGAGTATTGTAAGCTCGGCCCTTAGGGGAGGATGGTAAAAAACTAGAGGTATATAGATGTAATAAACTACCCATCTTGCAAAAAAAAAGAAGCGTGTCCAGTGCTACCGCTGCAAATTATTCGAGCATATCCGGCGGGACTAGCGTAGGAAGAAAAACTCTTCGCTGACGGTCACAATTGCGGACCAAGACTCCAAAGTGCAAACAGAAGTAGCTGGCCTCTGCAACCTATTATTGTGGGCTCGGGATCCTCGTGAAGTATCGTTCCAATGCAGTGAGTTTAATGTGGCGAAGTTTTATTCCGAAGAGAATAAAAACTATCCTTTCGAGAATACTACAGTAGTCAACCTGGTAAGAGCTTTACCAATGATAGCGGCCCAATGTGTATATGATATGCTGGTATCGATCTTCGGAGACGGGTTTCAATTGGTGGCTTCTCCTCAAATAAACAATTAGTGGCCTACAGAATATGCAAATTTCCAGCTAGTGGCAGACTGACAGTGACATCAATGTTCTAGAGAAAGACCCGATGAGTAGAGCCTAACTCTTCAATACCCTTTGGAACAAAAATAATCTTTCTCATATTTTGAAGCCAAAACAAATGTGAAGGGACTATTTATTCCGATATTGAATTTGCATCTATAAAGTAGTGAAGCCCCACTTCTCAAGTTTGACTACTCTTACTGGCCCAAAACCAAAAAAAAAAAACTGCAAAATTTATCTCTCATTTCTCTTGTGCCTGATGTATACTTAGACTTCGAATTTTCCAGAAATAGTCCGTGATAGTTTAGTGGCTAGAATTACCGCTTGTCGCGTGGTAGACCGGGGTTCAATTCCCCGTCGCGGAGCTTTCCTTTGCGCAAATGGTTTAGTGGTAAAATCCAACGTTGCCATCGTTGGGCCCCCGGTTCGATTCCGGGTTTGCGCACTTTTTTGGTCTTCCGGGAATTTTGAATCTGTACAAGTGTATTTTTCAGCAATACCGAACTTCAAATTCGTCCTACTATATGTGCGAAGCCCTTCTGTCATTTCGGTGCGTATCAGATCTGAAATCAGTCGCACTATATTTTTTTGGTGCGTCGCGGTACACCAAAATATTTAACGAACAAATCAATCATTACTACCACTAGAATGGAACTCCAGGAACTTAACCTGAGGAACCCTATCCACATAGGGTATTATGATCCGTTCGGGATATATCCGTTGATAAAACTGGATTTCGAGTCCAAACTTCCATTGACTAACTTACACTGGAAATATCATGCAGCAAAGCCTTTGAAGTCGATTCCGTTACTTCCCGTCAAAATGGTGGAAGAAGTGCCGAGAGCACAGCACGGATCACCGAAAGTCACCCCCACTACACACGAATTATCACTAGACTCACCATCGCTTTCTGCCAAACAATTACAATCCATATCCTCATACCAGAAGCACAGCGTGTACACTCGAATGATGTTAGTGAAGTTTGAATCGTTAGATATGTACAGGGCCCAAGTTAGACCGCTAATAAAGGAGTGGCTAAAGAATGTGGTATTCAAGTCCAATCTGGAGTGGATGATAGTATTATTCATACCAGTCAACAGTAAAGATAAACTGTCTACCTTCATAAAGACATCATCGTTCGATAAGCTCAAAATCGACTTTGGCGTCGATGGAAAAGAGCTTAAATCAATTGGGTTTGAGGACTGGTGGACTAGCGAAATCAATGATGTCGAGAGGTGCTTCAAGCTCAAAGAAACAACGTCCAATATCGAGAAGCTCGAATCATATAATGAGTTGATTTCCTTGTTGAAAACCCTATTGTTGACCTCATTCGATAACAAATACCAAGAATTTGATAGTCAGTTGGCAGTGAGATCCTCGGATGGCTTGACTCAATTCACCACAAAGCTAAGATACGCAGACCTATTCAATGATATGAGAATACTACAAGACTCTCTAAACATTTACAGCGAATTATATTCAGATCTAGAGAAGCTCTTCATATCAAAGCCTAGCTTGTTTTCTGTTCTGATGATCTTAAAAGATGCGTTTGCCAACAGTTCCGGTGAAATGGTCAAATTTGAGTCTGCAGGAAGAATATCATCCTTAAAGTCCTCGTTATTGACGGAAAACAGAATCAATCTCTTCAATATGAAGTGTCTCATTTTCATTAATCAATCTATTTTACTCCAATCGTTGGCGAATTTAGCCAATACCATTTCAATTTCAGCATTATACATTTCAAGTCTCTTTCAGAAACTCATATACTTTCTCAATGATTTGTCAAGTACATTTTTAGCGGAAGATTTGGATGAGTTCATAATTGCAACAATTGACAACTACCTTGAGCTACCAATTTGCAAGAAGTTAGCGCAGGTCAACGATGAAAACAATGAAAACAACAATACTCCATACCAATTGACTGAGATACTTGAATTTCAAGGAGAGTTGAACCTCTTCAAGCGTTCCAAACTAATCAAAGCAGCCGATAAATGCGGCTACCACATCAGTGGATTCAAGGAGATTCTTGATCTGCTGTTGGAAGAAGTTTCACTTTCTGATAGTAAGCAAAACGACACAACTCCAAAAGAGTACTTTTCAACACTCAAATACTCCCCACTAGTTGAAAATCTCCGCTCGGAAGCCGATTTTTTTTCTGCGTTTGAATCCTTGACTGAAAGTATTATCCAGCTGTTTGTTTCGTGCAATAGGCCCAAAACAATTGATATACTAAGTATAGATCTAGCATTGTTAAACTATCAGAAGGGTAAGTTTCAAGAGTCACTCAATATCTTACAAAATTCCTATGATTTTTTCTTACTAAACGGATGGAACTTTATGGGTGGAGTTTTGCTTGAAGTATATCTCGATTGCATCGAAAGACTCTCCTCTCAAGATGATGAGACTATACTTGTTACAAGTCTCAAGCTATTATCAAGTCTCTTCAATCATAATATTGATAATAACGGTATCAATAATTTCAAGTTGATTAAGAACAAGCAACAGATACAAAAATTATTCTCCAAAATCAATCAGCGCTCTGCGAAGCTAAACCAAGTTTTGAAGTATTCTCTAGATGATTTGTTCCACGTTGAATTGTCTCCTTATATTAGTGCTGACGAATCCGTCGAAATCAATCAGTATTTCGTGCACCTCGAACTTACCAATCCATTCGGAATTGGATTCGCGTTTGAGAAAATCGAGCTTCGTATGTCACCAAAGGAGGATTATGATGCATCCAATACCAGTGAATCACTCTCATTTTTTGCTAAAGACATTAAAGTAAGTGATAGAAGGGAGCAAAAGATTAAATTGATTTCGAACGATTTCAAATTAGGTGATTTCCTTCCGATATCAGTAACAATCTTTTGCAATGGAATGGTGCAACTTGTCAAATACTATGAGAAGCATGAGCCAGAGGAAGTAGATCACACAGCAAATGCAACCGTGATCCGCTATAGTCAAGCTGGAGTCCCAATAAACACTTCAAGTAACAGGGGCACTGAAAATTCAGGAGACAGAGTAAACGACACTCTGTTCCAAGAGCGTTTGTCAGGAAACTCGACTACACCTATTGAAGAGCGAGAGATTTCGTTTTATCCAGACCTTAACAAGCTTCACTGTTATATCTCTCCCGCACCAGTTGTTAAGCTTGGGTCAAGTGAATTAGTGTTGCATATTCACTCTGGGTCAACTGAAATGGAGAATGTGAAGATCGATATAAAGTCTAGCAATAAGGAGGTCAAGATCAAGAATGATACAGAGTTCATTGACAAAATCAATAAGAATAGCGAACATGAGGTTTCCATACTCTACGATTATTTCAACGAAAAAAAGATCATACTGATGGGAGCAAAAATATCCTTTCAAAGCAATGGTCAACAATTCACACACACTCTCAAGGAAGAAATAGATACAACCCTCAAGATCTCCGTCTCCGTACAGGACATATTCAAGTGTGACTATATTTATTCCAAGTTCCAAATTGGAACTTCGAATCCTAAATCACCTATTCGTGTTTTAAGTAGCCAATTAACCAGTGAAAATCCACAGTATGATATTTTACGTCCAAAGCTACCAGTCAATACATCCTTGGTGACATTTGGAGAGCAACCTTCGACATCTTTCTTCAAAATTGTGCCACATGATGGCTACCATATCAGACAAGCGGATTCTTTGGATCTTAAGGTTGAGTATTCAAATTTAGAAGATGAATGTAATTTGCATTACGAGAAGCTAATAGTTGGAGAGCTTAGAAAGGCGGGCCTTCTGAGGTTGTGGTTTCCATTGAAAAAATTCATTATCGGATCTATGAAATTTGATCTCAATAACTATGCCATCAATTCGTTCATCAGGATAATTAATGGTGATGAAATCAAAGTGCAGGAGCGTCGTTTGACAGAAAGGTTTGCATTGGAACGAAAGGATCGGTCTAAAATTGCAGAGATTATTGAAACTGTACTCAAGGACCAGAGATTGGACAAACAAAAGATCAAATCAAACATGGATACACAGACATTAATTATCAACGTTCCAATTTCCAGTCTCAAGTACCTCCAATTGCTTGAATTCGATTTTGACAGAAAAGTGAAGTACCTAGTTGGAGAGCCGATTGAGGTGAAATTGAAGATCGAAACCATAACCAAGTGGCACGTACGAGAAGAAGATGATGACGAGCTTTCGTCTTTAGCGCAGTCTTCTCCGAAAGCGAAAGGAGCCGCGGTTTCAAGAGACACCAAGGACAATTCCGCTAGATTCCAGCTCACGCTTTTAAATGACGACAACTGGCTCATTTCGGGGTTCAAAAAGCACAGTTTTGTGATCGATGGAACGCTGCCCAAAAGTGAAAGCGAGATGGCCATAATTTTGGTCCCGTTGAACGTGGGCAAACTATTGCTTCCTAAAGCTACGGTGAAGTGTCTCACTAGCGATACAGGCAAGGATTTCAGCATGGATGTGGATACCAAGAACGGCTTGGAGACGCTCTTGGTAGTTCCCGATTTGGATAGCATCACTTTTTCATTCTAGCATCAGGTAGGGCAATAAGGTAGCTCCATAATTAGTTAGTGTTACCGTGCTACAGTACCAATGCATATTGTCACAGCCACAATAAAGAATGGCATAGATATCACCAGAACCAACACTGTAGAGAATAGCGATCCCGGTAACTTAGAATTCTTCCAGCAATAGTTGACATCTTCAATGAGTGTTCTACTTCTGTCAAGTCTGTTTCTCTCTATCTATACCCTCTGAGCATTTCCACGCACCGTATCGCCCATTTCCGCACTTTCTATTGAGGCCCTCGGAAACAAAAACAAAGAGCACCACCACCATGGTTAAAGATACCGTCTACTATGACATCCTAGGGGTGGAATCGACAGCCAATGATGCCGAATTGAAGAAGGCATACCGGAAGCAGGCGATCAAGCTCCACCCCGACAAAAACGGCAATGATCCTAAAGCAGCAGAGAAGTTCCAGGAATTGGGCGAAGCCTACGGAATTCTCCAGAACAAGGACACACGGGCTTTGTATGACGAGCTTGGAGTGGAAGGGATGAAGAATGGTAGCGGAGGAGCGGCAGCAGCCGATATCGACCCCACGGAGTTTATCAGCAACATCTTTGGTGGCGAAAGCTTCCGTGACTGGATAGGCGAACTTTCCATGTTGAAGGAGCTAGCACAGACTGCTGAGGTCATGGGAGACAACGATGGCGACGACAAGGATGACGAGATGCCGCTGGAATCCCAGGAGTTGCAAACAGCCACCGGAGAAACCGGAACAGCCACCACCAGGCTCACTCCCGAGCAGATCGAAAAGAAAAAGAAACAGAAGATGAACCGTCAGCAGCGAGAAGAGATCTTGCGACTCCACGAGGAGGCGAAGCTCACCAAACAGAAGCGGGTGGACGAGTTGTCGGAAAAGCTTGTTTCCAAGATCGAGTCGTACCAATCCGCTTCCACAAACCCGGACTCGTTGGCACAGTATGTGAAAAAGCTCAAGATCGAGTTCGAGGACTTGAAGCTCGAAAGTTTCGGGATCCAGCTCTTGCACCTTATAGGGAAAATCTACTCCAACCAAGCAAGCGCAGCCATCTCATCCACCAAGACGTTTGGAGTGTCGAAAATCTTCACTAGCACCAAGACCAAGTTCAGCACCATGAAGAACGGGATCTCCATCATCAAGACCGCTTTAGATGCACAGGTTTCCGTGGAGGAAATGGCAAAGGAACAAGAACAAATACAGAAGGCGTTGGACTCTGGTGCTGAGGTCCCACAAGCGGATCTCTACAGACAAGCCGAAATAGAAAGACTCGTTATGGGCAAGTTCTTGAGCACAGCATGGGCATCCACCAAATTTGAGGTCACTGGTGTGTTGAACAAAGTCTTATCCAAGGTGCTAAAGGACAAGCGGTTGTCGAAGAAGGAGATTGTAGCTCGGGCCGAGGCCATTTTGTTCATTGGAAAGCAGATGTTATCAGTGGAAAGAACTCCCGAGGAAGAGGAAGAGGCTAGGATTTTCGAGGAAATGATGGCCGACGCAAGTGCTAAAAAGTCCAAGAAGGGAACCAAGGTCAGCGAGAAGGATATCGAGGCGTTCATGAATAATGTTGAACACGAGGAGTAGTGATATCCAGCTTTTTCGCAATCGACAATTCTAATCCATATCTTGTGGTTGGAGTTTGCTGGAGGCCTCGAAGACTTTGGGACCGATTATTGACAGCAGTCTTACTCAAGCGACAATATTTATTATAATACACATGTACTAAGCCGAATCTGAACAACGTCGCTATAGTGGTCTGCTTTGGACTACGGTTTCGGTATAGGTCACGTGCCGTCTCCATCAAATCCGCGATTCTCGATCTTCATCTTACAAATTATCGCCATGCCATCCCAAAAAGAGGTCTTATCATTATACAAGCAGTTACTCGCTAAGGCGTACAAGTTCGACAACTACAACTTCAGAGAGTATGCCAAGAGAAAGATTGTCGACTCGTTCAAGTCCAACAAGGCTTTGACCGAGCCGGATGCCATCACCCTGTTTTACAACAGTGGTATTGACAGTTTAGCTCAGTTGCACAGACAAGCCACAGTATCTCAGATGTTCACCTTTGACAAGCTTGTTGTGGAGCCTTTGAAGAAGCACCAATAGGCTGAGGAGGGAATTCCAGTCATGGAATGGAAAGTAACCGGGCTTGGAAATAGCTTGGAAATAGCTTGGAAATAGCTTGGAAATGAGAGGGAAATGAGAGAGAAATGCAGTCGAGACAGGGAAACGAGGTCAGCTAGGGCTGCTTATTCTGCCCTGTCTGTGATGGGCTGGCCATGTATACCCGAGTTCTGTTTGTGGGGCATAATATTCACGTACATAGTAAGGAGTTATGAAACATTCAATACGCCTTTATGTAAAGAGTAGTACGGAAGATGTCAAAAATAAAGGTTTACTGATTATCAGCATTTGAGTCTATATCGTGCTGCTTTGAGGGGCAAAAACAAGCGACCTCGGTGAGGGTCGAACTCACGATCTTAAGATTAACAGTCTTACGCCTTAGCCAACTTGGCCACGAAGTCAAATTGTGGGAGATTGTTAGACTAAGTGAATCACATTCTGGTGTTTGTAGCAAAATTTTGAAACTTACTCCGGCTCGCAAATCTCTCAGCATATACGAGCTTTTCGATGTCCTGCCCCGAGTATCACTCACAATCTACGTGCCTTCATTCCTGCATATATGGATGCTCCCCAGTCTTTTAAGCCATGTTTGATATCTTAGATAGCAGCGCGCCTCCATTCGATCCGCAATTGGCATCACAGTAGGTTACGTCGTATACTGCTAGGCCTTCTCGATTGGTTCCTAGAGAGCTCTGGTCATTGGGAGTGTGAAGTAAGCCGTGTACATAGCGTGCTGTACCAATCCCTCGCAAGGGATCCGATACCGCAATACCCCTTTCTCATAGAGCAGGGCAGGTTGACATCATTGCTGTCATCGAGGACAAAAAGCAGCTCATTCGGAACACCGTCTCCGAATCTCAACTTGTAGCACACTTTTCCAGGGCCGCTGACTTTGTAGCTTTCCTGCTCGCTGATTTCTACTACCTTGCTCGACGTAGCCAGCTTTACTATGTCAGCTTTGAAATACCCGAAGGCGCTTCTAGCAAGAATTCCTTTTTAAGATTTGAGACACCTTCTCGTCAGACTTGTCGATGACCGGATACCTACCAACGGCGAGGCAGATGGCTGTTCCCAAGTACAGTCGAAATTCTCTCCTCCTTTCCATCTGCCCAAAGAATAGCATATCCCTTTACATCGGAACACCCAGAAGTGCCACTAGTAAATAGTGGATATAGTTCTCTAGACAGAAGCTGTCCAAGGGCGTAAGTATCCAAGAGCACCACCAAAGTCACGTTTCGGCAACTCCTCTTCAATCAAACGGCCAGTCTTTTGTCAATCAGACGCGGATCCGCAAACGTCCCCAAACCCATGCCTTCGAAATCTCTTGCGACAACGTTAGTCCAGATTGACAAAAGAGCTCCCAAGAGTAAAGCAGCCTTCGGACCCGTAAGCTGTCAATCTGATACTTCATCTTGGAAAAACCATTAATAGCCACTTCGAAGTCACCCAAACCAGCAACGTTGTCTATCCAGAGCGATCGGACCGCAGCCCCTATTCCCGGAATCTGACCTCACAGATGCTGACTTCGAAACGATAGACAAATTGATCAATAAAACATAGCCAACTCATGAATGGTCTTGGCCGCCTCTAGTAGTCTGGTGAGTTTGTTCTTTTCGAAGAGATTATCCACGATAAGGAAACCTGTACCTTGGATCTCCTTGTTTAATCGCGTGCGAAAATAATTTGCAGCCATACCACTTACTGGAGCTCACAGTACAAGATGAGCTATTGAAGCCAAGCAATTTCAAACATGGCAAGCTTCTCCCAGCACAACCACACTATTTATTCGGACTATTTCTATCCATTTCAAATTACCTTTCCGCTCTACGACGTGGAAAGAAATATTTCATTTAAGCAGTAACATCGCTCACAATACACATGGTGGCAATTCTACTTACAAAAGTCTAAATGGAGCTTTATATTTAGCCAGAGGCGTAACAGGAAGCACCACCCTCAACATCACCAAAGTTACTGTTGATTGAGAAGGAACTGGAGGCACTGGCTCCAGTGTTACCACCAACGGCAAATTGGGCAGATGGGTCAGCTCCGATGAAGAGCTGTCCGTGCCATCCTCCAGAAGCCAAGTTGACGCAGTTGGTACCACAACCTCCGCTGTTTCTCAACACCGAGCTGATAGCAGCAGCAATAACATCTTTGGAGAGGTTGATTCTGCCACCGCTGCCAGGCTGGAATCTGAAGTGGAGTCCACCAGCAGCTCCCAGGAAAACACCACCAACGTCAGCAGAACAGCGGGCAGCAACATTGCTGGCAATTTGCAAGGCATCTCTACCAAGGTTTCCAATTTCGTAGCATCCCATGGCTCCGTTGACGGAAGCACCACAATGGGCACCGGCTCTCTTGAAGTTGAGCGAGACATCGTGTTGAAGGTTGGCATAGTTGTAATGGTGGACATCGATTCCCATGGCATGAGCATCAAAGTTGGTGGATCCACCGAGGTCAATTCCAGCTTGAAGGCCCCTGTTGTGCTTGGGGTTGCTCTCAATTAAAGCAGCAACCTTCTCAAGGTCAACAGATGCTCTGTGGTTGGCAATTGGGTTACCGGATTCGTCAGTCAACAAGGGAAACGTGCCGTTTCCACCTTCAGAAATTGGACCAAAGGCAGCTGCAACAATTTCTAAGACAGAAGCAAGGAGAATGGTTTTGAAGAGCATGATGGATAAGTGATTGTAGATTTTCAATATCTGAAAGTGGGATGACGGGGACATTTATATACTACAAATCTGCAAGTAGGATTTTCAGTTCTCCTCGAAGAAACCGTAAAAGGTTTCTGGTTTCACTTACAGTCCAGTCAATGTCCCATTTGGAAGGAAATGCAACGGTTATGACAATTGACAGAAATGAATGTGGTACGATGGATCCGTGTTTCAGTGTTCGGAGAATAGCGGAATCGAAAGTTTGCTGCAATTGGGTTCTGGCAGTCTCCTACAGGAACACAGTGGGCATATTATCTCGTAAACATCCATCTTGCCTAGAGGCGTCCCGTACAGAAAGTCCCCGGTGTAACAAGAGGCACTCCCTCTGCTAACTTTTAATACGAACTTATGGCGAATCATGTGCTTGTGCGCCTAATATCCAAGGAAATTAAGGTACTGTGAATCTAAAAGCTGCCCTCCCCACGAACAGCATGTGTGTGGTAAATTGACCACATTGTTGATCATCAGAACCAGTTGTGAAAAACAGCTGGTATTCTAAAACAAGTATTTGTGATCCAGAAACGACCTTTTTTGGGGATAGAACGATTTTGGTTAGAGCAGAGATCTGTGAAACAAAAACAGGTGCCTAGGACCCTTTCTCGGTTTGGGTTTTTGGAGTTTGCAACCGCTAGTTACCACCAGGACAGCTGAAGATGAAATTTGGCTTAAACAGAACAAGCAAGGAACATATATGCATAAAATAAGTCAAGCTACAGTATGTTTAAATCTAGGTGCTTTAAGCTGAACATGACCACAACAAACACTAGCTATTGTTTCGTTAACAGGACCATGCAACACATATTGTTTCTGCTCCTGCACCGCACCGCCTTAAATTTAAATCATATATTTAGCTTTTCGGCAATCATATTGGGTTGTGTTCTACACTTTGAAAGTTTAAATATACTTGGGATACATACAATACTTATCACGGCGAGAAATTGGGTGTTTTCGGGAATTTATGCCACTTACGAATTCAGCTTAGATGAGAGCTCAATTTGTTTTTGTGTACATTGGGCGGTTGGTGTAGTGGTTAACATATCTGCCTTCCAAGCAGGTGTCACGGGTTCGATTCCCGTACCGCTCATTTTTTTGCATAATTCCAGTAATCAGCTTTTAAACCTACCATTACTACAATATGTTGATAAAAGATCAAGATAAGCCATATTTAAATAAGATATGTTTTTGGAGGTTCAGCCTCCCCAGTGGATGTAATCCATTAATTCATGCAAAATATTTTCCAAGCTGGAGTAGAATGCACAATAATCGTTTATGTCCACATAGTTGTTTCGTAAATCGTAATATATCTTCTCGTTGAGTCTCACCAATTCTGTCCGAGTTTCCAAAGTCAAGTGATTTGGGCTTATAGCCAACAGGTCCATGGCAACGGTTTTATTGGAATATTGTTGTTTATCACAATATTCAGCTTGTTCGTTTTTCAAATAACCTCGATGTTGCTGCTGATTGCGGAACCGGTTATAAGATTCGTTATCGTTAGACACTATTGGCTGGGGGACACGCATAACACTAAATAATTCATTCATGTTCGAAAAGCTAGTTTCCTGATAATCAAATATGTCAAGCTTGGATGCGTCCTCATTGTTGGTGCCATCCAACTTGTTTGCCTCGCTATATTGATTTACCAAGTGCACAATGTTGTATCTTTTCAAGATGAACTCCCATGTAAAATTAGTCAAGCTCAACATCCGCTTGTACTTTTCGTTTTTGAACCACTTCCGGTTTAAGATAAACAAAGCTTTGTTAATCAACTTGACATAAACGCAGAGCTCACTCGACGTCATAAACTCGTACTTGAATTTGACAGCAATGATAATAAACATTAATATGATAGAGTCCAACGGAATGGTTCTTTTGACATACCAGTTGAATTTACCGAATTTGATAAAGTCGTTATATTTGAGGAAATCATTCAAGTTGTGAAGAATGGATGGGATCAAATTGTTATGCATATTTTCATAAGAAAAGTCTTCTGTTTGATTGAACTTAAGCAGCGCAATTGAAGAATTATTCAAGTTGCCGATAATGTTGGCCTCTTTCAATTGTCCAAAAGTATCCTCAAATTGACTCATTGCTAGACATTTCAGTTTACCCATAGGAATGTGGCTAGAATTGGAGTCTAACGCGAGAATTGACGAATAAGAATGTTTTCGCTCGTCCTCGCCAATACGGCTGAAACTTTCAGGATCTTGTGACTTCCTCGCTTCGAGATCACTCATCAAGATCTTCTTATGCAACAACATCATAGCCCGGTCGACAAAACTGAATGAATGGTTCTTGATAAAGTTGATCAAATTAACCTCCAGCACTGAGGAAGGGGGATACAACCTGAAATGACGGTTCATTTTGTTGATGGACTGGTGAATATATTTGTGATAATCCACGATCATCATCTTAATTTCTTCAATCTGATTCTTGCTGATATTTGATGATAGCCCATTATGCAAATGATACACCAACTCGCTCAATATTCTGTCATACTTGAACTTGACGTTCATTGACAAGATTCCTATGTTGAGTCTTCTCTCAACCTTTTGCCCTTCGTTATCACCTGGATTCCCCAAAATAAGTGGTTCTTCCTCGTCGGGCATCAACACATTGAAATCTTCGAACTTACAGTTTGGAGGTAAGCAGAAGTTATGAGAAGACAAGGCGTCCAAACCAAAAATTACCCACCAAATCAAACGCCTAAATTTAATAGCGTCTCTGTTCTGGATACCCAAACTGATCACAGGGTCTTTATGTAAATGAAGAAACTTTGCGTAACGAATGATTTGAGACATTTCCATGGCCGAAGGATTTGGAGACGTTGACTGAACGATCACATTTCCCAAAAGTAATGGAATAGTTTTCAAACCATGGGGATAGTTGTGGTATTGGCAGATTTTGTTGAATCCTTTCAAGTAGTTGTTGATGTCCTGATTGAGTAGAAGATTGTCATACTCCTCAAACTCGGATATGGTAGCAGCATAAAGAACAGGGAAATATAGTGTGTAAAATTGTAGGAAATCTATTTCCACTGGATTTACGGAGTTAGTGGGCGAGTTAGGAGAGCTCGAGCTGGATCCTGCGCGGCCCGAAGATGAAGACACCGATATTGTCTTGTTATGAAGGAGACCTTCGCTAGGTTTCCTCAATCTGGCCTCCCAGTATTTTTCATGAATGGTAAGGAAATCCTTCAAGTTCACCATAACTGGAAGAAGAATATGGACCGAATTCACGTAGCGTTCAATGAGCTCAAAAGATCTCTCCTTGGAGGAGGGAAGATGTTGCCAGAGGTCCTCGAGAAGGTTCTTGTTTTCGTAGTATGTATTTGTACCATAAAGGTAGTTTATGGTAGTGGCAGGATTGGAAGGAACAGCATTTAGAGTGTTGTTCAAGGAAGTAGCGGTCGAGGGAACCTTTATTCTTTGTTCCTGTTGTTTAGGCACGGGCTGCTGTAGCACCATGTGCTCGGAATTCTCACTGGTAGTGGCCTGGGAACCCATGGGGTTGTTGGTGACAAAAGTGGTGGAGTTCTTGGTGAAAAAAGCATTGATATTGGAATGCGATTGGTTTGACGGAATTCTGGGCGATTCCATGTTGGCGACGGGAGTTGCTTCGTTGTTGAAGGTGAAGGAGCTTAGGTTAAAGGAGTACAGCTCGTCGGTGGCTTTTTGTTGTGGGGCAGCGGAAGGCGCCTGGGTGGAGTAGTTTGTGTTGAAGAAGTTGTTGGTGATGTTGTTGGAGCCGTTGTTGGCTACTGGGGTTTGAAGTAAGCTGTTGGGGAAGTTGTTTGTAGCGGGGTTTGTGTGGGCGGGCGACGAGGAGCTATGGGCGATGTTGAAGTAGTTAAAGCCGATATCGGGTCCATTGGGGTCAAACTTGGAGAAGGACGACGTGTCGTTATCCAAGGAGCGTGGTTGTGACGTGGAGGCTGTGGACTCGGAGTCCATCACCGATGAGGGCTGGTCATACTCCTTGGCGTGTGACATCTTGGGGGAAAGCAACGCCGACTCGGAGGAGCTGAAGGAGGTGCGTTCTTCCTTGACTGGAGTGTCGAGCAGCTCGGGGGCGTCGCTGTCGTTGGACAACCGAGACGACTTCTTGCCGCCTTTGCTGACACGCTCGTTGACAAAGTACTTGCAGTCAATACCGAGCTTGTCACAGTTGCTGCAAATGGGACGGACGCGCGAGCACTTGATCTTCTTGGAGTGACAGTAGACACAGCTGAGGATGCGGCGCTGGCGTGTTTTCTGGACCTTCATGACGTTGCCGTTGTTGAGGACCTTGAGCTTGGCGCTGATATCCTTGTCAACCGGCGACGAGGAATCGGTGAGCCTGGACGCGGCGGTGACGGGGAGTTCCATACCAGTACGGTCGGGTTGGTCATGGGTTTTGATTCCTAGCGCCCCGGTAATACCCATGGTGCTGTCGGGGATGTTTTCGATCTCCATGACTGTAGAAGGAGGTAGACAACAGATCTGCGACCTTAGAGTGTGAGAAGAAAAAGTTGTGGGGATACTATGGGGATGCTCTGTTTCTCCTTGGTTAGTATTGGTTAGCGAGTC
Source organism: Suhomyces choctaworum (assembly GCA_030568475.1). NCBI lineage: Eukaryota > Fungi > Ascomycota > Pichiomycetes > Serinales > Debaryomycetaceae > Suhomyces > Suhomyces choctaworum. The sequence continues at coordinate 218,873 of JAJMGE010000005.1, read as the reverse complement.
CTTTTGGATTTTCTTGGCAGTTCTTCCGTTTCTTTAGTAGATGTGTTCTGGGAACAGATTCTGTAGGCTGCAGAGGCGGCGCGAAAGGAATCACCTCTTGTGAGGCGCCTACTCCGATAAGTAACAATAAAGGGATACGAGAAGCGGTGTGGCCACGACGTGCGGATTTCCCTCCGGAAAAAGCCCCGAAGATACGAAAGCGAGAATGAACGGTAGGAAACGATCGAGAGTTGCGACTTGCACAGAACGGTCCGTAGGAAAGCCTTGGTCTTGACTATTTCCCGGACTATCTCCTGCTGTCTCTCGCTGTCCACAGTGCCGATCTCCAGGAAACCCGCCGTGTTACGTAAGCCTAGGCGACCCCAGATTCCGGGGTTTAGGTGTGTCCCTAAGCCCGAGACCCTAAGCCCGGGCCGGAGTTTATAGCGCCCCCAGCAATTTAAGGGATTAAGGGTAGCGGATCCAGGGTTTTGGCAGCAGAGACCGCTAGAGAACTGGCGAAGCATGGACCCCGAGGGACACTGTATTGTTCTCAGCAATCTCGACTTCTTTCCAATTTTCCGTCACTTCAGTTTCGGTCATAAGCCTACCTCCGAAAATCCGGGACCAAAGGGCCCACACATGCAGAAGTTTCACCAACAATAGCGGGGAGATAGCATCAGGCTTTGGAGATCGGAGTTTTTCTGTTCCCGAGCCGGTGATGTCATGGATACTACATGTTCAACTGGAGGTGTTATAGGATACAGCGCAAATTTGGGTTGTATGTCATAGGATGCAACGCAAGGTTGGGCTGTATGCCATGGGCGTTGCTTCATGAAGGACCTTAGTTTTCACGGTCATCTTTCCTTCTCAGCGGACCCATTTATTTTTAAAGACCATACAGAAAAAGAAATGTGAATATGTAAACGGAGCTGCTGTTATTGTCATATCCTAGACGGATGTTGGGCAAATCCGTGATATCTTCTTTTCCGAATGCAAGTGTGAAGGCAACGACTCAGGGGGACGAGTAGAAGCTAGTTGTTACAGCACTGGGTCACCTGTACTTCTTTCCGTACAGAAGAATCAAAAGCGATTTCTTTTCTTCGAACAATTGCGCAATTATTCGCATCCTCGTATTTTTAGATTTTCACATATTTGAACTAATATTAAAGTCCACAAAAGCAAAAGCTACAACAATCTCGAAAGAAACCCAGAAATAAGTCTGTACGGCGAATCAACTACAACTATCGACCTATTCCTACACTCACACTAAAATGTATCAAGATCCATGATTTGAAATAACAGTGCCAAAATGATTGTAAATTTCAAAAACCCCAAATGTGCGAAGAATCAGCTACACACACACACACACACCAATGGAAAGATACTAACCTCCACATACGGCAAATGTACTTCTAGCAGTATTTCTCCATTATTTCTCAACCCTTCTATGGAGTCGAGTATGGTCCAAGGTTTTCTTCGCTCACTCGCGCGCGCGGCACGTGCAGCCGACGTATGAGTTGTCCTTTCGTGAAAAACAACCGTCAACAGAAACCACACCATGGATTTTGAAGAAGCTGAGGACATCAACGGCGTCCGTTTCGCCTGGAACGCGTTCCCCTCCACCAAGGTAGAGGCCGGCAAAATCGTGGTGCCCACCGGTGCGTTGTACACGCCATTGAAGCTCAGAGAAGACTTGCCCGTGGCTAGCTATGATCCCATCTTTTGTTCCAATCAGAACTGTAAGAGCATTTTGAATCCATACTGCACCATTGACCCCACCGGGTTCTGGCACTGTCCGTTGTGTGCCTTCAGAAACCCATTACCTGCCCATTACCGGGGGATCTCCCAAGAAAACCTTCCCTTGGAACTCCAGCCAACAAGCTCCACTATCGAATATGTCACCGCCAGACCGGTACAAAACCCCCCGATCTTTTTCTTTGTCATCGACTTGTGTCAGGACGAGGACAACTTGAAGGCGTTGAAGGAGACGTTGGTGGTGTCTTTGAGCTTGTTACCTGCCAACGCGTTGATCGGATTGATCACCTATGGAACCATGGTTCAGGTCCATGATTTGGGCTCAGAGAAGATCAGCAGATCGTACATATTCCGTGGCGACAAGGAATACACCGACAAGCAGATCAGCGACATGTTGAACCGTCCCACCGCTGCGGTTCCAGGCCAACCTCCCCAGTTTGCCAATTCCTTGACCAGATTCTTCTTGCCTGTGGAAGAAGTTGAGTTCCAGTTGACCTCGATCTTGGAGAACTTGTCCAAAGATCCATGGACCGTGGCGAAGGACGCCAGACCCTTGAGATCCACCGGTTCCGCCTTGAACGTGGCCTCCAACTTGTTGGGATTGACTTTCTCCGGCTTTGGGGCCAGAATCATGTTGTTCTCCGCCGGTCCAGGAACCTTGAATCCTGGTCTCATTGTGGGACCTCAGTTGAAGGAGCCAATCCGTTCCCACTCCGATATTGACAAGGATGGTGCCAAACACTACAAGAAGGCCACCAAGTTCTACGACACCATTGCCACTAAGGTGGTGAAAAACTCCCACACCATCGATATCTTTGCTGGCTGCTACGACCAGATTGGAATGCTGGAAATGAAGAACTTGTGTAACCAGACAGGAGGTACTCTCTTGTTGTCCGATGCGTTCACGACCTCGATCTTTAAGCAGTCATTCTTGAGATTGTTCAACAAGGACAGTTCCGACCACTTGTTGATGGGCTTCAACGGTACGTTTGACGTTAAGACATCGCGGGAATTGAAGGTCAGTGGTGTCATTGGCCACGTCTCTTCCTTGGGTGTGAAATCCGCCAATGTGTCTGAGAACGAGTTGGGTGTAGGAGGAACCTCTCAATTCAGATTATGTACCGTTTCTCCCCAGCATTCGTACGCAGTGTTTTTCGACGTGGTCAACACTCAAGCGTTGCCCCAGAACTCCCAAAGCTACATTCAATTCATCACCCATTACCAACACTCCAGTGGTACATACAGAATCAGGGCCACTACCGTGTCGAACTTTTTGACCAGTGACGAGCAGGTGTTGACCAACTCGTTTGACCAGGAAGCGGCTGCGGTGTTGATGGCCAGAGTCACCCTATTCAAGTCGGAACAGGACGACGGAGCAGACGTGTTGCGGTGGATTGATAGAATGTTGATTAGATTGTGCCAAAAGTTTGCTGACTATAGAAAGGACCAAGAGGAGTCCTTCAGATTGGGACCTCTGTTCCAGCTCTATCCTCAATTCATATATTACTTGAGAAGATCGCAATTCTTGCAAGTGTTCAATAACTCGCCCGATGAGACTGCATTCTACAGACATGTTTTGTTGACCGAGGACAACAACAACTCGTTGATCATGATCCAGCCTACGTTGACCTCGTTCTCGTTGGAGGGCGAGCCTGAAGCGGTGTTGCTTGATTCCGTTTCCATCAAGGACGACAGAATCTTGTTGTTGGATACGTTTTTCCACATTTTGATCTACCACGGTAAAACCATTGCCCAATGGAGAAAGGCTGGCTACCAGGACCAGCCAGAATACGAGAGCTTCAAGAACCTTTTGGACGAGCCCAAGCAAGAGGCTGCGGAATTATTGGTTGACCGTTACCCCTTGCCCAGATTCATTGATACCGAGGAAGGTGGCTCTCAAGCCAGATTCTTGTACTCGAAGTTGAATCCTTCCACCACCTACAACAGTGCCGATGTATTTGCCAACAACGGAGCAATTGTGTTGACCGACGACGTGTCGTTGCAGGTGTTCATGAGCCATTTGCAGAAGTTGGTGGTCAGCGGCTCAAGCTAGTATTGGTCCAAAAAGCAGGTGACGGCTTGAAGTCACACCCCGCTATACTGATGTATATTTAAAAGCATAATCCAGTTGAATAGTGTAGAATGGAACAAAGGGAAGGAAAAGAAAAGGAAAGGAATAAGGAGCAGAAAAAGAACCGAGTGAACCGATCGAGAAATAGTGTACACCAAATTGTTTGGATGTTTTCGCAAAACGTTCGCAACCTCAATCATCATGCTCGTTATTATCGTTAATTTCACACCTGTTTTCCATCGCGAACAATATCATCTCCATACTTTCCACCACCACAGCCATGAAATGGTCCCGAATGTTCCAGATGGCCGTGGTCTGGACCACGTGTCTTCGGAACACCCTCGCATCCCACGGTGACGACCTCTACGCCTTCTCCGACTGCATCCACCAATGTGAACAAATAACGTGCTACAACAACCACTACTACGAGTTCCAGTCACGATTCCAACACATTCTCCAGGACGAGCCCGATTTCGAGTTCATGTACTACAATGGCGACTGGGAGTTTGATCCCATGCCGTTACCGTGGTACCTCCGTGTGTTGGGATGGGACTGTGAGCTGAATTGCGATTACCAGTGTCAGCGTACCATTCACGGCATGAGGAAAAGCAACAACGAAGAGCTCTACCAGTACCACGGCAAGTGGCCGTTTCTCCGGGTATACGGGATCCAGGAGATTGTTTCTGCGGCGTTTTCCGTGGGCAATTTGTATGTCAATTGGCTTGGGTTCCGTCGAGTGTTTAACTTGATGAAACATCAGAAAGTGAACCCTCGACTCGGCTATGCCCACTACAACGTGTTGTTTATCGCGGTGGTGTCAATGATGGCGTGGTGCTTCTCCACAATCTTCCATTTCCGGGACTTTGACCTCACTGAGAAACTCGACTACTATTTTGCCGGCTTGACGGTGTTGAGCGGATTCCACTTCATTGCCTCGAGACTCATGGGTCTCTTTGAACCAGGACGATTATGGTCGCGGGTAGTTTTCGGTGCCGTTTGCACAGCAGCGTATGCTGCCCACGTCTACCGGCTTGTTGACGACTGGTCTTATACATACAACATGCAAGCCAATATTGCAGTAGGGGTCTTGCAGAACGGGTGTTTGGCTGTGTTGGTGTACAAATTGTACAGCGAATACTACGAGAAGGAGCAGGGGAATAAGCACACAGAGAAGAAGAAGGAGAACGAGTCTTCTAAGAAATACTCCCACCTCAAGTACACCTCTATCAAACGGGTGCTATTGCCCAGTTTCTACGCACGGTCTCCTAAATTGTATTCATTATATCCGTTGTTGTTGAGCACCATAGTGATGCTTGGAATGTCGCTAGAAATATTCGACTTCCCACCAATCTTGTACGATTTGGTGGACGCTCACGCTCTATGGCATTTGGTGACGATCTTTCCAGCCTATTATGGATGGTTTGACTGGTTAGTGTGGGATATCAATGAGAACGTGCTCGAAAAGACAAAGACCGAATAAACCCACACGCATCTCACCAATTCGCCTACTCCAGGTCACTCATGTTGTCCTCAGGTGGAACGTATGGAGGAGGCTTGAAAAATTCCTGGTCCTCAGTAACAAACTTTCTGAACTCATCACGGTTGTCCACGTATTGGTACAAGTACTCCAACTCCAAGTCGTGGACCTGTCTTCCCAACATCACCAACGAGTGCAAGGGCTCCCCGGAGTCGTAATCGCTCAATTCTTTCAAGGTACCGGCTTTGAAAGTCTGCGATGGCGACCCAAGTCTGGACACTGCTACACATGGAGTGTTGGGAGTGTACGCTTGTTCCTGTCTGAGCTCTTCGATCTCGAGCAATTGTTGGCAGGCGGTGGCGATGCTCATGTATCTTGGAGGCTCATAGATTAATCTGCCCCTAGCCATGTTTTCCAAGCTCTGTTCCTTGACCTTAATATCGAGCAATAAAAGGGTGTGCAATCCGATTTTTCTGTTTTCCATTATCTTGTTGTAGAAGGAGTCGGGCTTCCAGTTTTCCGTGAAGAACACGAGAGACACCGTCTGTCCAAACTGGTACAACTGTAATCCACAGGCTCCCACAGCATTCATGACCGACGCGTTGTGGATAGCTTCAACCTTGATGTTGGACTCTCTGGCTCTGATGATCAAGTCCGTATGGGTGGTAGCACCAAAGGGGTCTCCCACCACCAAGAATGCAATGTCTTCCTTGTCAGCATCGGCCAAGATCTGGTCTGCTCCGGATTCGACGAGCTCTCTGTCAGCCAAGATCACTTCTCTGCCGTAGAACTTCTCGAGGGATTCCTTGTCTGCAGCCATCAAAATGGAGGTGTATGCTTCAAGATACACACGCTTACATTTTTTGACCACTTCAAGGCCCCGGACAGTGATGTCGCTTTCGTAGGACAATCCCAAGCCAATCAAGTATAACATGTTGTTGTTGCTGAAGGTGGTGGTTCTGGAAACTGGAAATTTTTCGAATCTCCGAGTTCTCACGTGAAAATCTCGAAATCGGCGATGAGATGCCCATATCGCATTAGACAACTATAAGCATACCATGCCACCAGAGACTAGCGGAAAGGTCTATATCCGGAAGAAGCTCACCCGAGCCGAGGTGCAGCAAGATATTGCGCGTTATCAGAAGCTCCTTGAGCAGAACCCCGATTTGGCTTCCGATATCCCTCCCAAGAGAAACAACTTGAAGTCAAAGACCAGCACCAACCATGATCACAGAAGAATAACAAGGTCGCTGTCGAAGAATAGCATTCAAAGAGGAAGTAATGCTCTGTTGGTGCGAAGAAGCAGAATCAAGAAACAGACAACTGAGTCCAAAAGGGAACTTTCTCCCAAAAGGAAACAACCAGCACTTTCAAGACCACGCTACGACTCAGACATTTCTCCACGAGCAGCACTTGGAAAACACAGTCAAAGCAAAGGCAAGAATGCTCCTCTCACAATATCAGCATACCCTGCACACCGCTTTGAAGACCACGTCTCTTTATCTAACAATTACGATTCATTGATTGGTTCTATCAAAGAAAACTGGGACGCAATAGATGTTGAATTGCAGCACGAGCTTTTGCCTAAGAACCTAGAGCAAGAAGCGAAGCGGTTTGAGATCGATAGCGGGTGCTACGAGGGAAATCCGTATGAGTTAATGAGCCAAATGCGTGGTAGAGACCTCGACATATTTTTACATGATTTAGGAGTCCTGGTCGGGACCAGGGATGTGCCTTTAGTATGAGGAAATGAATATGTTTTAGCAGTATGAGACAAGGTAAGTTTATTTAAGTTAATAGAAATCATTTTCTTCACTAGCCTGATGGAAGTCATACATATCATCACATTAATGATATTTTGTCAGCTAATGAAATATTTATCGCTGAACAATGCTTGAATGGGTTATGGAGCGTAGAGTAATTTTATAAATTTGGTTTCTGACTGGTGCTGTCACACATTACATCCTGCACATAACTTATTCGATGTCACCAAATATAACTACGCCACGAACAACTAATCGTAACTTCACTACATTTGTATCTGCATGGAAAGGCCATTCGACTGGGTGAGAGAAATTCCACCGGTGACCCGCTCGTGGCTCGTGGCAATTCTCACCACTTTTATAGCCACGAAGTTCAAACTCGTTAATCGTGGCACGTTTGCATTTATCCCCGAAAGAGCACTTGGACGGGAACCATGGAGACTAATATCCTCGTTCTGCTACATGGACGACTTGTCAATGGAGGTGATTTTCACGATTTGGAGCATATCGCGGTCGCGAGTGCTGGAAGAAGAATATATAACGAGGTTGGAGCGGTTCCCAAAGGCGTTCCATGAACTCAACGAGAACCAAAAGCTGGTGGTCCAGGAGTTTATCGACAACAACCGGGCGCTTGACTACTTCTACTTCTTGGTACAGATATGTGGCTCCGTCATATACGTCACATCTTTGCTCTATTTTGCGTACGGATACAAGTTCGTCACCTTGGCATATTTACTCAACGACATCTTGTGGTACATTCGGTGTCGGGACACCCCCGATGTACAAATGAACGTGATGTGGTTCATCACCATCAGGGGCGCCTACCTTCCGTGGTGTTTGTCGCTCGTCAATTTGTTTCTATTTGGCGAAATCCAGAATGACATAGCCTCGATTTTGCTGGGCAATTTGAGGGCAATTGGCACGTTACTCGCTCGTCCATTGGTGGTGAGAGTTTTGGTGACCTACGGCTTGGGCCACTTGTGGTGGTATTTGCGCTACTTCGTTCTTCGTACTGTGTACATCGATGACAATAAAGAGAGACGAAAAATTAGAGAAGCCACTCTCAAAAAGTACGGGGTGCCCCCTAATATGGCGAGAGAGACCATAGCCATGATATTGACGCCCATCTGGTACTGGTTAATATTGCTCAAGATACGCAGAGTGGAGCAGGAAAGACGGAGAACTGTCTAACACAAAATTTCATAGCATCAACTACACGTTTTCTTCAAACCAAATGTAAAATGTATTTCGTCAACGAACTGAATCCTCTATAATAACTAGTTAGCATTTGAACCGTCTCTGAACTTGGAGACTTCTTCGCTCAAGAACACTGGAACCTCAATGGTCTCGTGTTCCTGAATTGCTTCCTTATTCTTGGCTTCTGCTGCTTCCTTTTCTTGCTTTTCGCTAGGAGTCATCACCAAGTCGGCAAAGTTGACTCTGGAACCCTTATCATCTTCATCATCATTGGCAGTTTCATTCCATTCGGCCAACTCCTTCTCGTGTTCTCTTTCAATCGCGTACTCAACGGCTTCGAGCACGTTTTCACACAAGTGCTTGGGCTTGTACTTTGGCTCGGTTCCCGCTTGGTAAACACCAGTCTTCACCAAGATGGAGTGCCATGAGATATCGTGGGAGTTGGCAAATCTAATGTCCGATTCCGGGGTGTCACCAACAAAATACACAGTAGATGCTGGTGGCAATTGCAAGGTGATTTTGTCATTCTTTCCAGACTCGGCCAAGGGCTTGATGAGATGCACATCGTCATCCTCATCATCCTCGTACTCGTAGCTCTCCAACTTGGACTGGTTGATGATTTCTTCTCCGTCTTCATTGATCAAAATATCAGCGTTCTCTGCATCAGGATCGTTGATGGATAGCTTCTTCAAGTGCTCATCCAAGACACCCTGTCTCCAGCTGGTCAACACCTTGTTGGCAAACTGGAAAGTACCCTTTTGGGGCTTACCAAATCTGTTGACCTTCAATTCGTGACCGGTGTGTTCTCTATACAACGCAGCAATGGACACCTGCAATGCACCCATACCGTATCTGGACAATTTATAGTTAGTAGCCCAGATAAAGTCCGAGTGGGCAAAGTAGATTTCGGGACCTTCGTCAAACGTCTTGGATTCGGTACCCATGACACCGTTCTTGGACAACAACAACTCCAAGATGATCTGCTGGTCGGCAGCCCAGTTTCTAGAATCGGCAAAAACAAGGATGGCGTCGATGGCGATCTTGGAGAAGTCGACCTCCTTGGCACACACCTCTTCTTCCTCGGTCAAATCGTGGTAGGGACTCACGGCGGGGTTCCACTTCAAGATATCCAATGGAGTGTAGACGTTCTTGAAGCCGTAGGACTGCGCCACGTTTCTGCAGACGTTACCCACTCCGCCTACCACAAGCACATTCTGGTACACCCCCACCAAGTCCTTCATGGGGGTGTGGCCCTGGATGATTTGTTCCGGGGTAATGGTGACGCCCAATCTCTTAGACAAGTCGTCGGATCTCTGTTTCTCGGGCTTTCCGCCACCGTTGGTGACAAAGATGGAGGGCACCTTGATATTGTATTTGTTTTCACCATTCAACTTGCGGATGGCCTCTTTGGCCTCGGGAATGGTGTCGGGGCCCCGAAGAATCACTCCGTCGATATCGAAGCAGAAGGCGTACGACGCCACTCTGACGTGGTCAATCACGGTCTTCTTCTTTCTCCTGATGATGGAGGAGTTACGCGACAACTTGGCTAAGGAGTCGACCTTTTTGAGGTTGGCGGAGGAGCTTCTGCCATCCTTGGAGAGCGAAGTGGAAGACGACAACTTGGTCAATCCCGTCTGCCACTGGTTCAAGTCCGAGAGCGACAACGACGACACGCGGTGTTTCCTGGTTTGGGGCTGTAATTCGTCGATGCCGTCATTATTGAGGAACGATTGGAACTGGGGAGACTTCTGGTCGGCTGTCATGATGTGTGATATTGTACAGTTGTGTAAAAAGGGTTGAAAGTGTGTCAGGTGAGGAGGGATGAGGGGGTATTTATAGTTGTGGGAGGAGGGGGTGTGATGTCATAGTGCGAGGATGCAATCTTGTATGTACGGGGGGTTGCATGTTGCGTGCTGCATGCAGGACAGGTGGCGAGTGAGACATAGCAACATTAGGGGACAGAATACCGGCGGAGCGAAGGGGCGGTGCTGCAGCTACGAGCACCAGTGTTCAGCACCGACACCGAACCGACGCAATACCACCGACAAATAACTTCCTAGCCGGTTTCGCTAGCACTTCGCTAGCTCTTCGTGGTGTCCCCCAAGGTGTATCCGGTCAGGGGAGTGTTCCCAGCGAGAAATGTCGCGCAGTACGAAAAACTTCTGCACGCCGCCGTACGTCAAGCATAGCAACGTGGCGACAAGTCTCGGCATCGCCAGCATGGCGAGGAGACGTCACTGGAGAGAGCTCCTAACGGCCTTGTCGGAAGTGTCTGAGATCACGCCACGTGCGGCGGGTCATGTGGCTGGAATCTGTCGCTGGTTCTGGGCTCTTGGCCGACACAGGGTGTACTGGCAGGGATGGCCGAATTGCGAACCGAGAAGGAGCAACATGCTCGTGGCGTCCCCTTAAAGTGAAGGAGACATGGCGGGTTGGAGTATTGCGCCCGGCGACGTTGCTCTGCCTCCTACAATACACCTTTGTCTGGTGTCTGGTGGCACTTGAGCACCGTTGCGAGCCCGCGCAATGTCTCCGTTTCGTGCAGGTGTTGCTATTTAGCGAGAATAGTAGGTGTTCGACAAAGTGACGAGAATAGTAGGTTTCGACAAAGTGACGAGGGACTAGACGATAGTACGGAACAAAGGAGCCAAGAGCGCAGATTCTCCGCTTCCCGCTATGTCTGTTACGTCTTCTTCGCCATCGCTTCTTCTCTAGTGCTCGGCGACAGTGTCTACGACATTTGATGCGTGGTTATGATCGGCATGGCGATCGTCGTGACCGTCGAAATTACGACAAGCTTGCTCTTCCTAGTCTCGGAGCTGTTCCAGCGGGGCGCTTTTGCGCTCGCGACCATCGTGCCTAGCATCACGTTGCAGGCATTCCTCGGACCAGCCAACGTAGTTTCTTCATCCGGAGGCGTGTACTGGTGGCGCAGTGCTGGCTTTGGTATGCGCACGAGTCAATGTGGGTACCACCGGGTTGACGCATCCGAACATACTGTACAGTATTTTCGCTAAGGTCCCAGTAGCGCATAGCCTTTTTCATGTCCAATAGTACACTTCAGAGCCAATCTCCAATGAAATGGGAGCCACTTACCAGAAATCGAGACTCATTGATTTGATTAGTTGAGTCCCCACAGCTCGGAAATTGGAGATATTGTTTCTGACTAAATTGTCAAGTCTATGTAGTTCTGGTCTAACCGGTTAAATATGATGGATCCGATACTAAGATTGACGAAAGGTCTAAAAGACTTGGATTCATATTGGACTCCTCCTTGAGACACCCAGCTCGGAAATTAATCTCGACTGCTAGTGGAACTCAATTAGTGCACCTATCTCTCGTTTGGTTGGGCTTGGGTCTCGCCTGAATTCTAAGCATGCGCTTCGGATGTTCACACGACATTCTTTTGAGAAGACAGGTGGACTCTTTAGTGGGGTCTACGGTGAGACGCCCGGCTCCCCTAATCCGCCAGCGTGCATGCCCCACAACGGCTGACTCATTAGACTTGAGATTGGCGGTATACAAAATTTGGCGTTCTCGCCAGTGCGCACCGCGCCCGAGTCAAATCGATAAATCACCCCAGTATATATAGGAGGCAGGAATTCCTTGGCTGCCACTAGTTTTTTCAATTATACCAACCCCCACAATGTCCGACTTCAAAGTCAAGGCTGGATTGGCCCAAATGTTGAAGGGAGGAGTGATCATGGACGTGGTCACTCCCGAACAAGCTGTGATTGCCGAAAAGGCTGGTGCCTGCGCTGTCATGGCGTTAGAAAAGATTCCTGCCGATATGAGGAAATCGGGTCAGGTGTGCAGAATGTCGGATCCCAAGATGATCAAGGAGATCATGGCGGCAGTGTCCATCCCTGTGATGGCGAAAGTTCGTATCGGCCACCGTGTGGAGGCCCAGATCTTGGAAGCGTTGGAGGTGGACTATATCGACGAGTCCGAGGTTTTGACCCCAGCCGACAAGCAGTTCCACATTGCTAAGAACGACTACAAGGTTCCCTTTGTGTGTGGAGCCAAGGACTTGGGCGAAGCGTTGCGTCGGATCAACGAGGGTGCTGCCATGATCAGAACCAAGGGAGAAGCCGGAACCGGTGACGTTTCCGAGGCCGTGAAGCATATTACCATTATCCGGGCGGAAATCAAGGAGGCGGTCGAGACATTGAAGACCGAGGACCAGATTGAGACCAAAGCCAAGCAATTGCGTGTTCCAGCGTCGTTGCTCAAGGAGGTGTTGGAATTGGGCAAGTTGCCTGTGGTGAACTTTGCTGCGGGAGGTGTGGCTACTCCAGCTGATGCGGCGTTGTTGATGCAGTTGGGATGCGACGGTGTGTTTGTGGGCTCGGGAATCTTCAAGTCTTCGGATCCTGCCAAGTTGGCTGCGGCCATTGTCAACGCTACCACCCACTACGAAGATCCTAAGAAGATCTTGGAGTATTCCACCGACTTGGGTGACTTGATGGCGGGTGTCAGCATTTCCTCCATCAGAGACAGCGAAAGGTTGTCTTCCCGTGGCTGGTAAGCATGCTCAGTATTTATCAAAAGTTATATCACTACGTAGTATAACATTACAGAAGAGAGTTATCGAAAATTCGAACCACCGCGTCGCAATACACACCAAAGCTTTTGCGGGGTGGCTGCGAAAAAGTGTAAATATAGCCCAGCACTAAATCGAGGAACTGCTCACGACCGTCTCTTGTTTGGATTCGGCCTTGTGGATACTCATTCTGGAGTATCCGAACCACAAACCGATTCCTACCACTAAGGTACAGCCGAGCACAGCGGAAGCGTAATTCATGTCGTCAGAATTAACGGGGTACACCAAGGGGAAGTTCAACCACACCATAATAAAGCACACCCAGAAACACGACAACAAGTTAAAAAAGAGCCCGAACCTTCCCAAGTGGAAGAAGGGCAATCCTGTTTTGAGGTTGACGCTTAAACTGGGATCTCTTTCTAAACTGTATCTTTCCCGTGGCAGAATTGCGAACTTAGTCTTGGCCAACAAGCAGATAATTGGGAAGAAGTACGACAAATTGATGCAAACCATAGCAGTTCCGAGCACTGCGTTCAATGCTGACGAGGATCCAAATATGAGCGTTCCGAGGATCAAGCACACCACAAGAACAAAGGTCAACGCATTGACGGGACTGCTAAACCTGGCTGAAATTTTCCCGAAGGCCGAAGGCAACCCATGAGAGTTACTGAACGACCAAACAAGTCTCGAGGTCGAGCAGTAATACATGTAAGACGATCCAACAAAGGTGACGATAAGACAGAGGACCCCGATGGTGGTCAAAGCATGAGAATCAAACGCATCGAACATCAACTGAACAATGGGCTGTCCTCCAATAGGAGTGTTCAAGTTGTCCACATTAACAATGCAAAACATGTAGACAATTATTGTCACGAATGTGATGGCAGCAGACGCAGAATTGGAGATCACCATCACTAGCGGAATCTGGGATTGTGGCCGTTCCATTTCGTCAGTCATATGGGCTGCTCCGTCAAAGAGAGTGATGCATGCAATACTGGGGAGCAAGCCCAAGAAAAACACCACTCCGTTCGAGGACCATCCTGTCTCATTAGCAATGTTCTTGAACACAAATTCTGCCGATCTCTTGGGCCTCGCCTTGACAAGGAGAGCAATAATGATGAACAATGTTCCTCCGTTAATTACACCCACCAATGCCTTGGTCATAGCCGGCAAGACCTGCACCATCAACACGTTGAGCAAGTACCCAGTAACAAGCACCGATGCATAAACGAGATACATGTGCCAGTTTTTCGCTTCATAATCTGGATGGTAGACTTGAGCCAATGCAAGCACCAACTGGGCGGAAATATACGTTGCCGAGAAACAGGAAAAGATCCATCCCGCACAGGACAAGATCCCGGTGACAAAACTCAACAACTGCTTATACCTAGGAGGAGCCAAAGTACGAGTCCAGTGTACTTGACCCGAAGAATGCGGATATGCTGAAGCCAACTCTGCGAGCGAGAAGCAGATGATAAGATCAAAGGTGACAGCAAGAAGAAATCCGTAGATCAAAACCGGCGATCCTCCAACCCCGATAACCGTGGTCAAGAACGTGCCAATAGCCATGGGCGAGCAGATCAACGAGAACTGCATTCCACACGTCGACCATAACGAGAAATTCTTTTTGAGCTCCGGTTCATGGACAAAGTCGTCGTTGTCGACGGCTATCTGCAATTGGCTCACCTCGGCCTGTAATTTGTTCGGCATTTTACTTTTAAGGACTGGTATCAATCAGATCTAGGGTATGCCCTTTCCACGGTTAGCTCTTATATTTGGGCCTTATCTATATAGAAGTACCCATTTTCCCAGGTCCCCACAAACCGCTAATAAGTATTTTTCTCGCTTTCCGCCGTTCTTATCCCCACCCCACACTTACAGTACCAAATTCCGCACCTTCCTAATATGGCATTCCGCCAAAGATACCAGAACAAGTGTGCCGCTATCAGATAGCTCGCGAGTGGAGAAGATGTTGCTGGAGCCAAGATTATGAGGTCAGACACTAGTTGGGAGAGATTAGGAACGGCTATCTTTGTTTGTTCCCCGACTCAGGCTTTGAAGTTTTGTTCGATGTGGCTTAAAGCATCAAATGCAAAGAAAGGGGATCTGAAGACGATAGGGATATCGCCCATTCGTTTGCACGCCGGTCCTACTCTCGTCGTAAATGGCTATCTCCTCCAGCGATGGCTTTGATGATTTAGCAGGGAGGTGTCTATCGGTTTCCTCGGTGCTCCAAACCTGGCCTCTCAGTCTATTCCGCACCTCTCACATAGATCAGACAATAAAGGTGCCCATTAGACCATGGATTATTATTCCGGGTGTATTTCTGGGCGACGCTGACGTCTTTTGCCTAAAATGACAAGATCCCGCCTCATCAAGGGCTATTATAAATAGCCTTTGATCTGGATGGTGATAACCCCAGAGTTTCAACCCCAGCCTTCGTTGCATCTCGCCATAATAAGTGGCTAGTAACTTCAAGTCGGTCCAGTTCTCGCCAACAATATGTTGAGCTCAAAAGACGAAAAAGATACAAGTGTGGCGGTGGACGTGGAGAGACTCGGGTCCGTGGACCGGTACTACGAGTCCACGGGATTCAAGGACTTCGATGACAAGCTCGACGTGGAAAAGTACGGCGCTACCAAACGGAAGTTGTCTTCCAGACATGTTGGGCTTATGATCATAGGGCAGTCGGTGGGAACAGGTTTATTCATCGGATTGTCGTCACCTTTGATGTCCTCGGGGTCGTTGTCGTTGTTTTTGGGATTCATTTTCTTTTCGGTGCTTGTCGTGTGGCCGTTAATGCAAGTCGTGGGAGAGATGTGTTCGTATCTTCCCATCAAAGGTTCGTTTTTACATTTCACTGCTAGATGGGTGGACCCGGCCCTCGGTTTTGCCTGTACAATCATTTACTTGTACACTTCGTTGATGTTCATTTGTGTGGAAGTAGTCGGTTTCGCTTCGATCATTAGTTTCTGGACAGACATCCATCCCGCTGTGTTCATCACCGTGGGACTCGTTTCCTACCTTCTCTTCAATATCTGTGCTGTCAACTGGTACGGGGAAATCGAGTTTGCCTCGTCCATGCTCAAGGTTCTTCTTATTGTGGGACTCATGATTTTTGCCCTTATTTCGATGTGTGGAGGAAACCCCCATCACAATGCCTATGGCTTCGAGCACTGGAAACAGGGAGGCTTGATGAAGGAGTATCTCGTCGGTGGGCCCACGGGACGGTTTCTTGGTTTCTGGAAGGTGATGATCTTTGCTGCGTTTTCCTGTGGAGGTCCCGACTTGTTGGGAATGATTGCCGGAGAGATTTCCAACCCAAGAAAGAATATCGGCATGGCTGCGAAAAGGGCGTATGTCAGAATATACTTGTTCTATTTCGGGGGGATTTTCTTTATGAACACCTTGTGTGCTTCCAACAACCCTATTTTGGAAAAAGTCACTACATCAGGCTCTTCGGGAGCAGCAGCATCTCCATGGGTGATTGGTATCAAGTCTGTCGGTGTGCATGGATTGGATTCCTTGGTGAATGCCATGGTGATGTCAGCAGCTTGGTCTTGTGGAAATGCATTCTTGTACGGAGCAACCAGAACTGCTTACAGTGCTGCTCTAGCCGGGTATTTGCCTCGGGTCTTCTCCAAGTGTTTATCCAATGGTGTTCCCATCTACGCTGTGTTGATGTCCCTTGCGGTGTCGTGCTTGTCGTACCTCAGTGTGTCGAATGCTACGGCCACCGTATTCAACTGGTTCATCAACTTGGCCACCACCGGCTTGTTATGTGCTTATTTGTGTATCTGGGCTTGCTACTTCAAGTTTAGACGGGCCATGGCGGCTCAGGGACTAGACAAGGACGATGGTCGCACCTACTTTACTCCACCAAGCTTCGTACATCCATACATGACGTATTTCGGATGTTTCTTGAACGCAATGGTTCTTTTTTTCAACGGGTTCTGGATCTTTTTCCCCGGACAATTCTCTGTGGCTAATCTCTTCACATCCTACTTTGCACCCGTGTTCTTCTTGGTGTTGTACGGTTTCTGGAAAATTTTCAAGAAGACACACTTTAGAACAGATGAAGAGGCGGATTTGACGACGGGGAAGGAAGAAATCGATGAGGAGGAGGATCTCTTCCGGGAAATGGAAGCGGCCTCTCCCCGCCGCAGTGGCTGGTTTTTCAAGATCTGCTATGCCATCGGCGATTGGTGCTTCAATTAGCCCAACATATTTTTGCTTAATTATTACTACGCAAGTAGAGTTGCAATAAAGAAGCATAGCCGCACGGGAGGGCAAATTACGCGCAAAACATACGACATCTTCGCGACATGCAAAGTGAGACATTTGGTAGTTGGCACACGATATTTCAGGTCGGCTGCACTTGCCGCGTTGCGTTCGCACTCTGCGTCCAAGCCCTGCGCGGGAAAGATAACCCTATCGTCCATTGCGCTTATGCACATTCTAGGGGGCGTCCTTGCACATCTCAAGATAAGATAAGCTGCTTAGCATTCTATCAGGGCAAACGTCACACCAACCAAACATTGTTCATTAGCAATAGTAGTGACGCCGGCCCAATGGTACTGCAGTCCCCGCAGCCTGCAGCCGTCAACAGTTGACGCATGTCATAAAGGCGTGTGGCACCTTTTTTTGGAGAGGCTGCGAATTCTTCAACAACCTGTGGAACAACCCCATCGGTACTCCACAGTCGCTTCATGCCATGCCATGCAATGCAAACAGCCCCAACCACTATCGAGATCTCGTTTCGAGATCCGTTGGCTTTGTCCCTCTTGCTTATGGCCCGTTCCTCACGGCATTCTTTTGCCCGGCATGTCATTTTTTCTTGGCTGTCTCCGGCCCCACTTGCCGGTTTGGGTCGCACAATGCATTGCGCCCGGGTCAACCTTGCCACATCCGTGCGGAGCAGTATGGTCCCTGGAATTTGTTAGCGGCGTTGGGTGTCCTCCACCAACACACCATTCCTGCTTATCCCGGGCCCTGGTCGCTGCTAGTCCAACGGGTCCCCCAAAAGTTCCCCACCTCCAACCTCCGGGCTTCCTGGCTGCCTTGGCTTCCTGCGCACTTTCCCCACTGTCTTGCATAGGGCTGTGAAGCACATCGCCGCGTCCCCTCGCTAATCCGCAGGGCCAAGACTTCCATACTGCAAATAACGCTCTGCGCAACGGACTGTGTGCAGGACAGCTGCAAATTCCCCCGCCAGTTATATAGTGCAGAAGCCCCAGCATCCCATCTCCAAAAACTTCATAAACAATGAGAGACTTGGAGAAAACCCACGCCAGCAGCGATGACGGCGTGTCCATGCTCCTGAGACATACCGAGGACTACGACTTGTATGTCGCCAAGTCCCATCCGTCCATGCTCGGCCTCCAGAACGGTCACCAGTTAAGACAATCGTTGGACTCCAGACACGTTACCATGATTGCTATTGGAGGAGCCTTGGGAACAGGGTTGTTGATCGGAACCGGTTCCGCCTTGAAGGCCGCCGGTCCAGGAGCCATTTTATTGGCGTACTCCATCATTGGGTTCTGTGTGTTTATGGTGATGAGTGGTTTGGGAGAAGTGGCTGCTTATGTTCCGTTGAACGGATTTGCCAACTACTGTCAGAGATACGTCGACGACGCCCTCGGGTTCGCCTGTGGATACGTCTACTTGTTCAAGTACCTTGTGTTGCCCGCAAACCAGCTTGTTGCCGGCGCTCTCACTATGCAGTTCTGGGTCGAAAGAGACCGGGTCAATCCAGGAGTGTGGATCACGGTGTTCTTGGTGGTTATTGTGCTCATCAACATGTTGGGGGTGCGGTTCTTTGGAGAAATTGAGTTCTGGTTGTCTGCCCTCAAGGTTTTGACCTGTGTGGGCTTAATCATCTTGTTGTGGGTCATCGCATTGGGTGGAGGCCCCACACACGACAGAATCGGGTTCAGATACTGGCACAACCCTGGAGCGTTCTTGCACTATACCGACTCGTCCAAAAACTTGTTTATCGGTGGCTCTAAGGGCCGTTTCGTGGCGTTCGTGTCGGTTTTGGTCACCGCCGTGTTTGCATTCCTCGGGACAGAGTTGGTCGGTATCACGTTTGCTGAGACCAGGAACCCCAGAAGATCCATCCCCAAGGCCATCAAATTGACGTTCTACCGTATCGTGGTGTTCTACATCCTCTCCATCCTTTTCCTCGGTATGTGTGTGTCTCCCAAGGACAAACTCTTGTTGTCGGCTTCGGGAAGCGATGCCAGCGCCTCGCCCTTCGTCATCGCCATCAAGAACGCCAAGATCGATGGCTTGGACCATGTGGTCAACGCCTGTATTCTTATTTTCGTGCTCTCCGCCGCAAACTCCGACATGTACGTGTGTTCCAGAACCGTGTACTCGCTTTCAGTGGCTGGATATGCCCCCAAGTTCTTTTCCAAGACCAACAAGTTGGGTGTGCCTTACTACGGGATCTGTTTGAGTTTCGCCTTTTGTTTGTTGGCCTTTATGTCGGTGTCCAGCGGTTCTGCGGAGGTGTTCACCTATTTCGTGAACGTGGTGTCGTTGACAGGTTTGTTGGCATGGTCGTGTATTCTTGTGATCCACATCAGATTCATGCAAGCCTTGAAGGCACAGGGCTTCGACAGAAAGGACTTGAGCTACCGTTCGCCTCTCCAGCCTTACGGTTCTTACGCTGCGTTGTTCTTATGTGTTCTCGTTGTCTTCATTAAGAACTTTACCGTCTTCTTGGGTGACTCCTTCACCTACAAGAACTTCATCACTGGCTACATCATCTTGCCAGTGTTCGTGTTCATGTACTTTGGATACAAGATATGGCACAAGACCAAGATTCTCAAGCCCTCTGAAGTCGACTTGCTCACTTACAAGGATGTGATTGACGCAGAAGCCGAGAAGTTCGAAGCCGAGGCGGCGGAAAGAAAGGCCATCAGAGAAGCAGAGGGCAATCCCCACGACAAAGAATGGTTCTACGACAAGCTCTTGGGATGGCTCTTTTAATTCCTTTAATAATTATAATGATGTGCATCAGCGCGTAGACGGTAAACTACTGTTTCTCCTATAAAATTCTATTTTTTAGCTTATACTTTGCTCGGAACCCTAATCCTTCTAAACTGGGTTTCTCTTGCATGCAATATCTCGGCTCCAAGCGCGCAGTCTCACCTCATCTCGTAAATTGGTGCTTCGAAAAAAGAACCGCGGTGATCAATAGAAACCACAGTCTACGACGGGCCATGAGTAGTTGATGACAGTCCAGACCACTTAAACGACAACATGACACCAAGCGTGATACCCATCAAAGGTGACAAAACTACGGCAGCCGGCGATATCGAAAATCACATCTCCCTGCTCAGCATCAACTCCGATGAAACAGCCTTTCTCGAACGGATTTCACCGTACTTCACTGTACAAACAACAAAGTACGGAGGAAGAGGCGCTTTTGCCACTCAGAACATTTCCAAAGGGACTGTGATACTGTCGTGTGAAAATCCCGTCAGCAGCACCATAATACGACCATTCAAGAAAGAAGTGTGTTCCACGTGTTTCCAGTTCTTCAACGGAAGGAACTTGAAATTCAAGTTGACCATGAAAGGCTACCCGTCATCGTTGTTTTTTTGTACAGAAGAGTGTATGACAATGTTTTCAGAATCCGATCCTCAACAAATATACCTTGAAAACCTCCTAGCGATAGATAAGCATTTTCTCAGTGGCATCAAGAAGCCAGAACAAGAACTCAAGGAGCCAGACCCCTCCGAAGACCTCTCTATATTGGTCATAAAGGAATGGGATGCGGTTAACGCCTGGAGCCAAAACATTTCCTCCATGAAACCTTCCAAACAAACAAACTTGATCCCCCAGATTTCCGAGTCCGACTACGCCGAAGTGAGGTATATCGTGGGGGTACTATTTGCCCGTTATAAAGTTTCTTTAACTCAAAGAATTAATAGTGAAGGCCCCATGCTTGCAGAGTTGAATTCAGAACAAAAAACTCTCACTGAAATGGAACTTTTCAATGTTCTCCAGTCCACAGAAGCAGAGAAGGTAGAAAAGTATCCTTATTTGTTGTACTCATACATCAATATCTACAAGTTCATAAGGCTTGTGTGCACCGACGAACTCCAGCCATTTATTTCTCCCTCCCAAGTGCGCTCTATCCTTGGTAAAAATCTTTCCAATGCCTTTGGAATATGGTCCGAAGTCACGAATGAAACCGAAGATAGAGAATATTTCGGATTCGGAGTGTATCCTTCTGCATCTTTCTTCAACCACTCTTGTGCCCCGGGATTGAAGAAAAAGAGAGTCAAAGCAAAATTGACCTTTACGACTATAAGAGATATTCAACAGGGAGAGGAGTTGTGCATAGACTATGGAAACTATCTAGATGAGAACGTCCATAAAAGAAGAAAGGAATTGAATGAATGGTTCTTCGATTGCGCTTGCGAAAAGTGTATCGAACAGATGAGGGAAGACGGTACATAAATTACATTCAAATTCACTACAATTTTCAAGAGCAGCAAAGCTTAAACATGATCTAATATTTGAGAAAGCTGTAGCATACCCAACGAATTATATTTCTGGTAATTATTTTCCGATTGTTGAGGTATATGAATTTTACGATAAAACAGTATACACAAGAATGAGCACTCAAAACCTGTGACAAAATTGCTTGCAATTCTCTATGACTAGAGTATGTTCTAATCTTATAATTTTATTTTATTCCAACGCTATGGACCCTTATGGACCTTCAAAAAATTGTTTAAACTCTTCACATTCTCTTGTCTCTCTCGTTCGGGACTGCTGGCACTTTTCCCAATATATTCTCTTCGGGGTGCCTAACGCAGTAGCCAATACCCTTCTAGGGAATTGGAAATCCACTGGTCTATTGATATCTGCTAATTCACTCACAAAGATGCTCTTCTTGTCTTCGTCTTCATAAATTGTAAAGCTCATGTAATCTGATTTATTTATGATTCTGGAATATTCGGGATCGGATTCGTCGAGTTCATGAAATTCCAAAGGATGGTTCTTAGTGAATTTCTCGTTGTTAAGTTCTGCTCGTTTTTTTATTTCTTTTCTCACGTCAGGAATGACTGCATCGGGAATAGGAACGACTTGGGTGCTTTGATGGACATTTGATTCTCGGCTTACTTCATAAAAGAGTAGTTTATAGCCGGGAGCTTTCTTTAAAAATGAGGTGACGAGAGCTTTTTGGAACTTAAGGATCTCTTCATAGAGTGGAGATTGCAATACATCCTGTGAAGTGGATTTTAATGTGGGAATATGCTGGATTGGGATAATAATTGCATGGCCAGAGAAATTGAAATCTGAATTTGCTCGTGTCAATGGGCCCTTGGCTATGGTCATGTAAACATTATTTCCGATACTGACAATCATGTGAGTTTCTGCTTTGGGGTTAGACAAACAAAAGTAACAACTTTCGGGTGAAATCTTTTGACGTTTCGGCAATTCTACGAGAGAGTTCTTTTCACCGACAGCTTTAGGGCCATCTGGTTCGCTTTCCAAAGGTCTCTTACTCGTTTTCTTAATAAGGAATGGATTCTCTGTCAAATTTGGATTGTCGATGTTTCCTCCAATATTGTATCCGTAGAACCACTTCTCTCCAGATCCCTCTTGGCCCAAACTGATGAATCTAGTTACTTCCTCGGATTCCCATTTAAAAGGAGGGCACTCAAAGAATCTTCCATACTCATGACCCACACAAAAGTGGTATTTTGGTTTCAAATGCTTAACAATGTCGTCAATAAATTCGCATCCCACTAAGGATAGCTGTTCTCGTTCAGCAATAGCCTGGGGCCAATTATAGGTTATCACCATATCCACGTGAGTTACTGACCTCACAAGTTTCAATGCTTGTTCCTGATTTTCCTTTTTCTCCGCTGTTCCGGCTATTATCATTACCGTAATGCCACTTTTTACTTTAAGTACTGTCACCAAGGAGTTCAGTGCTGTAAGGTTTGGTAAAATGTCCACGAAATTTGACTGGGATGGTTCAGAACCCTTCAATTTGCCTAGCACGACATCACTATACTCCGCTGTTCCTCTAGTAAAGTACGTAGGTTGCTGAACCACGGTGGATGGAAGGCTTCTTTCCCTGGGAATAACGTCTCCAAGAAGAAAAACCGCATCAAAAGGACCATTCTTCTCATTCTGCAAATTTGCTTTTTCGAGAACGCTTTCAAGATTCTCCGGTGCTGGATTTAGTACGAGGAACTTGGATTTGCTGCTCATTTTGGCCAGCTTTGGAATGTCTAGCAGTTAAGAAAGACGCATCTCGATCTTGCGATGGAGATGTAATGTACTGCATACAATAGTTGACATCAGACTTGATGTACTTATTTCTGTAGCTATCAGTTGCAATAAATATGGAACTCAATATTGGTAAGTAATAGAGCATGTGCTTTTTAGCTAAAAGATAGGAGCTAGTAACAATTTTTAATTTTTTTCAGCTGCATGCAATATTAATAAATGTTGCCATATTACTGACAGCGAACCGTATTAACCATTCTAATAGCTGAAACATAACATATAAAATCATGGAAAAGTCCATATAAATTAATAATGTAGTATGGAGGTAAAACTCATTAGAACCATCTGTTAAATAAATTTTTAGGTGTATTGCTCTTAGTATTGATCTTTCATTACAGTGCAATAAGACTTAAACATTTACCTAACGAATGGCGATATTACTACTGTGGAGTGCCCGTAAAACACATTTCAAATGTTTCTGGGCTTTTTAACAAATACTCAAGATTGTCAATTGCGGAGCTATGTTTATACTGGTACACTAAAAACATCCATGCTGTGCACCCACATTTCGCCAAGATCGAAGCCAGTGGTGCCACTAAGTGCGTGGACTAGGATTTTCCCAATGTAAACTCGATATCCAATATTCAGTCTTTGCAAAGTATACATTGCATTAAGGCTGGAAATACGGCTGAAAGGAGATATTTCCGTCACCACTGTGATATTGTGCACTTGCAAAATATCTAGATACTTGTAAACGATTCCTCGAGAAGAAGCCCCAAGAAATGATTTTTGCGGGGGGTGGCGTTGTCTCCGACTTTTAAATGTCATTTCCAGCCCCATCAAGCAATGCTTTATCCCGTAGGAACATCCATACTGCCATCATGCATTATCAGTCTTGGGGATAGGATACCCGTTTGGTTAGCCGATCGACAAGACGTTGAGAGGAGTGGCGAGTCCGAAAAACTCGGGTTGCCAGTTCACTCACCGACTTATTCACCGACTCACTGACCGACTTGCTGCGTTCGTTGGTCTCGCATACAAAACGAGACCTAGCTGAGATAGATAATCCGTGAAAAATGCTTCTTAGGAAGGATTTCGGGGCTTTCAAAACCCATTCCGGCCCTCCCGAAACCCATTCCGACCCTTCCTGCTACCCATTCAGTTCTAAACTCTTGTCTGTCTTCTCTACTACTTGGCCGCTTATCAGATCGAGTCATATGAATAGAAAAAAAGCGTCGCAACTACATGCCCTTTTCCCAGAGAACTCCTGGTACTACAGCACGAAACCGTCTGAGCAGCTGCTGAGCGTGTGATCCTCCCATTGCCAACGTACCCAGGTGTCTCTGTGCCTAGCGTTTGAAAAATGCTCCCCCTCGCCCCCTTCCGCCTACGTCCAGTTCCGACGAAATTGCTAGTACCGAGACTCGCAATGGTAAATTCCTCCCCGATAATTCGTGTGAGTCTTCAGCGTCAATTCATGACAGCCCTCCGACGCCCCCATAACAACAACAGCATGTCGCCACCACCGAACAGTGCATCCGAGCCATCCGGATCCTCCGAACCACTGGTGCTGGTCGAGCACGGCCATGGCGCTAAAACGGACGCTACCCATTCTCATTCCTCGCCAGACAACAACACCGCCGCTCACAGCCACCACGACCACTCCCACGACGACAATGCCGCCCACGACCACTCCCACGATGCCAATGCCCCTCACGACCACTCCCACTCGCTCCTCTCCCACTCCCACTCCCACCACCAGCCCAACGAACTTCTCCAGACCAGCGCACTGTCCATCCTCTCCAACCCGGCCGTCCGCATCACCTGGATCGGTCTTCTTGTCAACGTGGCCATGGTGGTGTCCAAGGGCGCTGGCGGCATCTACTTCCACTCGCAGGCGTTGGTCGCCGACGCCATCCATTCGGTGAGCGACATGGTGGCCGATTTCCTCACCCTAGCCACCGTCAACGTCGCCAGCAAGGTCGGCTCGCCCACCAACTTTCCCATGGGATACGGCAAGATCGAGACCGTGGGCTCGCTCTTGGTCTCGGGGGTGTTGCTCTTTGCTGGGATCTCCGTGGGGTGGTCCTCGCTTTTGCAGATCTTCGAGTTCACGTTGCCCTCCTACCTTTATGACTACGCGGCCACCATCCATATTGGCCATTCCCACTCCCACGGTGCCATTGGCGGCGCCACGTCCGACCACGGACATTCCAACTCCCATTTGGATACAGAACTTTCGGCTCCCGCCTCCATGAGAGAGAGTCCCAACATCAATGCTGCATGGTTGGCTGCGGCCTCCATCGTCGTTAAAGAGTTGCTCTACAGAAAAACAATGAAGGTGGCGTTGAGCACCAACTCGAAGGTGTTGGTCGCCAACGCATGGCACCATCGGGTGGACTCGCTTACGGCGGCGGTGGCGTTGGTCACGGTCACCGGCGGTGTGTTGTTCGACGTCGCATGGTTGGACTCTGTGGGCGGTGTAGGTGTGTCCATCTTGATCATTAAAGCTGGCTGGGGGACGTTCAAAAGCTCGTTCCTCGAGTTGATAGACAGAGGCGAAAAACCGGGCGACGAAATCTATGATAAGGTCAAAGATATCGTGCAAACTGAGCTCGATTCAACGGAGTCATTTCGTGACTTCAACGTCTCCGAGTTGTCTGTCATGACCTCGGGAGCAAACACCAACGTGTTCTTGACGTTAACGGCGTCAAAGACGTATTCCTTGCATGAATTGGTGGCGGTCGAAGAAAAACTCACCAGCTTGATAAAACAGGACGATAAGTTTGTCCGCAAAGTGTTTATAAAATTCAGATCTCACGCATCCTCCACTTGAGCACTCTCATTGACGATTCCCAACATAGAATACATATTACAGGAGGTATGACTAGCAGTTTATTCGATATATACAAGAAAAACTTTGATATGAACAGCAGCCTATGTACAGCAATCACTTTTTGGACTTCTTCTTGGACTTCTTTGGCTGGTCGCCCTCGATAAACTTCAAAATATCATCAACAGACTTGGAGGCGATCTCGGGGTCCGGAACAGGAAGCTTCTTTCCGTTCTTGCCCTTTTTCTTGGATTCCTGGGCCTTGGGTACCTGGACCGAAGAAGTCTTCTTGGACTGCTTGGCAAGGGTCTTTTTCTGTTTCTCCTGGAGTTCAAGATACTCGAGATATTTGGTGAGACTTCCGGTGTACTTCGAAGCTTGTTTGGACAAGAAGTCGTCGGGGCCAAGCACCTTGGTGAAGATGTCCTGGGCAATAGAGAAGAATTCCAACGATTCCTTGAATTTTCCCGAGTTCAACAACAACATCGCCAAGCTGTAGTAAATGCTTCCCGTCAACTGAGAAACAGGACCGTTTGTCTTGATCGACAACCCCAAGGCCTCTTCAAGCAACTTGGCTGCGGATGGGTACAACTTGACCCGAGTCAAGCTGTCGGCCAAGTTGGTCAAGGTGGTCACCAATGTAGGATGGTCTTTACCGTACACCGTGGACCACACGTTGATGGCCTGTTTGTACAACTTCAAAGAGTTGACCAACTCCAAATTGGACGACTCGTAGAACCCGGAGTTCATGTAGGCAGAGATGGTGTCGTAGGAGTCAAACCCGGTGGTTCTCTCGGCCAAGATAATGGCTTTACGAGCCAAAACCGCAGCCTGGTATTCCAATCCTATGTCAGCATACACTTGGGAAATCATGCTAAACAACCTTGCGGTTTCCGGATGAACAAGCCCGTACAACTGTTCCTGGATACCGATCAACTCGCCAAGAATGGAAGCACCAGTGTCCTTGTCTCCCTGGAAAATGTGAGCCCGTGCACTTTGGAAGATCTCATCCACAAGCGAGGACTTGTAGCCCGAGTCCTTGATAATAGGAACAAAATTGACAATATCGTCAGTCACAAATGAGGAAGAACGAGGGACGATCTTGGTGGTGAGCACGGGTCCATTGGAGCTGCTCTTCTTCTTGTTCTTCTTTGATTTGGTCTCTACTACCTGTGCTTCCACAGCCAAAGAGTCCTTGATCTTGTCGAATTCTTCTCTAGAAAAAACGTAGTCCTGGGCCCTCCATTGGATACCGAACTTGATGGCTATTTCTCTCATCAACTGCACGGGGTGGATCAACTCTGTGGTCCAGTTTTCGGGCAAGGTGTATCTGAATCTCAAGAACACCTCTTTTGCAACCAAGGAGAAAACCCCAGAGCTGGTCAAAGATGTCCATTGCAATGCACCTTCTTCCAAGAACGATTTGTGTGCTTCGTCCACAGAAGCTTCAGGGTTCCCGGTGATGTCACTTCCTAACAAACAGTTGTGGAAGTGGGCCACAAATGCTGGGAACACAAACTCGGGAATCTGCTCCGAAAGCTTTCTCAACAAGTGCTTGACTGCTCTGGCGAGCATCTCTTGCACCGCGAGTCTGTGAAGAGTAGCATAGTTGGCGAGAATGGGCTGGAAAGTGCCCTTGGTTTGTTCAGACTCCTCCGACAACTCCTTGGACTCGTTGGACTCGTCCGATTCGTCCTTCTTCTCCTCCGAGGCCTCTCCTTCCTTCGCAGCCTTTTCCTCGAGTTCCTTTTGCCTTTGCTGGGCAAGCTCGACATTGGCTATAATTCTGGCCTCCTCTTCCTTGACCTCTTTATCTCTTCTGGACAATGCCTGCTCAGCGATATATCCCAAGTACCTCAAGTTGATACCCTGCTTGTGCAAGGACTCACTCAAGTGCTTTCCGTCGAAAGGTGCAACCTGCGAGGGGAATTCGTTCAAAAACTCTTCAATCAAAGTATCCTTGATGAACTTCGATAAGGTTCTCACTTCGTCCTGATCCTGCTTGGACTCGTTCAAGCCTGAAAACGCATCGGGATTGAACACAGCCTTGTCGGTGGGCAAAACTATCTGGGCTCTTTCTTCTTCTGACTTACCCTCCTTTTCGAGTTTAACATTCTCTTCCTTGATATATTGAGAGATCTCGCGCTTCCAGTACTCTGACACCGCCTCGTGTCTAACAAGAGCCTCTCCATGAGGGTACGAGTTCTCTTTGGAAGCATCGAAATGGGTCTCGGTGAACTCGATGTCCCGAGGACTGGTACGGTACAAGTCCATGATGTACTTGCGACCGTCAGAGCCTCTGACACCCTTGGTATCCTTGGAAACGACCAAGTCCCCGTCAGACTTGATGCCATCCTCCAACTCCACCGCATGCGGCTTCAAGTGGAACGTTTCAGCAACCTGTTTCAACGGTTCGGTAAAGGCTTCGTCCTTCAAGATCTTGGTGCTGTCACTAGACAATCCGTACACCACTTTCTCGTCGACCTCCTCCTCGGTACTCTGGTTGAAGATCCCAGGAACTGGAGCCTGACACACCACTCTCTTTCCCATGTAGTCAACAATACATGTTACCAAGCTGTGGATACTGCTAGCATCAACTCTGTTGAGAACCTTGATGGAGGCCAAGTCCTTGTTGCTGGCGTACCGGGAAGCCTCAGCACCGCCGGTGGTATCGAACAAGTCGACCGTGGTGGCTCCGGAAGTGTAGAAGATTCCGTTCTTCAAATAGATCTGTTTGTCGACCTCCTCGTTGGGATTCATGGGAGTCAAGTTACCCTTGATGATGTGTATAGCAGTGTCGCTGGCGGCCTTGGTGAAGTCAGCAAGCGTCTTCTGTACCAACTTCTCCTTCAAAATCCGTTCCTGGACGTTGGTATTAGGCAACTCTCTGATAGCCTGGATATCCTCGTTCCACTCCTTGATGTAATCGGAGCCGTCCACGCCGTTGGTGATCACGGGGAGCTGGAATCTCGACAAGTCAGGGTAGATCTTGGCCGTGGAAGAGTCCACGAGCCATGGTGCTGCCAAAATCGTATTGTTGGGCAACAAATACGATTCCGGGTGCTCGGTGGATTGTGCCAACGAAACCTCGTTCTGTTCAATGGTGGCTGCGAAAGATGGAGATAAAGAGTCCACCAAATTGTACAACAAGAAGCTCTGGAAAAACTTGCCCTTTTCGTTGACCTTCATCTCGGCGTTGAAGTTGGCGGTGGACGACTTGTTCACATAGAACCCGCCGTAGTTACAGGTGATGTTGTAGGTTTCACTCTCCAAGGTTTGTAAGGTCAAGTACAACAAGTCACCCTTCGATTTGCGGAACGCGGGCACAGGAGACCACTGCGAAACAGTCAAAGACTTAATGGGTACCTTCAAGCTGTCACGCAAGTTGTTGAACTCGCCAAACTTGGAGATCTTGGTGTAGTCGTTTTCTGTGATGGTGCTGACGGTATCGGTAATTTTGGATAAGTCTTCTTGGGAGATCACAGGCTCGTTTTCTTCCTCAGCCTTGTCCTCGCCCTTTCCCTCGGCCTTCTTGTCTTCCGAAGCCTCCGCTGACTTTTCTTCAGATGGCTTTTCCTCGGGAACCTTCAACGCAGTCAACTCGAGATCATTGTATTTGCTAGCACCGCTGGAAACACCAAAGTCCTGCGAGAGTCGGTCGATGTAATGCAACCCGATAACCTCTCTGAATCTGGTGACTTGCTCGTACACTTTTGCCAAATTATATGCGTTTTCTTGGATGTCCAAGTGCAATTCCTTTACGGATGGGTCCAAACCCAAATTCGATAAAATCTCAGAGTATGGGGCCATGTCGTCGAATTTCTCGGTCACATTGATTCCCTTGATCAGTACCTTGAAATTGGTCAAGTTCTTGGTCGCAGGTAAGAGAATGAGGACTTGCTTGAGATCCGACAACGATTCATTGGGGGACGATGAGATCTCCAACACTTGTTGTGACTCAGGCAAGAATTTGGGAAGGTGTACCTTCAACATGAGTTCTTCAACAGGTTCCACCGCAACGGCGTCGGTGCCTTCGGATGCCGACATTTCCACTGGTGGTTGAAATTTTTCAGCGATTTTTCAGTTTTTCGAGACCTTGAGAAGGTGCAAAAATGAGACCCACTAAGGTGGGGTAGATTACGTGGAATTCGTTAGAATGGGAAAGCAGCGAATTTGTAGAGAAAGCGAGATTGAAATTATTGTTGGTGATGGCTTTCGGAGTAGGGAAGTCTAAAGGCCTGAAATTATGTAGATTTCCACAAGCTTCATATTACCTCGAAATACCTCATTGAAACATATAAGGAATAAGGGGTAAATCATACTATAGCTCTTCGGGCTTATACGCGGAGATTTGGCTTATATTTGCCGCTTTCTTGTGCTCCAGATGAACTATAAGATTTACATCTTATCTTTAGCATATCTTATTTTGAGAACTTTTGGCAAAAAAAATGACAATTCGTTAAATTCATCAGATTCAACAAAATTTTACTGGAAACAATCAGAAATGCTTTACTTCTTTGGTAAGAACCCATAATTCCAAGAGCTCTTCATCCAGAGTAGCTCTCGTGGTACCCGGAAATAGTATTACACAATATCTATGAATACTGACGAACATTATTTTTACATCTACTGAAACAATGTAGCAAACTTCGAAGTAGTTCACCGGGTGTCTCCTTCACAACAAACCTCTTATCAAGCACTTAACAGTTCTTTGTTGGTCGCTTATTCCTGGCATATGATGGATGTCGCACCTGCTCGTGCCTATAGATATTGCGAAAGAAATCACAACCACGTTTAGCAACACCATGGAAACCGATCCGTTGGGAAACACCATCTCCCTGCCTCCAATGGAGCCGACGCGTCCTTCACTTACTCACGTACATGACCTTCCGTTGGAAATCCTTGTGACCATCTTCTCCAATCTAGATCCCATACAGCTCAATACCATCCGCTTGGTGTGCAAACGATGGCATTTTGCGGTTTCAGATAAAGAGACCTGGCTCAATTCGTTCGGATTGAAGTTTGGAACGTCCAGAACGTTTCCCTCCTTGACTGGGTCCACCCAGTGGATGGTGGAGTACTTCGACCGCCAGCGATGCGTGAAGAAATGGAACAAGGCCGTCGCCATACACAAATCGTATCAGCTCATCAACAATGAGTTCCGCAATGTTGCTCACTGTGTTTCCAACTTTAACAGCAATGACGGCTGGGGAAAGATCATGACGTTCTCGCCCCGTTTTGGCAACATCGCCATCGCCAACCTCAAGAACGGGAAGAACCAGAGCTTCATACCGGGAGGCAGCCATGTTTTCGGACAGGTTTCAAGCTACGACATGAACTGGAACTATCTTGTGATGGGTCGCATGGGCGGAGATTTCATCGTCAAGAACTTGTTGACATCCACCTCGTCTGGATCCAGTAGATCATCGCAGCAAACGTTTCTGGACGATTCCGACACTGATAGAAGTCCAGTGACGGCTGTGGCCATCAACAGCTTGCATGGCATTGATAAGAACAAGCAAAGAGTGGATATCATCTCTGGAGACTTGAATGGGCGCATCAAGTTCTGGAACTTGAACAAGACCGTGGTGAAAATAGTGCATTTAGAGAACGAATCGGTGATTAATTTGAAGTCAGACTTCAAGAATTTCATTATCTGCAATACCCAGACCAAAATCTACATTATCCATTATTCAAATTTCACAGTGTTGGCCAAAATAGACCTTGGATTCGAGATTGTCTTGTCAGAAACCACATTTGTCCCTTCAAATTATTTCTATGGCAATCCTGGACCCGACCCCAAAAACACCTTAGATGTGGACTTTGGTGACTCCAACATCATAATATGTTATAAATCACACGTTAGAGCATTTAACTTCAAAAATCCGTCCATAGTCAAGACCCGAGAATTGGATCTTCCCAACGATACCTTCGTTACGCTTTCAAAGATTCAGACCTGTTCGCCAAACAAAATCCAGGTGCATGGCAGCCGCAACCCCAACTTGGTGGGACTGGACGAAATCCTCTACGCCAATGCCTTGAGCGACGGCAGCGTTATGGTATGGAAAGTACGAGATTTTTCTACCAGCAAGATCATGCCCGAGTGCCGTGTCATTCCCGAGTTTAGCAAGTACTCGCCAGACCTCACTGCATACTTGAACAACGAGAACATCAAGCCCATCACGTCGATTGCCCTCAACAGCGTCGTTTTGGCTATAGGTGGCTACAATGGGTTCGCCAACCTACACAACGTGTTCACGGGCGAGTTCATCAAGGAGGCTTCCGTCAAATACCCCAAAAAAATGACCCACATGTATAACGAACTTATTCCGGTGAACCACATCGTGTTGAACGAAGCCCAAAAGGACACCAACGGTCTCATCGTGAGCGGAGATACCATGCAGTACTTCCAGTTTGGCGAAACAGAGTTGATGAACAGCTCCACCAACAGTGGGTCCTCCGCAGCACAGAAAAAGAAAGTCAACTCCGGTACCCTCAACAAGCATGAGTCCAAAAAGAAGATCCGCGACCAGATCGACGACTACAACAGCCAGATCTACATGGAGAGCGAGCGCGAGAAGATGTTCGAGAAGTACAACGGGTCTATTGACGAAGACGACGAGCTTTCCGTGGCGTTGGCCATGAGTGAAAGCCATGTACATAAAGGGGACGACCAGGACGAGGACCTTGCACGTGCACTAGAGCTCTCGAAACAGGTCCACCAGCAGTCTCCCGTTGTTTCTGCTCCTCCAACAGACGACGACGACGAACAGCTCCGGCGGATCCTCGAGTTGTCGCTAATAGAGCAGTAGCGGGATTTGCAGCAAAAGTCACGTGACCAAAATCCCGGCTCCTAGGCTTTTGGTATTGGGGCACCGGCCTACGTCCAGGCGGACGGTACGACTGTGCATGATCGATCGACACCACAATAAGACGCCCCAAGCAGCAATGCTTGCTAGCACTGTTGTAGTTTGCCACCGAGACATGTGCCCCAGGCCGCGGAATAAACCGGGCCCGAACACCGACCGCGGGTGCGGGAGCCAATCACAGGCGATGCCAACGCCAAATCTGTAATTCACAAAATGTAACTCGCAAAGTTTTTACTGGTACACCACGGATCTAAAGCGGCCCAGACTCCTAGTCATAAACATCTTCAGCTGATCCCCTGTTGTGTTACCTAGTACACAGTTTTCTTTGGCTATTCTGCCACCACTCACAGCTACTCCCAGCACTAAACATTCAGCGGGACCTGTTGCTGGAAATCCTTTCGTTTCCTTCCCGGTACCGACCTATTTGCGGCTGGCATTGACTAGTCTCTTCTAGCTACAACGGTTGTCACCATGGTGTTTTCCAATTTCATAAAGTACTCCAGGTACTCGCCCCATGAGCGGTTGCAGTTCTTCCAGAGCTCCCATCCATACCTCCACAACAATTCTTTGATCAACTACCAGTGGTTCAAGACCAGCAGATGGAACCAACCCAATGCTTCGAATGCCTACAAGAGCTACTTGACGATCGATAGCGGCCATTACGGATTGTACTACACTGTTTACAACCGCGATGCCGAGCGTAAGAAGGGTGGTCAGTCCCAGTGCTTGAGCGACACCCTTCTTACATTCATCATCTTGGAAGAACAGTCCAGGGCCTGCTTTGACTATGCTACTCAGTTTTTCATCCTGAAGATAAATCAAGACATTCACATCAATATCAGCCAGATCAAGAACATATCTCGCAAGTTTCTTTCCACATTGGCCCTGGTGCGTCCCAGACTCAAGCATTGCAACTCTAACATAGACTGTCCCGTAAGATACTTTTCATCGGCGGCAGTGGGAAGACAAAAGAAAATCTACCACGATCACATTGAGCCGATGCAGCATCAGTACACAGCAGAACTGGAAGAAGTGTTAACGTTCCAGAAATTACCGCAAGCCCCGGAAGACCCGCCAGACTTCATACAGCCCATTATTTCCTTAGAAACGTCTGATCCTGATACATTCGAGTCAGGTTTCCTTCAGAACCAAATCTCCAGCATTCTTGAAATTCACAACAACTCCACATCGCCTGAACATTTGAACTTGATTTATCCTTTGTATCAGTCGTTGAAGAGGAATGATATCACCCTTCCTACTATAGAACTTTACAACGTTGTCTTGAGTTCCATCGCACGCAGAGCTTTGGACTCAGACGTATCATTGGATTGTATCGAGTCAAAGTTGACCAACATGCTCACACTTTACCAGGATATCTTAAAGAGCACTGTGAAGCCCGACAAGAATACTTACGACATAGTTCTCGCAAACTTATTCAAGGGAAGTCTCATGGTTTCTGAATTGAATTCAGACTCAAGAAACTTACTTACACATCGCATCTACACAAACAAGGCTAAGGAATTCGGACAAATCGGCATAGAACTATTCGAGTCAATTCAGGTCAAGGAACACTTGAACTTATTAGCGATCATGCCAAGCATAGTTCAATTTTTGGTAACTTATCCTGAATTGATAAACGCATCGATTGCCAGGCAGATTGTACCATATACATCCTTCCCCGTCGGTTCAGCAACTGAATCCTCTTACCAGAACTTGATTGAGTTTACGAAATATTTCACAAGAGTGGGTGTCTTCGAAGGTGACTCAGAAAAAATCTACAGGTTTATTGTTAATGTCTATGGGAAGTACAAGGAGGCGGGCTTCAAGGGTGATGAGTTTGTTATGTATGGGAAGCTTATTCAATCCTTAGTCTACAATGACCAATTTGTCCTCGCCTCAAGATTTTTGGATGACATCTTGACTGATTACAAACTGTCCATCGAAACAAATTTCAGCCCCAAGAAGAATCAAATTTCATTTGTTATTTCCTCATACATTTCTGCTATCATTAATAACAACCCGGATGATTTGGACAGGGGCTTCGAATTATTGGAAAAATTTAACGGCATTACGTATATTCCTGAGTTGAACAATTCCTTGTACAACGAAATGATTGTGAAGTACATCAACTTATATCACGAAAACCAGGCTAAGGTAGCTAACATGAACAAGATCAACCGCTCGAACATGGAGGAGAATCAGTTTAAGATTCATGATAAAGTCTGGAAGCTTTACAACTACATGGCCATCAGAAAGGATTATCAAGAAACCCCCACAATCGATTTGGTTGACAGCTCGGCCGTGAGTGTGCATGCCCGTGATTTATCCTTATCATTGAGTATAGATCTAGGTGAACACGAGCACATTTTTCAAATAATCAAAGAAGTCCTTACCAAAAACCACTTGATTTACGATGTTTTCACCCTTAGAAAGCTATTGAGCTATCTTTACAACGGCGTGGTATATAATGCCAATGGCCAACCATTTAACCAATACTATTTTGGATTAATTTGGAATATGATTGAAACACAATCCAAGCACTATGAAAATTCTGCAACAGAATTGAACGAATTTTTGTCGGAAGTTGTTGGTTTTTTGATGATTCCTAATGCAAACGAGCAGACCATAGTTTACAACATCAACTTGTTCTTGGACTCACCCTTTATTCAGCAGACTGTTCGGAAATTTGACCTACAGTCAGATAACATTTACGGTTTAATAATGATCTCCAAAACTTTGATGCTTTATAGAGGTAACAATTTTGACACTCATAGTCGCATCTTAGATTTCCAAGCTCGGTTAATCAATGGGTTTGAGGATATCGACAATCATTATATTGAATTTGATTCAGATATGACTAAGTTTAAAGTGGATTTAACTGGTCAATTCAAACAATTAATGAAAACGCTTGACAGTGAAAGTATTGTTTTCACTAATGACATAGTTGACGCATGCAAAGCTTGTGATGTTGAATTGTTGAATGAGTTGGATGCTGAAGATTTGAAAACTGGTTTCAAATATGACCTAAATCTCAGCTATTTACTAAACCTGAATTTTGAGGTGGGAAAAGAAAGTTTCATACAATCCTTTAAGAGAGGACTCACTTTTGGCTTTTCTACCTGGAACATCATGCTCAATTATGACTTCGTTAATAGTGCTCTTGAATCATCTTCAAGTGTGCAAATTGCAGACTTGATTGAGCGCATCTGGCAGCTGACATTTGATCTTGAATCGAAAATGCGTCTTCTTGAAACATTGATTATATTCAATTTCGACAAGGCTAATATTAAGGTGTTAGAATTCTTGGTTTCGGAAAAAGTATCGGTAAATCAACTGATCAAGAAGGACGAAATATTATGTCTTTTGATTACGTCCGTTGAAAGTTCCTTGAATATTTATTTAAAGAAATTATTGTCAGCTGATAATTTTTTCAAGGCCTTCTATGAAGCGAGGGCCGATGAAAAATGGACAGAATTGTACCTTCTGTTCCTAAACAACCACAAGTCCTTCGACAAATGCGTGAAGATTGCCGAAACCTATGACTTGTTGAAGTTTAACGAGTCTCCAGCTCCTCAGAAGTTGAATTTGCAAGTCGCTGCTTTGAAGGGACTTGTCAATTCTGACAATTTAGAGAAGTTTTCTTCAGTTTTCAACGAAAGATTCATGAACATGGCTTCGTTGAAGAGGTCCCCAGAATTGGTGGATCTTCTTATCCAATATTATTTGAAGATGGGTGGAAAGGGTGATCTTGAAATCATTTTTAGAAGACTTGCTGCACTTGCAAGTAGTACACAGACGTCAAAGGAATCATTATTGTTGGCAAAAGCTGTGAACTCAGTTTCTGCTGAGCCAATAGAATGTACAGAAGAAATGACCGATTCGAAAACTATGAATGAACTAGCATTAAAGTTGATCATGAACTTAGATTTACAGACCAGGATTGACTTGTACAAGTCAAATGATAACTTGATTTCCAACAAAGCCGCAAAGGCTGCTCTTGTTTCCTCCATTTTAGACAACTTGGTCAAGGTTGCGTTACATCCAAGCGCTGGAGCGTACACTGCCAACAGGTTGCACTCCATCTTGAAATTTTTCAAGCTTATCTCGGTGCGTTCCTTCAACGTTGACCAATTTGCAACCGTTGTGAAACTTCTTACTATTACAGGATCTAGAGATATCCTCAACATCATTGCGACTAAGCTCATAAACGACTCGAGCCTCTCGAGCGTGTTAAACTTTTACTTCATCGAGGTCCAAATAGCTAATGACAGCGATAGGATGTTTCTTTTGCAATTGATGAACAATTCATTTCACCACTTGGAGGATTCTATCAACGTCCACAATATTGAACAATATTGCGCAGCCACTGGTCTCAAGATGCCAGCTTATGACAGGGCACATTTTTTAGGCGAGTTGTGTTGAAGCAACTCATTTAGGTTATGAACTAGGGTTATTACCGTGAATACGATTAATACAGGCATATATAAAGGAAAGCACCGATTAGAACGGAGGCCCGGGGAAATTAGTACCTGCACTTGAGCGCGCGCTCAGTATAATAGTAAGTGAGGATCGCCGCATTACCTCCTATCTACGAAGACACTGAAAACTCGCCATTGCAACTACCACGCCGTACATAGAAGCTTTACTAACGGAGCTGTCGACACACCTCGTACTTTTGTGTAATTTTCACAATGTTCAGATCTATTTTGTCTCCACGGAGCTATATCCTGGCTTGTTACCCCGCAAAGTATAAAAGACGGGCCAATTCCATCACACCCACATTATTCCATACCCGGCAACTACAAATGTCGAAGCAGCCACACAACACGGCAATTGATGCCTTTAACTTGAACCATGCTGACTATGATACGTACCGCCCTGCATTTGCACCTCAATTGGTCGATCCTTTCCTCGTGAGTCTCGGTCTAGCCTCACACGAATCCAAGGGCTATGAATTCAATACCAATAAAGTGATTCTAGAGCTAGCAGCAGGAACGGGAAAGTTTACCAGAAACTTAGTAGGTCATGGCTGGGGTGTCGATTCGGACAGTTTGATCATTGTGGAGCCGAGTACGGGAATGTTGGAAACGTTCAGAAGGAACTTTCCCCAAATCAAAGCCGAAAGTATTCACAATGGCTCATCATACAACTTACCGCTCCCTGATAATTCGGTTGATACGGTCTTGGTTGCCCAGGGGTTCCACTGGTTCTCTGATCTTGAAAGTTTGAAGGAGATCAACCGGGTTTTGAAGCCCACCGGCACCTTGGGTCTAATCTGGAACTTCGATTATCCCAGCTCCAGTCAAAACACCAAGACAAAGAATGTGACATATGTCAAGGGAGAAAGCGAGCTTTTTGACCAGATTAAGCTTGATCTGGGGGCCAATCCAGAAGAGGTATTTTTGGAGTTTTTCAAAAAGGCTCCTTGGAATGTGGAAGTAAGCACAAAGTCCTACAGCTATGATAATGATGTACCTCAATATCGTAGAGCTGAATGGAGAAAACTTCTCGAGCTGGACCAAACGTACTTCCACCCCATTTCTCAGGAAAGTTTCTATCCTTATGAATTCTTGATCAAGCCAGAAGAAGTGTATGACTACTGGAAGACCAGATCTTACATCACCAAGTTGAGTGAAGATGACAAGGATAAGCTCAAGAAAACTATAGACGAGATAGTCTCAAAAGGTATCGAGTCAGCTCCAAAAAAAGACGGAAAGTTGATTAGACCCATGGCAACTCATGCTGTTGTGGTACCTGTTTCCAAAGATTGATAGAGAACCCACACTTAGATAGACATATTATTAGACCTACTATTTTTATTTCATCCTAAATTTCGGTGTTTCCAGACACCATACCCAACTCTTGTATTCTATGCGATATATGTACATAATCAGAGCTATTCTTCATATCCTTCTTCCATCATCTTGTTGAGCGGTGTAAAAACGATATCCGAGAATATCTCCTCGAGAAAGTTATCAACAGATCCAGATCCGACTACTCCGAGGCGCCCTGGCGAAGACTCAAGTCTTTGAAGTGCGTTTGTTATCTCCAGCTGTTCCTTTGAGATGGGACGATCTCTTGTGCTCCCGGAAGCCTCTGGTTCAACTCCCTGAGGTGTTCCATGAGAAGCCGGTCTGGGAAACCCACCATTCTGTTGCGTAGGATCATACTGAATCATTTCAATTGTCGACTCTGTTGCCCCATTTGTTTCTGCCGAAGTGTTATCCACTAAGAATGTGGTACTTGTTGCTTCAACTGGCGAGCTAGTGCTGGTGGCTTCAATCAATTCGGATGTAGAGTGTTCTTCAGGAAAAGGGTGTTCTGTGTACCTTGCCTCTAATGAATATGATGTGGTGGACGGAGGCTTTGGAAGTTTCCTGGCTTCCGTTTTCAATGTTCCGGTCATCCAAATCTTAGCTAGGTAATCGAAAAATCTGGTAGATTCCTCATCGAACTTGAAAACTTGACCCTTGTCATATTTAGAGTCCTTGGAGTCGCCATAGGTAATAATTTGACTGTAGGCACAGTATTGGTAACTGGTGCAAATACCATTTTTGACCCACCCTTTCTGGGGCTCATAGCCCTCTATTCTCTGGTTGATATCCTCTAGTTCGTCGGTGTCAGGACGTCTAAAAGCCCAAGACTCTCTGAATCGGGACTCACTTAGCAAGTCGACAGGACTTCCAGGCCGTCTCAATGGAGGCAAGTCTGGTGGAATAACAGCCGCTCGTATCCGGAGCGGATTAGTATAGATCCGGGTTATTTCTTCGCTCTCAAAGGTTGAAAATGGGAACTTGGTCCTGTCCCGAAATGCTCCATTTTTCTTGCAATAGCTGAAACCCGAGTTTATCCAGAGCAATTTCCCATCCTTATTTACGTGGCCAGGATGACTAGAGCACAATTCCAGAGCCTCGGTATTTTTGTAGTAAGTGTGATTTGCATTTTCTGTAAGCTGCCCCACACTGGCAGCGGCATATTTGTTGAACTGGAAATTCTCATCACCAGCCATGGCAAATCCGAGCCAATACATCTCCTTATCACCCCAGATTGAAGATTTTACTGGGTCAATCCAGAGATTTAGTGGAAGTGTCATCAAAATGGGTAACATGTGCGCTGCCTTATTGATTGCAACAACCCCTGCTTCTTGGAAATGTCTCCATCCAGCCATGTACTTGTTTCCTAAGGTCTTTTCAGTAACTAGAGGAATTCCAAATAATGTATCCATTGACTTCTCATTAACAGGAAATAAGCTCGTAAAATAGTTTGTCTCGATGTAGTCATTGTAGTCTCTCAACGATCTATCTTGGAAGAAATATGTTCCTGATTCCTTATACTCGGTAGACTGGAAAAATTCTTCTGGATCTACCAAGGGCACCGTGTCAGCGTCCAATAGAAGTGTCTCCGAAAATGAATTGAGTAACAACGCCAAAATCTTGTTGGAATAAGAAGGAAATACCACTTTGTAGTCCTCATTGACTGAATATTTTATGTTAACCAACCAAATATCTTGAGGGGGGAACTCAGAGCCAAACTCCCGATACTTTTCGAGCAACTTGAGTTCAGGGAGAATCTTTTCGTGCTCTTGGGCCATGTCTGGGTTTAATAAATAATCGATATCTTTGGTGGCCATAAGTTCCAAAACTTTACGGTACCGGGTAGTGATATCACCCTTGTAGATGATTTGAATGGGCAATCTGTTGTTTAAGGCCCGAAGAATACGGATTAATCTGGATAAATCCTTGACATGTTTGTTTGCGGCAGAAACCACTATCCCTCGGCCGGAGCTTTGCTTTTGTAGAAAGTCTATTATATTGTCTTTATCCATATCGAAATGCCGAGTTTGTGAGGTGGATTTGTCCAGGTTATCATAGACAGGAATGTGGTTCTCGGGGATTTTTCCGCCTGGCGATTCCGAGAGATGTTCATATGTAGGTAATGCAAATCTGTTGAGGTAAGGGAACAACTTATTGGTGAACGTTTGGTACAACAGGTCCATGTTGTGGTCCTTGTTGTTCAAGAAACATTTCCCGTAGAGTCGCATGAGGGTGATGGAGTCGGACATACCCTGTGCCGCTGCCTTGGTTCCTCGTATACGTTCTCTGAAAGCGTTGTTGATGGTAAGGTTGTCCTTTCGAGTGACTTTGAACAACTCGCCGCTTTTGTCGTCGAAGCTGTCTTCCAAGTCCTTCAACTTGGCATCAAAGAAGCCCTGCTTGTTGGTAATTGCTTTATCGTAGATATTGTCGTCGTTCCAGCGTTCAAACTGCCATCCCGGATGTTCCTCAAGGTGTGATTCGAACAACCTCTTGCACTTTTCGTTCAAGGGTGCCTTTATGACCGCATCAACGTCACCGTGGTAATTCTGGATAAACGCGTCGTAGTCACTGTACACATAGTTTGTATAGTGGAGCTCCTGGCGGATAATAGCGTCACTTCGATGGAAACTGTCTGGATCAAACCGGTCGTGGATATACAAGTCTCCAAACAAGTGGAAGTACCAGTTGCTGACACATCCTCGGAATCCAACTAGTTCCACGTAGACCAAGATGAATACCACCGAAGCTAACGCCACCAATGTTAGCCTCCTCAAGGAAAACCTCATAGTGTAACAGGTTGCGGAATCAACGGATTGCTGCTAAGTGCGAGCCGAAACTAGGGTTTGACCAGATGAAAATTACCGAGCGACAGTTGTGAACACAGTCCTGAGTCAAATCAAAGTCAACGATGTCCAGCTAGGTTCCAGATGCTGCAAAAGCCAAGAGTTTTCTAATAGTGGTGGATCGTTGGCATTATTGAGGTATATTTGGGGAAAGAGGCTTAAACAGTTTTGTGGCATCGGGATCTCTACAGGGCACTGCACGGCATATTTGGGAACGGAGCACGTGTGGGCAGTAGACGAACAACGGGAAGCCCGACAACTTGCCTCATACGACAAGATGCCAGGCACCCTTGTACAGCAACTACGGTTTATGGTCTAAAATGTTCACTTTTCCCATTCTCCAGTAACCTCCGTACTTGGTCAGAATATCTTAGCGGATCTAAATTAAGAAACACCAACTCAATGTGGAACTGCACCATCACAAGACGGGTAAAATCAGGCATGCAGGGGAACCTGGACATTCAATTCGTCAGCACGATCTTGAATGTAGCGGGAATGGTGCATTGCAGTGAAGTTATGTCAAAGATGCATGTATCGAAGCTCCGCCCGGC
The DNA here is from genome assembly GCA_030568475.1 of Suhomyces choctaworum. NCBI lineage: Eukaryota > Fungi > Ascomycota > Pichiomycetes > Serinales > Debaryomycetaceae > Suhomyces > Suhomyces choctaworum. The sequence goes on along the minus strand of JAJMGE010000005.1, from coordinate 176,910 downwards.
GCATCATTTCTAATTACGTACACGGTAAGGTGTCGTTTGAGATTAAGCGAGGCGAAGACGTGCTTGTAACATTAAGGGACAACGACAATTCCATTAGAAGAGCCCATCATATCCATCGAATCCGTAACGTCTACAGCCATCTACATCTTCATTCCAGTTTAGACCGTCAACACGGACCTCATCATTTCATTACATCTTAACGAGCCTTACCTTCAGCAGCCTTGACGTAGATGATGTCACCATCTTCCACAATGTAGTCTCTACCTTTGGTCATCAATTTACCAGCAGACTTGACACTTGCTTCGTCCCCGAGTTCTATCAAATCCTCGTACTTCATGACTTGGGCCAAGATGAAAGTTCTCTCCAAGTCTCCGTGGATAGTACCAGCAGCCTGAGGAGCAGTGTAGAATCTTCTGATTGTCCATTCCCTGACCTCATCGGGACCACCAGTGAAAAAGGAAATCAAGTCCAACTTTTGTCTCATGGCAACGATAATCTTTGGCAAGGCCGAGGTGGCTCCAATCTCCTTACAGTACGCATCTCTCTCTTCGTCGGTCTCCATGGTGGCCAATTTCTCTTCCAATGAAACGGAAATTGGAACGATCATGTCCCCAGGAGAAAACTTGTCAACCCATTCCTTGATCTTCAACAAGTGCTTGTTCTTCTTTCTGATGTAGTCCTTCTCGGACAAGTTGATCAAATAGATACATGGCTTGGCGGTCAACAAGAGCATCTGGTTGATGACTTCCACTTCCTTACTGGTCCACTTTTGGTTGTAGACTCTTTCACCGCTTTCCAACAATTCAATGATTCGGTTGACAAGCTCACCCTCTTCCTTCTTTTGCTTAACCTCCAAAGACTGGCCTCCCCTCTTGGTGATTTTCTCGACACCTTCCAAGTGCTTCTTGGCGAATTCGATGTCCTTCAATCTCAACTCTTCGTGAATAATTTCCAAATCAGCATATGGGTTCACTTCATCGTTGATGTGGATGATTTCCGAGTCATCGAATGCACGGACAACCTGGAAGATGGCGTCAACAGCACGAATGTTGGACAAGAAATTGTTACCCAAACCTTCACCAGCATGGGCTCCCTTGGTCAAACCAGCAATGTCGTAGATGGTCATGTAGGCTGGGACTTCACTCTTTGGCTTGTACAATTCACATAATTTGTCAAATCTTGGAGATGGGACAATGACTCTGGCCTCTTCTGGTTCAATGGTAGCGAATGGGTAGTTGGCTGGGTTTCCCAATGGACATCTGGTGATGGACTGGAAGAAGGTGGATTTACCAACATTGGCTAATCCGACGATACCGGACTTCAAGTTGTTACCTGGTCTTCCCAACAAGATTGGCTTTTCAACGGCTCCCTTCTTTTTTGGCGGCATTTTACTATTCTGTTTTATAAAGAGTTGAAACTTGTACCTGGCAAATTTCTGGGTTGCGTAGCTAGGCTGCCCTGTCGAAAAAAATTTTAAAAATGTCGCATGTCGCGAAGATCGATCAGACATTATTGTTGAACAATTTTATAAAGCTACACTGGTCACCACTAGAGATGTTTAGAATACGCCAGGTCCAAACCGCCGCCAGACAGTTCAGCACTTTGTCTGTGCGTTTCCAAGCGACCAAGTCATCGTGTGCTGCTGGAACCAAATTGAATTTGAAAATAAGAAAAAATGGCGATGAGCCAGTAGCATTGGAAGACTCGGAATACCCTGAATGGCTATGGGATATGTTGGATAAGAAGAAGGGTGACGAAAACTTGAAAAACTCCGATTTCATGAAGTGGAGGAGGAAGCACTTGGGTAAGGAAAATGCCGAAAAGATCAAGGCAAACAACTTCTTGGCCAATGTGAAATAAGTGCACGCAACTTACATGTTGAAGAAGTGGGTGATCTGGGATTAATTCTTGTACATATCTAATGCATTATTGAATCTGATTGGCCATGTAGCGCAAAAGGGTTGCGATTCTCTAGGGGCAGAGTCTTTCTACCCCATTTTATCAAGAGAATTGACCTATAATTCCTAGTACCTGACTTTCAAACCAAGGCTGTCTATAAATGTACAAACCTACCATGGGTTAGATTCATAGTCATCTTCTCCCCATGGTTTATGTGCCAAAGAATTCGGCATTTGGACTTCCTTGAACAACTCGTCTCCCTTGATATCCAGGGCAGTTGCTGCACCTGGTTCATTATCGGCATCAAGATCCACCGGCTCTGCCTCTTGGTAGTTTTCGAAGTCATAAGACTCATTAAAGTTATTGTTCCTATTTTCAGTGAGAATATCATCAATGTCATCGATGACTGTAATAGACAATGTTGGCTGGTACTTCTTGTTTCTCAATACCCTGACTCCTCCGATTCCAGGACCATACTTATTGATCATTTCTGTGAGTATTGGTAATCCGACTCCAAAGACATAGTTTGGATTCAAATATATGTAAACCTCTTTTGACAAGAAGTTACTCTGCGTCATATAATGTTGACTGAGCCTTGCAACTTGGTTCTCTCCTTGCTCATTCATCAAGCTCTTCACCAAATTGCTCAATGATCTGTTCATCTTCTTCTCTTCAACTTCGTAGCGATATAACTTATTAATCACTTTGAAAAGCTGGTAATAGTTGAGGGTGTCAAACTGGTTGATTGTGTTGATGAGACTTTCTTCATCTGTCAACAGGGACATACACTGAAGCCATTGCAATAGCTCTATGGTTGGCTGCAACTGTGTCTTTCCGACATGGTACAATGAATTATAGTAAAACCTCAAGAAATGAGGGTTCTTATTAGCCAGCTCGACTTCCTCTTCACTAAGAAGATTATGCAACTGTACGTCAGGATCTCCCAAAAGTTTGCTAAGTCCCCCTATTTGTTCGGGAACTATAACCTTGTAGTTATGCGATCTGAGCCAATCTTCAATTGCCGAAATGTTGAGTCTGATCTGAATTGCCTTGATTCTAGAGCAGAATTTGGATTGACCAATGATTCTATTGAAAATGATGGCGTTGCTGTAGTAGAATACCTGAGAAAATGTCTGTGACCTGATAAGACTGTCGACTTTATGAATTTTCAAGACATAATCCAATGCTCCTAAAACTTGTATGTATCTGAGTGGAGATGGTTTCATTAGTTCACTTTGGCTAGGTGGGTAGAGCATATTGAAGATATCTTCGTACGTATTTGGATGTTTCTTTTTGTTCTTAAAAAGATTCCAGTTCTTCGCATACAACACGTTGGAAACATCTACCAAATTGGTGAAGTTCAACAAGCAATCATCAACCAATAATGTTAGCCGTGAGTTTATGGATAAGGAAAGGGTTGCAACCAATGACTGTGTCAAGTTAATAAGTTCCTGTAAGAATCTTGGATATGCCTGATAAGTGGCACTCTTGCACAAGTAATAATGTAAAAACTGAAGTACTGAGAGCCAATAACTCAACGAGACAATATCTCCAGTTCCCACAGTACCATTTTGAGCATTGTTAGAATCCTGTGTTGCCATGTTGATTACTCCTGACTTTGTATTGGTGACAGCCCTTAACCTAGCTGTGAAGCAATCAAAGAGGAAGTTGGTGAGCTCTTCACTGTGAACTTTGAGCTGGGCGTACCGCAAAAGCTGGAACACGATGGCTGCAGGAATCTTGGTCTCATGCTGGTACTGAATTCGCTTGATCCGAAGATCAAAAATATAATCCAATAATGCAGGGATATCACTATCAGTGAACTTTATGAATTGTTCCGGTAGGAGTTTGTCGTACTCAAAATCAGGCAAAGTGCGGATTTCAGGAATTTGTGCCAAGACGGCCTCGTCGTCGTCCTCGTGGGCAAACGACTCCTCCTCCTGTTCTTCATCGAAGGTCTGATTTGCTGTGATGGTTTGTAGTTTGATTTTGGTGGCTAGGTCATCAACGGCGGGATCTTCTTGGATGAATGACGAGGAGTTGTAGAATGTGTCCTCTTCGGCTATTCCTGAGCTCTTGCCCAATAAGTTGTGGGATTTGAAGTATTCGTACATCGCAACCTTATCGGGGTTGACCATACTGATAGCATTCTTGCCGTCATCCTTAGGACTTAACTCCGGATCGGCCTGGTGGTTCAACAACAACTTAACCACTTCGAGTTGGTCAAAGTAGACGGCCCACATCAACGGAGTGAACCCCACCAACGTATCGTTCAAATCAGGGTCGGTCTCGTCGTGTGCAAGAAGGCTCTCGACCACTTCCTCGTTATTGAAGCAAATGGCGTAAACCAATGCTGTGACACCGTTTTCGTCGGTGGGGTACAAATTGTTGATCAACTGGGGGTTTTTCCTTGCCACGGTTTCTAGGGTGACCAAATCACCGTCGGATGCAGCCAAGAGGAACTCCAAAAGCACCCTCTTAGAATCCTGACTCGCCACATCATCGTCAATGGACTCTCCGACGGACTCCAATGCCAACTGCAAAGCCTTCTTGGACCCTAGTACTTTTGCCAACAAGGGATCGGAGTAATTGAGGATTCCCGAAAGGCCCGAAAGTCCTGGTGCTGTTAGCGGCACCATCCCCGAGCCGGTTCCACTGGTCCAGGCGTCCATGATGCTGATTTTTTTAGTGTACCACGGAGCTACGCCTTGTTTAATTGTATTTGTTGCTCCTAAGTAGCGTCCTGCTTCAGATCCTCAGTGTCACTCGGCCGGGTTTTTTTTTTCATTCCGCTATGTACTGGGCGCGAATTAGTGAGAGATTCTGAGACTAGTTGACGTGACTTGAAACTCAGAATCAACCTGGTGTATTAGGATCGCCATGGTGTTTCGGGCGTATCAGAGGATAGTAATCCCGTTTGTGGTGTTTCTATTTGTATTATTCGGGTACTTTGCCTCGACAAACGCGCCCAACCATTCAATTATGGCGTCCTCCCATTTATTTGACGTGTTTGGACATGCCACTGTTACACACGCCAACACCAATGCGGTGAACGAGCCGGAAAAACCGGGCGACACAGAGAAAGAGACAACCGCAGAAGTGATACCAGACCCTTGCACAGTTTTCAACCCGCTTACGCAGCGATATATCGACTTACGGGGACTCTCGGCGATCGAAAATGAAGGAAAGGCTTTGCCATGGATCGCTCGAGGTTACGACTTATCCCGCAATTTCACCCTCGGGATCTGTTCCAACCCGTTCAAGAGGCAGCACGAGAACATGGACGACATTCAGGATAACGTGAACGCCTCGAAGGTGGGTGCTTTCTACGTGGATCAGAAGACGAACAGGTTCGTTTCCATCGGGGAATTTTCCACCAGCCCCAAATTCGTCAACAAGAAGCTCACGTTGACGTACGAAGGCGGATCTTATTGCCCCAATATGGCAGACTCTGAGACTGGCGAGAAGATCCGCCGGTCCACCATCCTCAAGTTCACTTGTGACCGTGAAATGATGGCCAAAGCAGCCATTTCTTTTGTGGGCTCGTTCAACGACTGTAATTACGTGTTCGAAGTGAGGTCCCACTATGCATGTCCTACTGCCGTCAAGGGCAACAACCTAGCAATGATCTGGATCTTCCTGTTGATTGTACTTGCAGCGGTGGTGGTGTACGTGTCGGGAGGGCTTCTCTACCAGCAAATGAACAAGTCCAAGGCGTTCACCCTGAAAGCATAGCACGGTAAAAATAGGGCATGTATTTTCGGTCTACTAATGATTTCTGCGACTCATTAAAGCCTTGGTGAGACAAGGCAACATCATATTATATTTATTTATAAAGGGACAATCTTATTAATGCATATTTTGCAGTATGGGAATTTTTGCAGTTGCTCACCATTCCTTGGGACCAAACTTTTCGCCCTTCTTCAAGTGGTAGTAAGGAGCGCCTTTGAAGTCCTTTGTATTCTGGTACACGGTGTTGCCCCACCAGGTCAACTTGCCACCGGGGTAAGTGACACAAAGGAAAATGATGACGGCAGAAATAGCCACCCCTGCATCGAAACCTGCGGAAATGACGTTGTTGTACCTAGTATGGAAGGATGTGTAGTATCTCTTCAAGTAGTAGTTGAAGACGAAGCATGTGACAAAGTATAGCGAGTAGTTATACAAGGTGGATGGAGGGATGTTTCCCGGGCCGGTGAAGAACACGGGGGAGTTGATTCTTCCAAACCATCTTGTGGGGTATTTCTTCCACAAGTAGTAGGTGATGAACGGGAACACCAAGCCGATGACGAAGAAGTAAAGCAATGGGTTGTAGATCTTGCCTGGGGAGAATAGCTCTTCCACCACGGAAAACGTGATGGAGGAGGTGAAGATTACCTTACCGCTAGGACACGAGAACTCGGTGCCGGGCTTGCAGATGTCCTTGATGTTGAAGCGCATCCACTGCTGGACGCCGACATTGACCAACGCAGCCAACACCGTGCCGTACAACTGGAACATGAACAAGGTGCGGGGCGGGATCTTCATGTACTGGCCCAACTTCAAGTCCATGGCAAACGACAAGCCCTGGCGGTTGGGAATGAACCCAAACAACTTGATGATCATGTTGGCCATGGGGTTGCCCTTGAACACGTAGCCGGCAATGAGCTCGGTGATGATGTTGAGTCCCACGTGCTGGTTGGTGGTGGACTGGAGGATGGCTTCAAAGAGAAACGTGGACAACGCGATGGCGATGGCTAGCAAGAGGCCGTACCACGGAGTTTGGCTGTACTCGGGCCATCCGCACACCGCGCCAAACCCAAGGCCAATGCCCACCAAAAAGAGCACCGCCGACCACCAGTAGGGCACGTCGCGGAAGTGCTGCTTCATCAAGCGGCGGTGGATGTCGTCGCCGGTGTGGGAGGCGTTGCGCAACAACCCCATGATGGTCTTGCCATTGTAGAGAATGGAGTGAGTGATGAGCGAGGTGACGGCTGCAAAATTCAACGCGTACGACAAGAGGTAGGAATACGACACAAACACCGGCGAGTACGCCTTGTAGGCGGCCTTGTCCACGCGCTTGTGCTTGGTCAAGATGCGCGACACGTTGTAGCTGCTCTGGGTGTTGTCGAAGGAGGTGGAGCTGATCATGGGCATGTACTTGGCGTACCAGGTGTTGGTGTAGTAGAGGATGGGCAACACGATCCAGAAAAAAACAAACACAGAGCCGTAGGTATTTGCAGCCACGTTAAACGGGGTGGCCAACGGCGACACGTTCAACGCCTGGGTGATCTGAGTCCAGTCGAACGTGATGGGGAGCCCCACCGCTAGCCCCGACGAGGTCCCAAAGATCTGGTTCACCACGGTGTTGTTGGGAGCGATCCAGCAGATCCAGTTGAAGTTGGAGAGCGCCTTGAAGAGAAAGTTGGGCACCCAGAACCACACAAACGTGGCCCCGGTCACGACATAGAACATTTTAAAGCGCGACCAGTTGAACTTGGCAACGTGCACGGCGTCCACAATGTCTGCCTTGGCGAGCGTGGTGAAGATGGTGGCGGTGACGAGGGCCTGAGGCCAAATGGCAGCAGCGGGATACACCACCCACCGCTGCGACAACTGGGCCGCGGAATAGCCCAACATCTGCGACGTGAGCACAAGGAGAATCTGGTACCCCACCGACACGTCCATGTTATAGAAGTTGGTGGTGGCGTTGAGGATGTTCATGGCATAGGCGGTGGAGGCGGTCAACGACACGATGATAGTCAATAGCGCGTGTTCCTGGATGCCAAACGGTCCCGGGTTCACGTTGAAGAACGGCGCGTACTTGAATCGCACGTCGGGGAGCCTCGCCAACGCCTTTCCGATTGGGAACGATACGATCTGTGCCACCACGTACCCGATGGTGATGGTGGGGTACCGCAACGAGAAAAACTGGTTGACCCCCGCAAACACAATGACAAACACCGAGATCAAGAACCATGTCCGCCAGTGGTTGAGGTGCACATTTGGATCCACCGCGAGCGACACCGCCGCCCGCACCTCCGGGTATGGCGAATTTGTCATGAACGTCGGGTCGCCGGGGACAAAGTCCAAGTTGGTGTCGTCGATTTCCACCACCGTGGAAGTCACCACCGCGCTGCCGGAGTCGCTGATCTTCTCGACTTCGCTGCTGACCTCAGTCTTCTTGTCGAGGTGCTCAAACCCTCGCTCCGTGAACAGTACCATCGTGGTTGGAAGCTGGCGATAGTCCCGGGGCCGTGCCTTTTATAGCGCCCACTATCGCTGTGGCTTCCATCTCGGGACCTCACACAAAAACTCGCTCGCAACTTGACACCTGCCGCACATTCTTGACACCAAAATTGACAGCCATTGATGGCTCATGTTATGACCATTGGTCTCGTGATGTGATGTGAGCAGCCACAGTCCGGCGTTTGAACTCCATGGTTGGTAGCGACTTGAATGCACCCCTGACTGTACCCGTGACTGTCGGATTCATCAATACCTTATCGGGATTGCCCTATCAACGCTAGTCCAGTGTCGCGCTATCTTAATCTTCGATATCTACGACGGCGCACGGCCCAGTCGAATTTTGATCAATTTCCATATACATCTAATACGCACCGCTGGTGATGATGGCGCTGAAGTTTTCTGTCTCGGACTTGGCCTCGATCTTGGCAACAATCTTGCCTCCCGAAACCGCCAATCTCACCATCACCGCAACCTTGCCGCCCCACACATCCTTACCCAACATCTTCAACACATGCGAGGTGGAGTCGCTTGGCACGTAGTCGGATCCGTCCAAGGGCAACAAGTTCAACGTGGTCTTCAACTTGTTCACGGCATTCTCCAAACCGTCCACACCGCCAATGTGTGCCACCGAAGTTTCGTACGAGGGCAACGCATCGTACACCGAGGTGAAGTTGGAGTTGTACAATGGCGTCACAAAGTCTCCGGCCACAATCTCCAAGTCGTCCACCTGGTACTCGTCCGTGTATCCGTCGTCTCGGGCGTCCACATTGCCCTCTTCGTCAATTATGTCCTTGTTGGTGTAGGCAACGGTGTTGCCGAAAGCTGCGAGAAGCTCCTCGTCTTCAATGCTGGGTGTGCTGAAGGAAACGTAGACCGTGCCCGTTTGGTCGGGCTTCAACTCGCCCAAAGGAATAATAAAGTCTTCGACGTAGCCCTCGTTGTCCGGTTGAGCTATCACGGATATGTCTTGCAACACAGACCGTGGCAACGTGTTTGTAATATTATATTGCAACACCAACTTTTGCGATTCGATGAAAAAGTGCTTCACAACTGTAACAACAAACTCGTTCTCTTTCTCGGTCAAGTACACTGGTGTGATGGTTGATTTCGACAACTTTCCGTATGATTCGAATTCTGGGTAAGCTGACAATTCCTGTGCATATTCTTGTTGCTTCAACAAGTCGTTTGCGACGTCTTCGCTGCCCGATTTCTCGGCATCTCTCGAGGAGCCTTCGTCCTTCACCGCAGACTCGCTTTCGGTGGCGCCCTCGTCGAGCTTGTTCACCTTCTTGTTGTACTCCAACGATCTCAATTCTTCGTTGGTTATCACTGGAATTTCGCTGATGTCGAACTTAGTAGCAAAGTTGGCTTCGTCGTTCAAGTAGTGGGTCAATTTGCTCTCCAACGCAGCCAAGTCATACTTGGAGTCAGACACAATCAACCTCTTTTGTTGGGTCTTGATAAATTTCAACGACAATGCGGCTCTATCTCTAACCTCGTCATCCAAATCATTCAAGCACCTTCCTAATAAGATTTTGACATTTGCGGCAACATCACCGCCGCAAACAGAGCCGAACTTGGCTAAAGCAATGATTGCAGATGATCTGACAATCGAATTTTCCAACACCAATCTGTTGTAGATGTGTCTTATGTAGTAGGATGGGTTACTGGTGTGTGGGCCTTCGTCACCCAACAAGTGCAAGATGCGAACCGACAATTCGGTGAACTCGCAATCCTCGATAAATTCACACAAGTTCATCAAGATCAATTGCTTCGCTCCAGCGTCGGGCAAGAATTTGATCAAGTCAAACAAGGCGTCCACGATGCTAGACTTCAACAATAATGTTCCGTCATCTCTCAACAAGTCGGTCAAGAACGCGACCAACTTCTTGTGCTTGCTTGGGAATTTCAACGCCAAGTTCTCAATGGCCTCGATGATCACAATCTTGAAATCTTCGGTGATCTCATCCATAAGAGAGGTCATCTTGGTGATCAACCTATCAACGTTTTCGCCACCAGCGGCCCCGGCGTCAATAGTTCCCGCGCCCATCGTCTTCAACAAGGTGGTAATGGCCAAGGTGGAGATGGCTCTGTTGGAGTCGTTTATCAATCCTTCCAACTCAATGTTGACAATGATGATCTTCTCAGGATGCTTGAAGGAAATCTTGTTGATCAATCTGATGGCAGCAAATCTCGTGGCAGTTCTTGGGACATTCAACAACTTTTGCAAAGTAGTGATGATGTTCATAAATTGGTCGTCCTTGATCAAGTGCTGCAAGTTGATCAAAGTCTTGCAAGCTTCCAATTCCACCATATCAGACTTGTGCTTCAAGAGTCCTGCCAAGATGGGGTACAAATGTTGAATCAATGATTCATCATCGACCAAGATCTTGTTGATGTATCTGATCAACTGTATGATGGACAACGAGTTCTTCAACGAGGATCCTTCAGACAACGAGGTGATTAACTTGACCATTGCCATTTTGTCGTGGTTTCTCAAGTGGTACAACAAGCCCAACGCGTGGTACTGGTACATGAACGAGGTGGCCGGTAAGTTGGAAGTTGAATTGCCGTAGTATTCGTGCAACTCGAACTGGTTGGAAGGAAATTGCTTGTAGGACTGCAAAGTCTCCAAGGTTTCGTTTGTGAATCTCTTGACCACATCTTTCGCGATTGGAAGTAAGTTATACGAGGAGATCAACGCGGCGGAGGACATCACGGGATTCTTGTCAACAATAGCATTCTTGAACAATCTTTCAGCTGCGTTGACAGTGGTGGGGTCCAAGACCTTGGACAACGTTCTAACGGCGTTTGGCTTGAACACCGAGTCACCTCCTTGGATATCCTTCATGATGGACGAGGTGACCATCAAGATATCTTCGGAAGTGGCCGACAATTCCTTAATGGCCAAATACACCAACTGTCTCAAGGACTGGTTTTTGTCCTGGAACAACTTGGAAATGGAGAAGAACAAGGTGGTGGACTCCTTAGAGGGGAATACCTCACCGGAATAGATCAATCTCAACAATTTGGCCAAAAGACTCCGACACTTTTTGGCGTCAATGGGCGAGGAGTTGAACTGCTGCAAACACTCCTGGAACACCGCCATCTTGTCGGGAATCCCAACCGAGTTGGAGTACGCGTCCTTGTTCTTGTAGGACAGCGTCGACATACTGGCAATCGGTGAATTGGGTGGATAACGTCTGGTGATGAAGAACACTTGACGTGTTTAATTGGATCCCGAGTGTTGTCGAGCGAAAAACATTACGTAAGCAGTCGGTAGGGTGCACACACTGATCTCACTTTTTTCGCTTTCCATCTCCTAGTGGAGGCACTTAGTACACAAGGACACTAGCAATATGTTTGGCATCACGTCTATGCTCAGGAGGCTGGTGGCTCCTGTTCTTTCAAAAAGTATACTCGCTCCAAGAATTTTTACCCCCATAACATTACCTATCTTGATGGTGCCGGTAAGAGGCTTCAAAGTGAGAACCTCTGTCAAGAAGTTCTGCAAGGACTGTTACATGGTCAGAAGAAAGGGAAGAGTATTTGTCTACTGCAAGTCGAATGGGAAGCACAAGCAGAGACAGGGATAGTTGCTTATGCTACTGATAGGGCTGCTCCTTTTGAAGACAAGGCTGCGAGGTTTCCAAGATACTAATCGACATTTCAAAGTCAGCCAACCACGCTTCGACTTTACCGGAGCACGTTTACGTTTCACTGTAATCTAGAACTTTGTATATAGAATAAACTAAGATACTCATGAAACTTTTGGTGTATTGCAACTTTATCATGTACAGGTATTCTGAAAGTCGGATCCTAATTCTTCCCTCCTGAAGCTGCTGCTTGAGCCGCTAGCTTGACGGCACGTGTGTTAGGAACTTGAGCATTGCGTCCACTGGCAAGCGGTTGCACGTTGGTGAACGAAGGCACACGTGGATTTCCTGGTCTTTGCATTTGGAGCGCCTGATTTATCAAGCCAGAGGACAGGGTAGGAGCCCCTGTCTGTGCTGTCTGCCTCATAACAGCATTAGACGCAGAGTTTGTTGCCTGAGCAGATAAGATTGCATCCTGCCATAATCTGTTAATTGTCATGTTGAGTTCCTGCTCTTTCTCCAGATAAATGTTGGACGTCTCTCTAAATGTCCCATTTGAACCACCAGAGATAATCGAATCACCGTGAGTGCTATTGCTTCCGCTTCTGTTCTTCTTGTTTTTGCTAATCAGTATCTCCTTCCCGCCATGCGTGTACCTCTCTACTCTATTCAAGGTTTCTCCCACGGGATTAAGGTGTCTCCGCACATTCAAATATTCTCGGTTCAATCTTTCAAATTCTGTTCTAGACTGGATCGAGTTCTGGTGGCTGCTCTGCGCCATCAATAATAATCCATTTATGTTAGTCATGCTTCCAGAATGATGGCTATTTTCTAATGCACTTGATTGCCCCGCTGCCACAGGATTTGCACCCATTTGAGCAAGGTTCATGTTTGAATTAGAACGCAAACTTCCTTGAAGACTTTCCGCGAGACTCCTTGCCTCGCTGCTGGCGACATTCTGGGATCTCCCAGGATGATTCACCCCACCAGGGGTCAATGGAAAAATAGGTTGCTGTGAGCTTTGTTGCTGTTCCCTCAAAGTTACGGGACTGTGGTTGCCTGTACTGTTATTGTAATTATTGGCAAACATCAAGTTATTCAAAGATAAGTTAGAAAAATTGGCCAAGTTGTTATGGTCCATGTTTGTAATGTCAAGTAATGAATTCTCTCTCTGAAGCCACAATCTTTGCTGTGCTCTAGTCTCAACATTATGCGCATTCAAATGATGATCTCCGTGTTGATTATTGTTCAAGAAGTTTGAGAAGTTGTTGACTCCATTTTGCATGTTGTGATCATTTTGTTTTGTAGGTGGTTTATGTGGAACCTGAGAGTGATTTTGCTTTTTGGACAGCAAGTATTGGCTATTTGTTCTTTGGAGATTATTAAAAATAGTCTGATTAGGTTGGTATGAATTATTTTGAATGACATTTTTGTTGGTTATGACGGGTTCCGCTAAATTTTCTATAGGATTTGCTTTGAATGAGATTCCACTGTTTGGCTCAAGAGCATTAGCTTCCAAAAATGACTGGTTACGAGGAATCGAAATATTATTCCCTGGCTTGTACGCTTCTGATCCCAAAAGCTTCTGGTGCATTAGCTGGTGTTCTGTTGCGTTATCAATCTTTTTGGTTAGTCCTGTTGACTGTGAGAGCAATAATGAGCCCCCATACATATTACTGAAGTCGTCTGTCGAGCTCTGGGCCGACTCCACGTGCTTCGCTTCCTCGCTTTTCTCTTGGGTGTTTTGCAAGCCATTATAGATATCATCTCGTTGCTTATTGCCATAGGCTTCTGCAAGCCCAGATTGTAGCTGTCTGCCTTGTTGGTTGTCTTCCCTCAATATATTCTCTTCTTTATCCTCCGCTGTTTCGGAATCTTCTTGACCGCTTTGAAGTGAGTCGTCTCCGCCTCTGGAAAGACTACTCTGACTCGACAAATTATTGGCAGCGTCAGGATCTTGAGAATCGGGTCTCTCATTATTGGACTCCTGATCAAACCGTTCCACCTCAGGAGAGCTCTTGTGTGTGTTGGAAAAACTGTTAGCTCTGGACATAGAATGATACGGATTAGGCGCAAGCTTGTAGTCATTGTGGGTAGCCTTGAAGTATCCTTCGCCACCAGGATATTGAAATTGTGCTTGTCCAGTCTGCTCCTTGTTGATATTATCTTGCTCATCATTGTCGAGATCCTCGTAATCGTCATTTTTATCTTCATTCAACAGGAGTATAGCTTTACCTTTGCGGCCGCTAGATTTGAGGCCTCCAAGAGCTACAAACTGCGAGGATGCATTGTTGAAACCCTTGAGTGATCCTGAAGATTTGTTCAACCGAATAGACGTGTTGGAATGGGTCTGTCTCAACGGCTGCAAGCCTGTAAGTTTCGTGACGGATCGATTATTTCTCTTTAGAGATGTACCCAGTCTCGCCTTGAGGAGACCATCGGTTGATTTGGATCGATTTAAGTCTGGTCGAGAAAGATTGCTCGACGAGTCTGAGGGTGACGCCAACTTGTTGAACAATTTGTTGTGTGACATCGACCGATTGTGGGTTTTAGACTTGGGAAGCTTCTTGGATGGCTGGGGGGTAAGCGCTGGCAGCGGCGACGGGTTGGGAAACGATATGTTGGACCCATTGTTGGATTGGGGTGGTCTGGGACGTCCACGCCCTTCTCGCTGTGCCGCCGATGACGACGAGTTCGAAGACATGTGAGTCAATAGGTAGCTGTAGTATGTGTTGTATTAGCCAGATGCTTCTCAGCGTTGCGTGTGCAGGACATGAATGATGGGATCTGTGCCCTTGCCAATAATTGAGAAAGCTGGGGTGAGAAAATCGGCGTCTGTGTTCGGCGATCTCCTGTGCGAGTATTTATTGTTTGGTGAATTTTCAGGAACAATTCGGTTTCTCACGAGGTCCCAGTATTAAATGGGGTAATTTGATATTACTTCTGTAGATGTCATTTTGGAAACATTCGATGTTTTAAACTCTCTGACGGGAGGAAATGAAGTTGGTCGTGTCCATATCTACTACTGATTTTAAAATCATATTTCTTAAATAAACGAAATAGCCTTCGATAAAAATAACTGGCAGCTATGAAGAAGCATAATGGGTATACGAGAGATAGTCTAATAATTTAGTCTAGTACTTTTTGTTGCAAGCAGTTGCGTCCTGCGCGAAGAAATTCGAAACCAAACAGTAGTTTTCAGTCCAGCAAGTTTTGGAAATCTGAGTTCCGTTTTTGCATTCAGGAACCAGAGGACTGTATCTGTACTGAAGATCAGAATACAATTGGTGAAATTCAATATTCGACTTATCCTCGAGTTTTTTAACAACTTGGTTATGCCAGGAGGTTGCATTGATAGGAGAAGTCGAGGGCCAGGTACTGTTTGGATCAAAGGTCGATCTAGCAGAGTATTCAAAGTTCCACTCGGGTTCAGCTCCACTATTAGTGAAGGTCTCGTTTAATTTTGTGAAATAATTCACTGAATCGAAAATGTTGAAAGATTTGTCCTCGACAATGTAGTATCTCCAACTTGGGTTGTTGTCAGTCAAGGGAGTAACAGACTGGGCAACCCACGCCATGTTTACCACATCGGTAGCATCCTTGTCGGTGCCCGAGTAGAGAACATGGAACTGATCTCTGTGGGTGTGACCCCAAAAGATGTTGGCGATTGTGTAAGGTGAAAATCTCTCAACAATCTTGGAGAAAACCTTGGATTGTATTGGTAAAGTATCGGAATCGCTGATAGGAATATGTGCCAAAATCCAAACTCTTTGCCCTTCCTTTTCACTTTCAATTAATTCGTTAACCAAAAATTCCCATTGGCCGAATAAATCTGGGTTGGTAGAGACATCAATGTAAGACCACAAATTCTTTTGGTAGTAGGCGTTGGAGTTCAAGGAAATAACTTTCAATCCTCTAGGGGTGACATAAGAGAATCCAGAGTAGTGGGTCTTAATCTGTTGTGACTTGTTGGTGGGAAGCCAGCCATTTTCAGTGATGAGTTCGCTCATCAATTCGTCATTCCAGTCGTACGAATTGTTCAAGCTGAACTTCACAGGAGACAACTGACCATAAGGGAAAGTGTCGTGGTTTCCCAAACTTGGGAATACAGACACATTCTTTAAGTAATGCTTCATTAATTGGAATGATCTCACTTCGGCGGTCTTTGTAGTGTTAGCATCACAGTGGTACTCATCATGATCCACCAAATCTCCCGTAAAGAGAGTGAATTCGAAGTTCTTGTCCTGATGAGTTTCAGCTATGGCTTTCAAACTATTGTTCATCAAGATCTCAGGCGAATCACAGGTGTATGCACCGAAAGTGGTTGCAGGCAAAGAGTTCCAGTTGTACCCTCTATAAGCAGGGAAGTCGTAGTAAGACCCTGGAATATAAGTGTCGTTCACATAGGCAGCGTCTGGATAGAACGAAACAGCGTACTTACTCAACTTGGGGTCAAGCTTGTGATAGTAGTCGGTGAAGTTGTGGGTCTTGGAAGTCAAATCGGTGTTGTACGACTCTGGCAAGCAGCACAATCCCTGCGAACAGTTACTTTCGCTACCAAGAGTGTATCTTAACTGAATGTGGAAATCAGTTACGTGCAAAACATTAAACTTTTCCAAGGTTCCGTTGTCAGAAGTGTACTGGGGTTCAACGTTGTATTCAGGCTTCTTTTCTGGCCACCAGCTTTCAATTCCAAACATCTTGTCCACGTCCGGGGTTTCGGGCAAGTCGCATGCACTAGAACCCTTGAAATAGCAGTAGTATTCCAAATCAAGGTCACTGGACACATTAAAGTTCTTGATCATGTGGAGGAAGTCATTGTCAAAGAAATTGACCGAGCTGACAGAAGTCACGCCAGAGTCATAAGTCTCGTTGAAGGCCTTTTTCTCTTTCGACTGAGTGGTGATAAAGAAGTCGTTATTGTCGCACTTCGTCTCAGTACCATTATTCTGGAAAATACAGTACTTGAACAACACAAGACTGACAAGGTGCTCTTTGTCAGGATACTCCCTCACCAATGACTTACCATATTTGATCTTGTTCTTGCACTGGTTGCATGCGGTGCCATTGTAGGTGGTCAAATTTTTGAGGTGCACGTTGATAAAGTCGGTTTCAGCATCGTTGAGTCCACTGAGAATGGAGTCGATATAGTTGTTGGTTCTGACCGAGAGCTGCTTCTGAAGCGAGTCCATTCCAGGGACGGTGCTGGCCCACGCTGGGGAAGTCACCGCTAACAACAGGGCTATAACGAAGCCAAGTCTCACCATTTTGCAGCTATATTTCAAAGGGGGAAAAGGAAGCCTTAAATACAAAATAGCACAGGACCAAAATCTTGGACAGTGTCCGTATGCTCCCGGGACAATTGGAGATACGGATATTTCGCATCAACCCCGGGGCCGTTCAATAGTAGCACGTGTGGAGACAAAACGGTTGGTGATATGAGCCGCAGGAGGTAGGCGACATGAGCAGCTCGAGGTAAATTTGTTCATGACATTCTTTCGGTGGCATAATTCTTGTTGAGAGTACCAATGCAGTGTATGGTTATTGCAGTATGGATGTTTATACTGCTAAGATGAGCTCATAGGGATTGTGACTTACTAGAGGCTAGCTTTCATCAGCAAAGTCGTTGTTGCGGCGCACCCCACGTTTCAGAAGTCGGCGAAATCCAGGTCGTAAATTGACACCTTAATTCTATTTTGAGATATGTCGTGGGAAAGTCACCGAAAGTGACAAAGGCATATACCGAATTAGGAACCCTGAATTACGAACTGGAAATTAGGGGCTTTGACCGGTTGGTTTCGTGTAATTAATGGTGGTGTCAACTGGCGATGTATGGCTTTGGTTGTGTTGATTGAGGAAGATCTTTTGTAACTTGGCCAAATGCTCTGTAGCGAAGATAATGCCCCATGTGACGTTTTCATAGGGTTCCACCAACGAATAACGGTTGAACGTTGAACATGATAAGCCAAAGTGTAAATCTGTAGAGATCCTCCTTGTTGATCTGGTAGTAAGCAACCTTTTTATCTAAGACTTGATCTGTTCTGATCCCCTCATTTTCGTCCCTTCCTCATACTTTATATCTCATTTCAACTCAGGATTGGCACCTCTGACAAATAAAGTGCTCTAACTAATGTTTCTCGTCGCATGAAGACGGACATTATCGTACTACCCATTCCAGTTTTGAAGGACTTTATGGTTCCCTCGTCGTTTTCTAATTTGTCATCACCACCCCCCTGCGTCGAAAAGTCCCTAGTGTCAATCTCGAGATCGCGCACCTTCGAGATATTCTAGAGCATATGATAGAGAACGGCACCATCAGTTTATTCAACACCTTTTTTACCTACAAGGCACATTTCTATTTGGTACCATATATCTACAGAATGGAGTCTTCCCCGTATATTACTCGTCAACAGCGCAGACTCTCTATGTCAATATTTTGATGAGGTCCACTCAATGATAGTCTCTCCTTTCAAAAGAGTCACCTCCAAATGAGCCGCCGTTGCCTTGGAATCCTCCCTGGAAACCGCCTCTCCCGCCTCTAAAGCCTCCTCTTCCTCTGAAGCCGCCTCTGAATCCACGTCCCCTACCTCCTCTGAATCCTCCTCTTCCTCTAAAGCCTCTTTCCCCATGAGAATCTGCTTCTGCTGCCTCCTGACTCGCTTGTCCACCAAATATGCCCCTTCCAAACTGTCTTCCCTCCCGGAATCCAGGGTCCAAGTCTATGGACAATTCTTGTCCGTCCAAATACGTAGACTTCAAGTATTTCATGGCATTAAGCGATCCTTCCTCCACCTTGTAGATAACAAAGCAAAACCCACACGGAGTCATCTTGTTTCGATCAAGACCCATGATGATTCTGTCTATAGGCCCACACTTCAGGAACAACTCGTGAATTTGCTCTTCGGTGGTGAAATGTGACAAGTTTCCCACATACACAGTTTTCAGGTGAAGTGACTTTTCCAAGTTATCGAGATTCTGTCTGCGTATCGCTCTCTTTATCAAATATGCTGATGGCTTGTCCAACCTTTCGGCCGAATGCCTGTAGTTCTCTTGAAGGAGTTCCATGTTGTAGGTGTTGTGATGGATTTTGAAGATTGATAGTGTGCTGTAAAATGCAGGATGAGTGCAACGGGGTTTTGTGCGAGCCGAGCTTTTGAAAAAGAATGGCTAACGTGAATAGATAGAGGTATGGAGAGTGACCATATCGCTTCAGTCTGTGTGCTTGGCATTTTGGAAGTTCCCTACTTTTACTATTGGATTTTGGGATTTGCTCCAACAAACCATTCCTAGCCACACCCTTAATTTTTACAGTGGAGTAACATTTTTCTAAAAAAAACCCTTTTTTTCAACAAATCAAAGGGACGTAATTTTTGATGCCAAAGCATACCCATAACATGGGAACAGAGCCTGCATGCTCTTCAGGGATTTCACTTCGCCCTAATACTACGTCTTTCCTTGATGCACCTCTTATATTTACGACAACCGTTCCATTCCGGTGCATGAAGCGGCGCGGGCTCACAACCCACACACCAAAACTGCTTTCGCTAAATATATCACTTAGGCTAATCCACGTCTATGATCCATGTTTAAATCATTTTTCCAGTCAGGGATCCGGGCAGCCTATAACGTGCTGGAGAACCCCACGTTTGCATCTGAATCATGGACGATATATCCCGCCAAGCATAAGCAGTCCGGAAGGGTCGTCTCGGTGTTCATCTTCGATAAGACCAAGTTTGAAGCCCAAGTTACGAAGCTCTGCTCAAATGCTTCCAGTGCAAGGAGCCCCAGAGCCATCATCAGCGAGTCGTACGAGCTTATCAAGAATGAGCTCAACCAGTTGTCCAAGTTGAGGCATCCCCAAATCCTCACTATCTACGAAGTCCTAGAGGAAACAAAGCTGAAATTCCTCTTCGTCAGTGAGCCCTTGGTTGATAACTTGGTCACGGTAAACTTCTCCCAACTAGATGACCTAAGTGTTCAGAAGGGGATGCTCCAGACCTGCAAGGGTATTCAGTTTCTTCACAACTACTGTTCTATTATACATTCAAACATCCAACCCTCATCCATATTTATTAACAACCAAGGGGACTGGAAACTCGGGGGTTTCCGTTTTCTCAAGAACTTGAACGAGATATCTCCTCAGGAAAGGGAAAACTTCTATATTATGAACAACTCGTCGGAAGTGCCCTTTGCCAACTTGAATTTGAACTTCACTGCCCCCGAATTAGTCATAGACCCACAAGTGAAGTTAGATTACGCCAACGACATATGGTCCCTCGGGTGCTTGATATACTACCTCTATAATAACGGAGATAACTTGATCAATTCCTTTGATTCAGAGAGTATCTCTGATTTCAAGACCGAGTTCCGCAAATTCCAGGGCAAGTTCTACAACCATAAACCTACAGAATTGAGATATGTGTTGAAGTCAGTACCTGAGAAGTTGTATCCAATATTTCCCAGACTCTTGGCACGGTATCCTCACGATAGAATAACCATAGACGAGTTCATAGACTCGGAGTACTTCAATGGAAGCGTCATCAAGGCCATGTTATTTATAGATGAGTTCTCCACCAAGTCAGTCGAGGAAAAGTATATTTTCCTTAAGGGGCTTCCAGAGCCCAACGAGGCCGGCACCAGCTTGTTAAACGAATTTCCTGTGAGTTTCCGAACACTGAAGGTTTTGCCATTGCTCATCGAGTTGATCATCAGTGAATTAAAGGTCTTGGATGAGTCTGGAATATCCAGCAGTGTAGACGAGTTGATTGCAAAAGCACTTGACCTAACATTTGCCATTGGACAAAATCTCTCTCAGTTGACATTCCAAGACCGCGTATATGATGTGTTATTGAAGGACCAAAAGAACAAGAAAATCGGCAACTCTTTCAAGAGGTTGGTTCTGGCTTCGGTCAAGATTCGGAAGATTTTGGTGCAAAACTTTCCTCTCATAATGCAAAAGTTAAATGACAAGCAAATGGCCGAGTTGATCAAGAAAATCGCAGATTTGGTATTGACCACGAGTTTCCCCCAGGAGAAGGATCAGCAGCAGGACCAGATCCAAGTGCAAGAGAATTTCTTACGACACATGGGAAATATGGTGGGCAAGCTTGAGTTTCCGTACATCAAGAACACGTTACTCCCACTCATCTGCCAGGTGTTCAAGACCACCAGTGTGTTGTCGACCAAATTGGTGGCGATCGACACCTTTGGCATGTTTGTGGACAAGCAGATCATTGACAAGGTAATTGTCAGCGAGCAGATTTTTCCCGTGTTGAAGAATGTGAAGAGCCGAGACAAACGGATTGTTGGGGCGGTGTTGAACTTTTTCGTCAAGGTCAGTGAAAGCGACCACGTCAACCTCGGGTTGGAATCGTCGGTAGACACGGTGTTGCCGCAGTGTTTCAGCTTGGCGTTTGGGTGTACCGGGTGTTCCAAGGGTGAATTTTCTCAGTTTATGACGTTGATTACCAATCTCCAGAAGGGTCTCATGGAGAAGAAGATGGCCACGCTCTCGGACCGGGCGGCGTCGCCACAGGGAGAGGAGCTGACGACATTCGAGTCGTTGATCAACACGCAAATGGTCAACGAAGCCAACAAGGACCGCATCACCAAGGGTCCCCAAACCAAGACAGTGATGCAGCCTTCGCGGGCCCCCGCAGGATCTGGTGCTCGCGGTGGAGCTAGGCAGAACAAAATGAGTGCTGCCGCGGTATCGGCCAAGCCAAAGGCCCCTCCGCTCAGCTTGAAGCCCACACAGCCCAAGAAATCGCCGCTCAAGTTCGGTGCAGCCGACAGTTCCAGCAGCAGCAGCAGCCTCGCGGGACGCTTGAACAGCACGTTCGCCCACCACGGCGACGACGACGACGACGATTTCGAAGAATTCCAGCAGGCGTCCTCCGCTTTGCCGTCCGCTGCGGCGCCCGCGAAAAGTTCTGTTCCCGCGCCCGCGGCCCCCAACTACCCCCCAGGCTTCAACAGCGCCATTTTGACTCCCAGCTCAAAAAAACCCACCAGCCCTGGACCCGCCAACCTGGACCTCCTCGACTTTTTGTAAATACAATACACGCGCCCTTAACCCCATCGCCGATCGCAAAACATCCGGTAGTAGCCCATCACGTGGAACTCGCCTGTGCTCGGATTAGCAGTTCCGAAAGGCACCAGGGGGGGCTGAAGCACATCACGTTATCCAGAGCCTTTTGTGGGCTCACCTTTGAGGGCAGCTGAGTACTCCCGTCGTTTGCACCTTGCTCGCATCACCCCACGCTAATCTATTATGGGGTGTTTCCGAGACTCGGTCCACTTCTCGTTCCGCTCGTACACGGAACGAGCACTACCTGCACACAGTTTAGACACGAGGAGAAAAATTGCTTATAAACACATGAAGCCCGAGAACCCTCTGTTCTAGATTAGATCCAGTGTACACTTGAGCTAGGCGACCAGGTTCAACAACGTGAAATCTCATTCCTTCATAGTCTCCTGCACCCCCTGAAATCACTGTTTAGCCCCCCTCGGTTGCGCTTTCACCATGGATATCGTGTTGGAGATCTGCGACTACTATGTGTTTGATCGCGTATACGCCAAATGGCTTCCCAAGAATGGCCCTACCCACGAGTACGTCGAGCGTTTGGCAAAGCTGGACTTGGTGAAGAATGTTCCGTTCCTCAACAACCAGGTACCCGGCGCCTTTTCCGGAAATAGCACTGCTGCTGCCGTCACATCCGGTCCTCTTTCGCTCATCGGCAATGCCATCGCAAAGTATCAAAACACAAACGAGGTCTACGGCATGCCCACACTTCTCCCAGCCAACGTGTTCACCGACGCTTCGTTCTTAGCCAGAGATAACTTCTTCAGAGAGACGTTGTCGTTGTTCCTCGTGACCGCCATCTTTGGCTGGTTGTTGTACTTTTCCATGGCCACCATGTCGTACTTTTTCGTGTTCGACAAGAATATCTTCAACCATCCTCGATACTTGAAGAACCAGATCCGCTTGGAGATCGCCCAGGCCACCAGCGCCATCCCCTTGATGGTGTTGTTGACGTTGCCCTTCTTCCTTCTCGAGCTCCACGGCTTTTCCTTCTTGTACATGGACATCAACGAGTCGACCGGCGGATGGAAGGCGTTGGCGATCCAGGTCCCATTTTTCATCTTGTTTACCGACTGCGGTATCTACTTCATCCACAGATTCTTGCACTGGCCCTCGGTGTACAAAAGATTGCACAAGCCTCACCACAAGTGGATCGTGTGTACCCCCTACGCATCGCACGCATTCCACCCTGTCGACGGTTGGTTCCAGAGTCTCCCGTACCATCTTTTCCCCTTGTTGTTCCCCTTGCACAAGGTGTTATACTTGGGGTTGTTCACCGCCGTCAACTTGTGGACAGTGATGATCCACGATGGCGCGTACATGTCCAACGATCCTGTGGTCAACGGTACTGCCTGCCACACGGTGCACCACTTGTACTTCAACTATAACTATGGCCAGTTCACCACCTTGTGGGACAGACTCGGCAACTCATACCGCAGACCCGATGATTCCTTCTTTGAGAGGAACACCGCCGTCGAGGAGGAGAAGAAGGTGTGGAAGGAGCAGGTGGAAAACATGGAAGCCATCAGAGGAAAGCTCGAGGGCAAGAATGACGATAGAGTGTACCTCTCATAATTAACGATACTAATGGGTCCCACAAACATATGCAGCCTTAATAATATGAATGTATAGAGACAAGCTCCGAATGTAGGCGACGTGATTGTTTGTCTGCCAATGATCTGTCGCTGATTAGCGGAGGATCGCTAGCGATAAGCATCCAGGCACGGGGAGATATGCATCAAATGAACGCGCAAGTGGCTGAATGCATCAATGACAGCTGCTGGACGCAAGGAATCTGGACAGATTCAGGAGTTAGATATGGGTTCGAACTATCATTGGCTCCTGCTTTGGTTGACCATAGACAGCCTCCCGTTCCAGCCGCAACATCCTACTCCATGACAGACACTGCCCCACATAGCGTCGCAGTTTGAAAAGGCGAAGGTCCCGGGCTCATGTGTCAATTGTTAAGTGTGCGGCTATGGCGATATCTGTTATCGCGGGCCACTCAACGGCCCATTTTTCTCGTAGTCCATCTAGAGTTTCCTGCACAAAACCCTAGATATGGGACCAACGCTGTATGGAGCTAAGCCAAATGTTATCTGAGATGAAGATCTCAAAGTCTTATCTTAATTGCACCAACTCGTCATGCCCCGGTATAAATTGAACACTATCTGGCACCATTCTCCATCCGAACAAACTTCACGATGTCCACCGCTCAATACATACCATTACCTGAAAGCGCGGGGTATGCCGTGGTGGTAGGCTTGGGAGCAGTGTTTGCTTTCGGGATGATGCTCACCACCTACATCCTTCGCAGATACAATAGAGAAATCATGACTGCTGAAGAATTCGCGACTGCCGGTAGATCTGTCAAGACCGGCTTAATCAGTGCGGCTGTGGTATCGTCATGGACCTGGGCAGGTAAGTATTTTCACCATGAACCCATCACCAATTGACCTGTCAAACTAACTTCTAGCCACATTGTTGACTTCCACCACGCAAGTGTACAACAACGGTGTTTCCGGTGCATATTATTATGCAGCTGGTGCGACTTGTCAAATTATCTTGTTCTCGTGCTTGGCTATCAAGGGAAAGGAACGGGCTCCAGCTGCACATTCGTACTTGGAAATAGTCAAAGCCAGGTATGGTAAGCAGACGCACTCGGTGTATGTGTTCTGGGGATTCTGCACCAACATTCTTGTCACCAGCATGCTCTTGACCGGAGGATCTGCTGTGGTGCACGACTTGACAGGAATGAATACTGTGGCAGCATGTCTTCTCTTACCCTTAGGCGTGGTGGTATACACTCTCTTCGGAGGAATCAAAGCAACTTTCTTGACTGATTATGTCCATACCGTTGTCATTATTGTCATCATCCTCATTTTTGCATTCACCACTTTTGCAACCTCAGACAAATTGGGGTCTCCGGCAGTGGTGTGGGAAATGGTGACAGCGTTGGCTGAAACCAAGCCCAGAGCAGGTAATGCCGAGGGCTCGTACTTGACCATGCACTCCAGGTCGGGAGGTATTTTCTTCGTCATTAATTTGGTGGGAAACTTTGGAACGGTGTTTTTGGACAATGGCTATTTCAACAAGGCGTTCGCTGCAGACCCAGCAGCAGCCATGCCTGGATATGTCTTGGGAGGATTGGCCTGGTTTGCCATTCCAATGTTCACTGCCACAACTTTAGGATTGTCTGCCTTGGCCTTGGAAAACACCAGCTACTGGCCCACTTTCCCAACCAAGATGTCTTCTGCCGAAGTGAACGCCGGCTTGGTTCTTCCCAATGCCGCCGTTGCTTTACTAGGCAAAGGAGGTGCGGTTTGCTCTCTTTTGTTGGTGTTTATGGCCGTGACTTCCGCGATGTCCGCTGAGTTGATTGCTGTTTCCACCATTTTCACTTACGATATTTTCAGAACATACGTGAACCCCAAGGCTTCGGGTAAAAAGTTGATGTTGATGTCTCACTGCTCGGTGGTGGTGTTTGCTTATGTGATGGCTGGTTTTGCCATTGGATTATACTATGCTGGGATTTCCATGGGATACTTGTACGAAATGATGGGGGTTATTATCGGAGGTGCCGTGTTGCCTTCAGCGTTGACTCTCTTGTCGACAAAGCAAAATGTCCATGCTGCTACATGGACTCCCCCTATTGCCACTGGCTTGGCGATTATGGCGTGGTTGGTTTGCACCAAGAAGAAGTTTGGGGCTATCAATGTGAATACCACCTTTGAAGACGATGCCATGTTGACCGGAAACGTGGTAGCCTTATTGTCACCATTGGTGATTATTCCTATCTTCACCTTTGCATTTAAGCCTCAAAACTTCGACTGGTCCCTCTTGAGATCTCGTATCACCAGAGTCGATGAGGATGAGGAAATCAAGGAGGCGACCGCTGGAGACTTTGGATTCGTGCAAGACGAGGAGTCTTCGGATACAGATGGCAAGATCCACCCGGTGATGTCGCAAATTTCCGTGATAGCCAGTGAGTTGGTGGAATTGAACAAGAACAAGCTAGAAGAGGAGACAAAAATGTTGGCCCGCTCATTCAAAATCGTGGTTGCCATCTGTGTTGTGCTAACCTTGTGTCTTATCATTCTCTGGCCCATGCCCATGTACGGAACTTCTTACATCTTTTCCAAGAAGTTCTTCACCGGCTGGATTGTGGTGTTATTTATCTGGATATTTTTCACCATGTTCATGGTTGTGTTGTACCCCATTTGGGAAGGCAGAGACGGCTTGAAAGATACCTTCAGAGGGATTTACTGGGACCTCTCTGGCCAATCCTATAAGCTCAGAGAATGGCAAACTTCCCACCCTGAAAAGTTGCATGCTGTCAAGTCCCAGGTGGGGGCCCAATTGCTTGCAGCTTCTCAATCGAAAGCACAGGTTCTTGAAGGTAAGACGGTTACCGATGGTTACACCACTCCACTCGTAGAGGATATGGAAGAACTCAAGAAGTAGCTGGAAACAAAAAGCTAATTCCACTAATATACATCATATGATGGTAACCTTTTCACCGTAGCCCACCTGAACCCACTGCTGGGTGCAAAATTTCAGGACCCGCGCTCACTTGTAAGATTTCTAGGGTCCAGGACTTACAAAATCTTCACTTGTAAAACTGGAGATTAGCCACAAGGTTTTGAAGCCCTTAGCGTATCGCGACACTGCTCCAACGAATACCCGGCAACAGATAACACTCACTGCAAGACGGTGACATTTATGCATTGGTCTCGAGAATCGCTTAACCCAGAATCTGCATCGGCGCCTTTCTCGCAGGCAGGCAGATAAGATAAGATTCCGGTCCTGGTAACACAGGCTTTGAAAACCGGGTGTCCCTGCTATCGGGATATCTAATTCACTATCACTAGCCAATAGAAGGGGGCGATCGCGAGTCACGTGACAAGATCATTTAGTGACGTCAAGCACAAGCGCAGCCAATCCGGCGAATAAACACTCTGCTGGGCAAGATGTATTGTTAAAACCGCGACCAGATGCACTCCCCGAGGTCTCGTGACTGTAATCGTCGCGGTCTCCTGCAGTTTGAGAGGGAAAACAGGGCCGTTTGGTGGATTCGCTTCGGACTAATCCGAGCGCCCATCACATCAGATCAAACCCATCGGGATAAGTGGTTGGTTCCGTTCTGTTCCACTCGACGGGTGCCTAACACCGGGATTTCCCGAGACGGCCCAGCGCACGCGGGCCGTGCTCCTGTATCGTATCTGTTTCCCCAGTAGTAGTTGGTGGGGTCGCTATCGGGATGTCTCGCCAAAATATATAACCAAGCGAAATCCACGGTATCGAACACAAGCAATTCTCCGCAAAAAATCTTTCCACACCACTAATACAAATATGTCGTCAGAGGGCTGGACCGTAGAAGACTGGAAACAGTTTCACTTCGGAGCTACACCCAACGAATCGTTCGAACGTCTTGCATCTCTCTTGAAAAACCAGAAAGCATCCCCCATAGACCCAGCATGGATCTCGGTTGCCACGCTCGATAACCTTAAACACCAGTGGCATTACTTGCAATCCAAGGCAAACAAGTTGGAGCTCCCACTCTACGGAGTCCCCGTTGCCATCAAAGACAACATCGATGTCAAGGACTTCGAGACCACCGCCGCATGCCCTGCGTTTGCGTACAAGCCATTGGAGGACGCCACTACCGTGACGCTCTTGAGGAACGCCGGGGCCATCATCCTCGGAAAGACCAACTTGGACCAGTTTGCCACCGGCTTGGTGGGCACGCGGTCTCCCTACGGAATCACCCCCAACACCTTTGATCCCAGGTATGTCAGCGGAGGCTCCTCCGCCGGTTCTGCCTCCGTGGTCGCCAGAGGAATTGTTCCTGTTGCCTTGGGCACCGATACCGCTGGCTCGGGAAGAGTACCCGCCGCATTGAACAATCTTATTGGCTTGAAGCCCACCAAGGGCGTGTTTTCTTGTAAGGGAGTGGTACCCGCTTGCAAGTCGTTGGACTGTGTGTCAATCTTTTCCCAGAACATCCAAGACGCCCAGCTCACCTTCAACATCTTAGCCAAGGAAGACGGTGACAACGATGAGTACTCCAGACCCCTTCCAGCCAACCCCTTGGTGAGATTCCCCTCCACTCCCAAAGTGGGTGTCCCCACCAACTTGTTGTGGTTCGGCGAAGAAGAGAATCCCAAGTTGTACAACCAGGCGGTGTCCGTGTTCAAGGACAAGGTGGGCAGCGAGTTGGTGTCCTTAAATATAGATCCCTTGTTGGAGTTGGCCAAATGCTTATATGAAGGTCCGTGGGTGGCGGAACGTTACGCGGCCACCAAAGATTTTTTTGCAACCAATCCTCCTCAGTCCTCATTAGATCCTACCGTGACCGCGATCATCAAAGGTGGCGAGAAACATTCGGCGGCTACCGCCTTCCAGTACGAGTATAAAAGACAGGGTATCCTCCAAAAAGTGAAAAAGTTGCTTCAGGGTATCGATGTGGTTATTGTGCCCACCGCTCCTTTAACTCCTACCATCAAAGATGTCCAGAACGAACCTGTCAAGATCAATTCGAACCAGGGAACCTACACCAATTTCGTCAACTTAGCCGACATGTCGGCCTTGTCCATCCCCGCGGGCTTCCGAGAAGATGGTTTGCCCTTTGGCATCACTCTTTTATCAGACAAGTTCAACGACTATGCCCTTTTGGAGTTGGCCTCCAGATACATCAAGGCATATTCTGAAAAGGTTCCTCGCTTCTACGGAGCCTTGAAGGATAAGACCGTTTCAACCATGGGGGATGAGTTCCTCCCAAACATCCCTTCACCAAACCCTCAGCTGCAAGTCAAATTGGCAGTCGTCGGTGCCCACTTGAAGGGCTTCGGGCTCCACTGGCAATTAGAAAAGGTCAACGCAACATTTGTGGAATCCACTACAACTGCCCCTAATTATAGACTTTATGCGTTGCCCAAAACCGGTCCAGTCGCCAAACCGGGATTGCGCAGAGTGGGCAAGGAAGGTAGTGCCATCGCTATCGAGGTCTACTCTGTCCCTATAGAGAAATTCGGTGAATTTGTCAATATGGTGCCTGAACCTTTAGGTATCGGCTCTGTTGAGCTCCACTCAGGCGCCTGGATTAAGTCGTTTATCTGTGAAGAACTTGGCTACAACTTGCCAGGTACCACTGACATCACATCCTTTGGTGGTTGGAAAAACTACCACGAGCACTTGAGTAAGGAGTCCGCTAGAAAAAAGAAACCATTCAATTCTGTATTGGTTGCAAACAGAGGTGAAATTGCCGTTAGAATCATCAAAACGTTGAAAAAGCTCGGCATAAAATCCATTGCCATCTACTCTGATCCTGACAAGTACGCAAAGCATGTGTTAATGTCAGACGTGGCCATTCCTTTGCATGGAAGTTCAGCTGCCGAGACATACATTAACATCGACAAGGTGATCCAAGCAGCCAAGGATTCCGCTGCTGAAGCAATCATTCCTGGGTATGGTTTCTTATCTGAAAACGCCGACTTTTCCGACCGCTGTGGCAAAGAAGGGATTGTGTTTGTTGGTCCATCCGGTGATGCTATCAGATTGTTAGGATTAAAACATTCTGCCAGGGAGATAGCTGAAAAAGCCGGTGTTCCTCTCGTGCCAGGCTCGGGTTTGGTGAAGGATGAAAAAGAAGCTAGAGAAATTGCCGCAAAGCTTGAATACCCGGTTATGGTCAAGTCCACCGCTGGAGGTGGTGGTATCGGATTGCAAAAAGTTGACTCGGAGCAAGACATCGAAAGAGTGTTCTTGACCGTTCAGCATCAAGGAAAATCTTACTTTGGAGACTCTGGTGTCTTCTTGGAAAGGTTCGTCGAAAATGCCAGACATGTTGAAATCCAAATGTTTGGTGACGGTTATGGTAAGGCTATAGCCATTGGTGAAAGAGATTGTTCTTTGCAGCGTCGTAACCAAAAGGTCATTGAGGAAACACCTGCTCCTAATTTGCCTGAAGCAACTAGGACTAAGATGAGAAAGGCCGCTGAGAGCTTGGGTGCATCCATGAACTACAAGTGTGCGGGAACTGTTGAATTCATCTATGACGAAAAGAGAGATGAATTTTACTTCTTAGAAGTCAACGCAAGATTACAAGTAGAACATCCCATTACCGAGATGGTAACTGGCTTAGACTTGGTGGAATGGATGTTGAACATTGCTGCTGACACTCCTCCTGACTTCACTCAAAAAGTTGAAGTTACTGGTGCTTCAATGGAAGCTAGATTATATGCTGAAAATCCCGTGAAGGACTTTATGCCATCTCCAGGTCAATTGACCGAAGTTAAATTCCCCGAATGGGCTAGAGTTGATGGCTGGGTGGAGAAGGGTACTGTGATTTCTGCAGAATACGATCCCACTTTAGCTAAGATCATTGTTCATGGAAAAGACAGAAACGATGCTTTGAAAAAGTTACGCCAAGCTTTGGATGAAACCGTTGTCTTTGGGTGTATTACAAATGTTGACTACTTGAGATCTATTGCCAAATCATCTATGTTTGCAGAAGCAAAAATGCACACTAAAGTCTTGGATAGCTACAGTTATCATCCAAATGCTTTCGAGATTATCCACCCAGGTGCTTACACTACTGTTCAAGATTATCCAGGTAGAAAGGGCTATTGGCATATAGGTGTTCCACCATCTGGATGCATGGATGAATACTCATACAGAATTGCAAATAGAATAGTTGGGAATCACAAGGCATCTCCTGGTATCGAGATAACATTGAACGGTCCCAAAATTTTATTCCATCATGATTCGATTCTTGCTGTTACTGGAGGTAAAGTTTCTGTTGACATAAATGGCACACCAGTAGCGCAGTGGGCACCTATTCATATTAAGAAAGGCGACAAGTTGTCAATTGGAAAATTGCAACATGGATGCAGAGCTTATTTAAGTGTCAGAGGTGGTATTGATGTCACCGAGTACTTAGGATCAAGATCTACATTCGCATTGGGAAACTTGGGTGGCTACAATGGAAGAGCATTGAAGTTGGGAGATGTTCTTTTCGTGGCCCAGCCAGAAGTTTCTAGTTGCACCTTGCCATCTTGTGTCTCTGAGCCTACGAACATTCCAAAATCCTTGATTCCATCGTTTGACAATAAAGTTTGGCAGGTCGGTGTTACATGTGGACCACATGGCTCGCCAGATTTCTTCAAAGCAGAGTACGTGGAGCAGTTTTTCAGTGAAACCTGGAAAGTTCATTACAATTCGAACAGGTTTGGTGTCAGATTAATTGGTCCTAAACCTAAGTGGGCTAGAGCTGATGGTGGTGAAGCTGGTTTACATCCTTCGAATGCGCATGACTACGTTTATTCCTTAGGAGCCATCAATTTCACAGGTGACGAGCCTGTTATTTTGACTTGTGACGGACCATCTTTGGGAGGGTTCGTTTGTCAAGCTGTTGTCGCTGAAGCTGAAATGTGGAAAATTGGTCAAGTCAAACCAGGTGAGCAAATTCAATTTGTTCCATTGGCATACGAAACTGCTAAATCATTAAAGGCAGGGCAAGATAAGGTTATTGAAGATCTTATGGGTACATTGCCATCTTTTGAAGGAAAAGAAATTAAGCCAGAAAACCCGGTATTGTACGAATTCAAGGCTGCATCAAACTCACCAAAAGTTACTTACCGTCAAGCTGGTGACAGGTACATTTTGGTTGAATACGGCAACAACGAGCTAGACTTGAACTTGTCGTACAGAATTCACAAGCTTATCGAAATGGTGCAAGAGCACAAGACCAATGGAATTGTGGAAATGTCGCAGGGTGTTAGATCTGTTTTGATTGAATTTGGTTCCGAAGTTACCCAGAAAGAGTTGTTGCAAACATTGATTTCATACGAGAAGGAGATTGTTTTCATCAACAAATGGGAAGTCAAGTCGAGAATCATCAAGTTGCCTATGGCTTTTGAAGATGAGAAGACGCTCGGTGCAGTGAAGAGATATCAGGAAACTATCAGAAGCGAAGCTCCATGGTTGCCCAATAATGTGGACTTCATTGCTAACATCAACGGTCTAAAGAGGAACGACGTTAAGGATATGCTTTATACTGCCAGATATTTGGTGTTGGGATTGGGTGATGTGTTTTTGGGAGCTCCATGTGCTGTTCCTTTAGATCCAAGACACAGATTATTGGGAACGAAGTACAACCCATCAAGAACCTACACACCAAATGGGACTGTTGGTATCGGAGGAAACTACATGTGTATCTACACCATGGATTCTCCAGGAGGTTATCAGCTCGTTGGAAGAACTATTCCTATCTGGGATAAGTTGACGTTAGCTGCCCACTCCGGTGACAAGCCATGGTTGTTGTCGCCCTTTGACCAAATTGAGTTCTATCCTGTGACAGAACAAGAGGTTGATAGGTTTACCGAAGAAATGAATGCCGGAAAATACAAGATTGAGATTTTAGACTCGGTATTTAACCATACCGAATACCTTGAATGGATCCAAGAAAACTCCGAGTCGATCGAACAATTCAAGAAGACCCAAACAGGAGAGCAATTGGATGAATTCAACAGGCTAATTCAAATTTCCAACAGCGAGTTGGAGAAGAATGGTGCCAAGGTG
Source organism: Suhomyces choctaworum (assembly GCA_030568475.1). Classification (NCBI taxonomy): domain Eukaryota; kingdom Fungi; phylum Ascomycota; class Pichiomycetes; order Serinales; family Debaryomycetaceae; genus Suhomyces; species Suhomyces choctaworum. The sequence goes on along the minus strand of JAJMGE010000005.1, from coordinate 144,522 downwards.
GATGAATCGGAGACATACGATGAGAGTGCAGAGATGGTCTATTCGGAATTTTCAGGCAGATTCTGGAAGTCCTTGGTCAAGGAGGGAGACACGGTCACCGCGGGCCAAGGATTGGTCGTAGTGGAGGCCATGAAAACCGAGATGATAGTTCCTGCAACAAGAGCAGGTAAGGTGTTAAAAGTCTTCCATAGGAATGGAGACATGGTGGATGCGGGCGACCTTGTTGTGGTGCTCGAGTAACTCTACATAGTACAATACAAATAATAATTAGGACCAATTTTTAATAGTATATTTCTTGGCGTGGTACTGATCCGGTTCATCTTGCCACTCAGAGACAAATGTGCCATCGAATGGAGCCGTGCGTAGTGTGGACCCTCGTGTCAAAAAAGGGCGCCCCGCAAATTTTTGGGGGATAAGCTGCGGAAAAGCCGTTGCAATCCACAATGAGTCATGTTCTTTTTATAGACACCATACCGACGTCAAATTCCACCAATGAAACGGAAAAATGCTTACAGCCGAGCAGAATGAGTCAGAAGCCTTTCGCCTTGCGGGTGACTGGTGACGTGGTGTTTTGCGCATTTCTTCCAGGGTGTCTAGGGACCTCATCATTTGTGGCTGAAAAATCCTGTATGTAGACATTTCCAGCAGCCGGCGCTATCAGTATATTATCTGCCACAATTCCGCTTTTAGGTGCAGCACGATAGCCATGTGGAATCACACCCTACCGAGAGCGAATGACTGTTCGTTCGGTCATTCCATCACCACTCCACTATACGAGCCCCACCGCAACACCATCAACTCTTGTTTTCTTTCCGCCACCAATGTCGTGTTCAATGTCGCCATTGGCTTGCTCGCGGTGTGCCAGTTGTACCAACAGACATTCCACAACCACTACGGGCCTCACAAGATCCTGTACTCGTTTGGATCACCCTTCAAGCTCCACAGCGTGGGCATGGTCCAGTTGGCGAAGCTCAATTCCATCTTTCTCCAGATCCTCTTGTGGGTGTGCTTGCTAGACTTCACCGATGCCTCAGGAGTGTCTGCCGCCAATATCTATATTTCGCTAGCTTCCACGACGGTGGTGCTTCTCCCATTACAATTATATGAGCCCACCCGGTCCCCCGTCACGCTAGCGTCGTCCCTCCTCTTCTGGACCGGAAATGCCTTGTTCAACCTCGGCATCCTTGCACAAGACAGTTTCGCGCTGTCAAAAGTATGGATTCCCAGCCATGCTCTGGCTGCAACCCGCTCCATTGTCAACACCATCGAAGTGGCGCTCGCCATTAACAGTGTTGTCATCTTTGTGCTTCAATACTACTTCTACCGTCCTTCGGTCGAGCTTAAAGAGTACTGGGATCTCAATGGTTGGAACATGGACGCGGTTCACGACATTTACTCTTCCCTTGGACTCTTGTGGCTCAGACACTATATTGCCTACGCCTACAGCGGGAAGGATGTGACTCTCAAGAACATTCCTCCCACCCACATAGACACCACCAGCGAGGTCTCGTTAGCCACATTGGACTCGCACTGGAATGCTGCCGTCCAGAATGCTACCAGAAAGAGAGACTCCAGACTCAAAAAATTGACAAAGCCCATAGCCAAGGATACTCAGCTTCCAAAGTTCTCCTTGTTCTGGATCTTCTTACAAATATATTGGAAGGACTCTGCCATCATCATTTTGGTGGACTTGTGCGAGATGAGCTGTACCCTTGCACGGACATTTCTCTTGAAACACTTTATTCAATTCTTTAGTGACTCGCTGGATTACCAAGATAGACCCATTATTGTTGGTTTTGCCATAGCAGTGCTCATCTTCCTTGCGGCTCTCGGAAACTTTACTTTCTTCAATATATGGAGATTGTCCCTCACCAGCATCAGAGCTAGACTTCGTTCCAGTTTGTACTCCAAAATTTACCAAAAATCTATCAGGTTGTCCCCAGAAGCAAGAAGGCATAAGACAAGTGGTGACATCATCAACACCCTCTCCGTGGATGTCGCTACTGTTAGTGGTATTTTTGAAACATTAAGCGACTTGATGACTATGCCAATCAGACTCGTCCTGGCCCTAGTGGCACTTTATCAATTATTGGGCCACTCCACGATTGCCGGTCTCATTGCTGCTGTGGTTTTAATCCCTTTGAGCACTATCATCAGCAACGCCATTTCCACACTTTATTCCCGTATCATGAAGGTAAAGGACGCCAGAACTCGTTTAACTTCTGAGATTATGACATCTATAAAGTCCATAAAGTTGTTTGCATGGGAAAAGCCCATGTTGGCTCGACTTTCGGCCCTCAGGAACGATAAGGAATTGCAGTTGGCCAGAACAATAGGTATCTATAACTCCTTGTCTACATTCACGTGGATGTCTATCCCATTTGCCATGGCCAGTGCTTGCTTGATTACTTACACCTTCTTTGGTTCCAGTCCCTTGATCCCTGCCATAGTATTTCCTGCAACAACTTTGTTTGAAATGATAACTGAGCCCATCTTGATTATCCCCGACATCTATACCAATGCGATCGAAGCGAATGTCTCGTTAAAGCGTATTAGAAAGCTTTTCTTAATGCAAGAAATTGAGGGAAACATTGTTGAGAGAACTAGTGAACCCCTCAAGTCTGGCGATGTTTCTGTCGAAATATCCAATTCTACCTTCCTTTGGAAATCCCCAGACAATCTTCCCGTCAATGACGAAGAGCATACGATCGAAAGTTCCGATATTGCCCTAAATTCCATAAATTTCACTGCCAGAAAGGGACAGTTGACCTGTGTGGTTGGTAGAGTGGGTAGTGGTAAGACCACCTTACTCAAAGCGCTTTTGGGCGAAATTGTGCTTAAAAAAGATTCCAATTCTCGCGTTAAAGTGAATGGTACTGTCGCGTACTGTGACCAAAACCCATGGTTGGCAAATTCGTCTGTTAAGGAGAATATTTTATTCGGAAGCAAATACGATGCCGAATTCTACCAGAAGACCATTTCAGCTTGTCAATTGCTTCCTGATCTTGAGGTCCTTCCTGATGGGGAGCGTACAGTCGTTGGAGAAAAGGGTATTTCCTTGTCTGGTGGCCAAAAAGCTCGTGTTTCATTAGCAAGAGCTGTATATTCTAGAGCAGATGTTATTATCTTAGATGATGTTTTGTCTGCGGTTGATTCGCATGTCGGCAAGAGGCTCATCAAAGGTGTTCTTGGACCTAGCGGAATTCTATCCAGCAAGACTATTGTTCTTGCTACCAATGCAGTCAATGTTTTGAAATATGCCAGTATGATTTATTTGATCCAGAAAGGAACGTTAGTTGAAAGTGGAAGCTACAACGATGTCTCTAGAGGAGACTCTGAGCTAGCAAAAGTTATCAGCGAGTTTAGTAAGAAGGAAAACGATGAAATAGATCCCGAGAGTGAAGAAGAAGAAGAAGATAATGATGAATCTACTTCAATATCTTCAAATGAAGTTGCCAGATACGATCCAGAAGCCGAAATACACCCTGAAGTATTGGAAGATGACAACGATCTCAACCAGGTTAGAACTAAATCATCTTTAAGAAGAGCGAGTTTCGTTTCCTTCAACCACGATTACGCAGCAGAAGAAAATGCGGAGAATAATGAGCCTAAACGGAGTGGTCCTACCGAGGAAAAGCGAGCTAAGGGTAACATCAAGAAGGCGGTTTTCATGGAATATTTTGAAGCCAGCAATTTCTACTACGTGATCTTCTATATTTTTTGTTTGTCCGCCTATTCAGCATGCGAACTTCTAAGTCAATATGTATGCAAGGCCTGGTCGGAACGAAATTTGGCGGCTGGTTACAATGTTCATCCGGCTTTCTATCTTACCCTTTATGTGTGCTTAGGCTTTTCAGGATGTGTGGCCACTCTTATTGGATACTTTGTTATTTGGTACTATTGTGTGATCAATGGGTCTACATATTTCCATGATACCCTGGCCACCAGAGTACTTAGGTCACCAATGTCCTTCTTTGAAACTACACCAGTTGGCAGAATCATAAACAGATTTTCTGATGATATGAATTCCATTGATGAGCGCATCATTTGGGCTTTTATTGGAGTCGTGGACTTTTCGTTGAGCACTTTAGGTATTTTGTTCATCATTACAATTAACTTGCCTTTTATGTTAATTGTTATTGTTGCCTTGACATGGGTGTATAATGAGATCAGAAAATACTTCATTGCCTCACAAAGAGAGTTGAAAAGAATCGAAGGAACCCTTAAGGGTCCTGTTTTTGCCCATCTTCAAGAATCTTTGAATGGTATTACTACAATAAGGGCTTATGACCAAACAGCTAGATTTGGGCACAAAAATAGAAAGGATACGAATACCTTGGTGCGAGTGTTGTACATGAACATTTGTTGTGGTCGGTGGTTGTCTCTCCGTTTGCAAGCTACCTCTGCATTAATTTCTTTTGCTGCGTCCTTATTCATTTTGGGGACGTTGGGAACTTCCAAGCAGTTGAGTCCTGGGTTGGTTGGTTTCCTTATGGTCAACGCAATGAGCATCACTACAAACCTTAATACAATTATCAGGTATTGGGCCCAGATTGACAATGAAAGCATCTCTGTGGAAAGAATAGTGGAATATTGCCATTTACCCTCTGAAGCTGAACCAATAATTGAAGACAACAGACCTCACTCTAGTTGGCCCGCCAAAGGTGAAATCAAGTTTGACAATTTTTCCGTAAAGTATAGACCTGAACTTGACCCTGTGTTGAAGGACATATCGATTGAGATAAAGCCCGCTGAAAAAATTGGTATTGTTGGAAGAACCGGTGCAGGTAAATCAACACTTTCTTTGGCGTTGTTCAGAATAATCGAAGCTGCCAGTGGTCATATCGAAATAGATGGTATTGACACCAGCAAGATTGGCCTTTATGATTTAAGACACAATTTGAATATTATTCCTCAAGACTCGCATGCTATTGAAGGATCCGTGAGGCAAAACTTGGATCCGTTTGAACAGTACTCTGATGACGAATTGTGGAGGGTCTTGGAATTAGCAAGCCTCAAGGAACATGTTGAAGGAATGAAGAACAAGAAGAAGTCTGATGACGATGAAGAAGATGAAGATGACAATAATGATGAAGATGACAACAGTGATTCAGAAGATAATGAAAACCCCGATGTGTCTGAGAACGACAACAACCTGGACTCTATCCAATGGGAAGAAGGATTGTCGGCTCAAGTTTTCGAAGGAGGATCTAATTTGTCGGCTGGTCAGAGACAATTACTTTCACTTGCCAGATCTTTGTTGAACCCATCTCAAGTTTTGGTGCTTGATGAAGCCACAGCTGCAGTGGATGCTCAGACAGATAAAATTATTCAAAGCACCATACGATCAGAGTTCAGTGACAAGACCATATTGACAATCGCCCATAGATTGGACACAGTCTTAGATAGCGATAAAGTTTTGGTGTTAAGTCAGGGAGAAGTGAAAGAATTCGATACCCCAAGTAAACTTCTTGCTGACAAAAATGGATTATTCTACTCCCTTTGCAGCGAAGGTGGTTACCTCAAGGATTTGGACTTTTCCAAATTAAAATAGTTATATTAAATATGCACTAAGGTTACGATAACCAGATTTGACACTGGAAAACAAGTTAATAGTAGGAGCAACGCGTCTTGAAAAATTCAATTACGGACCTCCCGGGAGAGCTTTGAGAATATTGTAGTGACTATTATCTAGAGGTTCCAATTTAATCCATCGTGGCAATATGCCGATGGGCATCGTGCTTCGTGTGTCGCTTCTCGATATGTATGTGTGCTTATTCATTTCTTAGTCATCGTGCACTTTTATCTCAAACAAAAACCAAGGCGTATCAATAACATGTCTTCCTCGGTCAGTGCTTTGCAACCTGAGCTTTGGACAAGCTCATCCAATGAGGTCCTCAAGCTATTTATAACGGACGGTGCAGGTGCTGTCAATTTTTCACCCGAATTCACATACCCTATTTTTGGTGACGCTGAAACCATCTACGGGTACAAGGACTTGGTGATATTCTTGTGTTTTGACCATTACACGTTCTACCCCTTCTTAAATATCAAATACAGTGAAAAGTTAGATGACCCCGAAATTGTTGATATAAAAAGTAAAATCACGGAGTTTTTACCCTCCAGCGTTGTCTTCAAGGATGAAGAAAAATGGGTTGACTCGATTAGCGAAGAAAAGGAAAAGTACCAGATTCCTGGAACCTTGGTGTCTGAAATTTCCAAAGATGGTGAGGATTACGCCATTTATAAATTGAATTTATGGGATGTGGCAGGACTCGAACTTCATAAACGTCTTCAAATTTTGGTTCTTCTATTTATCGAGGCAGGTTCCTACATTGACGCTTCAGATAGCTTGTGGGAAGTGTATGTGATGTACAAGAAGGGAATTGAGCCCTCTATTGTTGGATATACAACCGTATACAACTATTGGAGGTACAGAGGGGCTGAACAATTCGATAAGGACGAGCAAGAGGTACGGAAGAAAATATCTCAGTTCATTATCATGCCACCACATCAAGGGAACGGTTTGGGAGGTGTGTTCTACAAGAACTTGTGTGCAAAATGGGTTCAGGACACATTGGTTACTGAAATTGTTGTGGAAGACCCCAATGAAAGTTTCGACGATTTAAGAGATAGATTAGACTTGGAGAGACTAAACGAAGAACTTGATATATCCTCGATCACTACTTTGACTGCAACACCCGAGTGGCTCTTGAAAACGAGAACTGCTTTGAAGTTGGAAAAGAGGCAGTTTTCCAGATTGGTGGAGATGATTTTGCTCTATAAGTTAAAAAATGGTGACGGGGAAAGTGCGCGTTCTGTTAGGCTATTCATAAAGAGGCGTTTGTTCGAAAAGAACAAGGATGGTTTGAGCGGACTTGATGACAATACCAAGAAAGATAAGTTGCAAACGGCCTACGTCGCATTGGAAGAGGACTATTACAGAATATTAGGAGATATCAAGTTGAGAAGCAAGAGGAAAGGAGACGAGGAAGCCAATGGCGGGAAAAAGAAGAAGATATAGTGTAACATAGGTGTATCGTAAATATACAGCCAACCTTTAGTATAGTATCTACTATACAACATTATCAGCAAACAATGTCTGCGTCCTTATTGTGGGTGTGGCTACCCATTTGTAGCCAATCAGAATAGAATGAACTGGAAGGATGAGACGGGTCCAAGAGGGAGTCGAAAAACGTTAATCGTTTGACCGGATATGTCGTGGCTGCAGCATCCCCCATCGCGTCATCCAGGGCACTTGGGTTGCAAGCAAGAACCTAATACCCTTCTCTTTGTTAGCGATATAACACTATGCAGTATTGGGGTCCTGTATATCAGTATTGAGAATCTCTCACAATCATTATACTCCCGGAACAATGCGGGGATGGCAATTGTACATGGACAGCTTCTGGCAATGGCGAGCGACAATTGGATGCTGCCAGTAAGTGGGCAAAAGATCCCTTGTCGGTCGCATACCAAACTTAAATTTATTTTTTTATATAAACCTCGATTTCCGGATTTCTGGAAACTAAGGTAATTTCTATCTATCAAGTTTTAGGTCACCTAACACAATTTACTCTGTCAGTACATGAGGATTAATTTACGAGTGAAATTCGTATCTAGACGTCTATGTACTTAGCCGTAACATCGGAACTAGTGGTTTATGGTGTAATAAATCAACTTATCTTAACCTATATTATACGCCTTTAAAAGGACAGTTTTCAGGGTACCTCCTAATGCCACTAACTATGTATAATTAACTAAATTAACTATTCTCAGACATATCAAGAAGTCCATACTGCATAGGATCACTTAATCAGTTCAAGTTGATTGATATATTATTAACAGTATTAAGTCCTTTAACATTCATTTCACATTTATCACTTAATGTTAATTAGTCGTTATGATAAAGCAGGATTCTGCGTTTTAATTGATTTATTAATTGCAGTTTTAATCAATTAACAACCATTACGAACTTTCTATAACTGTAACTGTTAGAAGTTACACTATACTATTGCCAAACATCTTAATTTTTAAGCAGTAAATGCTTAATCTTCACAATCATATTATACTAACTAAAGTTATTGATTAGCAAATTACTTAATATGCTAAACGATATGATCAATATTACTTATCAGCTGGATGAATTAGAAACTGGTTCCAGCCGTTATTGTTATTATGACTAGAAATTATATATGTTACCCATTGACTAAAATTAACATACCAAAGATCAATGAACTTACAGTACGTGACACACTAACTGCTAGTGGTTCAATTACACCTAAGACCGATAATAGCATACAACCACAAATAGCTAAATAAACAACATCAACCACCGATACTGTGAATGCTAACATCTTAATACTACCATCAACTATTGATTTAACCCATAGTCTATGTTTTGTGTCGAAACGGCTTAAATCGTTACATTGTAACATAATGCTGTAATCGTGTGTGATAGTATCAGTATCTAACGACTCTATTCCACAATAATTAACAGGTGGTACCTGTATCAGCTTAATAAAAAGGAATATGGCAATGGTTGATAAAAGGCCGAGCAAAAAGCATACTACCCTAGGATATAATATCCTCTTGTGTAGCTTTCTCTGATGACTCTTGATTTTCGCCCTTATTTATGATAATTTTCCGTCCCACCCATATTTGATTATTGAATATTGAGCCAACCTGGCCTCCTCTTATGACGTGCTCTTCTCTGCGTTATCATTCTTGCATCGTCCCGTGACCACCCGTAGAAACATTACGTCATGGACCTTTCGCACAATTATGAACGTGGTGCGTTGGACCGAACTCCCTTACCAGCCACCACCAAGGTGCCTGACACCCTCGGCCATGATAATGCATCTTCCCCGAGGATCATTCGCTGGGTGCAGGTTAATGACCTTGACAAGGGACCCCATCTTTCTTGAACGTCAATGGTGTCAGTGAGGTCTCCAGCAACCCTTGATAGCAACGCCCAATTAGGAAAGTATCAGCAAGGACATGAGCAAAGGTGCGCGCGGCGCACCGAACTCGAAATTACGGGGGGTGCATACTAACCCTGTCACGCCCGAACCTCTCATTGCCATAGTATATAAGGAAAGGGATTTTTGCGTGTCTTCGAATTTTCGACCGTATTCTCTCAATCAGTCGAATTTCAATTGAATTCACCACAATGCATAGAACTTACTCATTGAGGTCTTCGAAGGCTCCCACTGCCTCCCAATTGCAATCCCCTCCTCCACCTCCTTCCACCACCAAATCCAGGTTCTTCGGAAAGGGAGGTATTGCTTCCAGCTTCAGAAAAACTGTGGCTGGTAACACTGGTCCCGAATTGTCCAGAAAGTTGTCTGCTTACATCAAGCTCGAGAAGAATGTCATGAGAGCCATTGAGTTGACTGCTCGTGAACGTCGTGATGTTGCCAAGCAATTGAGTACCTGGGGTGAGGAAAATGACGCCGATGTTTCCGACGTCACCGACAAGTTGGGTGTCTTGCTCTATGAGATTGGTGAATTGGAGGACCAATACATCGACAAGTACGACCAATACAGAATCACCTTGAAGACTATCCGTAACATTGAAGCTTCTGTCCAACCTTCTAGAGACAAGAAGCAAAAGATTACCGACGAGATTGCTCTCCTCAAGTACAAGGACCCGGAATCTCCAAAGATTCCTGTTTTGGAACAGGAATTGGTTCGTGCTGAAGCCGAATCCTTGGTTGCTGAGGCTCAATTGTCCAACATCACTAGGGAACAATTGAAGGCTGCTTTCGACTATCAATTCGATGCCACCAGAGAATTGGCTGAAAAGTATGCTTTGATTGCCGGTTACGGAAAGGCTCTTTTGGAATTGTTGGACGACACCGCTGTTACTCCCGGTGAAACCAGACCTGCCTATGATGGATATGAAGCTTCCAAGCAAATTATTATCGATGCCGAAAACGCCTTGGCAGCTTGGACTTTGGATGCCGCTGCAGTCAAGCCTACTTTGTCATTGCACCAAGACTATGATGAAGAGGCACCTCTTGATGGTGAAGTCGAAGTTGCTGCAGAAGAAGAATTCGCTAAGCATGACGAAGAGGTTGCTGTTTGATCATCTTTCCGTGCCTTTTATTTTCTTCCTATTAGTATTATATATGTTCCTTAATTGCAAGCTTTGTGCTTGACTCTTCATTATTGCGTAGCAAAGTAATTACTTCCAAGTGTCGCCTTGTTGCATCCAAATTGGGATAAATTTGATGCATGGAAGCTTATAAAAAGAATTGCGAAGTGCTGACTTTTACGACAATGTCTATGTCGTTCGCTTGACCAAGTTGAAAAGTGTGACAACTGCTCCGCACAGAAACATGATTTCTAGTGGTTAATGCAAGAATGGTAGAGAAGGATCTGGCAGCTAGACTCCGTGAAATTGCAGCTTCTCCGATTTCTTGGGAACTTTTCTGAGTTGGAATCAACTCTGAAAACTTTATGGTTTTGCTTGCATCATGCCCTGTGGCCGATCCCTCTTCTCGGCGCTTAGATCCATATAGCTCGCATCTCGAATATATGAACTTTACAAACTCAAAAAGCTGCACATTGGATCTAGATCTAGGGTCCTGATGATCTGAATCCCTTGAAAGCGTACCTCTGAAGTTATCGCGAGTATTTGGAACGCTATTATCGATTTCACTTTGATTTAGTTCTCTAAAAGATAGGCCAAAAATGCTATCGTCTGGATTCTCACTGAAAGTGTCGTCTTCCACGTCAAACCCTTCATTATTGTCTGCAAGTTCTTGGTTGCGCTCTTCTCTTTCCTGAAAGTCTCTACCCTGTTCATACTCTCTGTTTTCAAGTTGAGTAATCTGGTATCGTGACTTATTCTGGAACCATTTATTTGTTAGCGGAATCAATGATTCCATTGAAAAATGCTCTTTTCCGCTGAGCATGAGCCAAGATATCTTATCAGTTACCGAAGGTATAATATGATTTTTTGCATTTAAAATACTAGTTCTTATCAGGTTATATTTGTCTTTATCTTCAAAGTTATCAAACTTCTCACTAGTGGATAGTTGGTTCCATTGGTTAATCTCTTCTTGAGATAGACAAAGTTCCTTGGTGCTGTCAATAATTAGCTTCAGGTTCCGCAGAGCAACACTTCTTTCTTTCCTTGCCGTTTCATTATTGTATGAAATTTGATTCTCAGTAGTAGACATATGGAAATTGGGGTCATTGGTTATGTTCTTTGTGACTTCCGACTCTTCTTTCAGTTGCTCCACCTCCAAGGGGAAATCAAGGTTTTCAAGCTCGAGGTTGAAATTATCCGCATTGTATCCAGCAATAATTTCCTGTTCTCTCTCAACAATATGTCCACTTTCGTTGAATGCAAAATCCACAGTAGTATCTGTACCCGATTCAATAACATTAGCAACAGGAAAATCCCTATCGATAAATCGACTAATCACTTCATCTTCTACAGTGAGGTTCTGTGAAAAGTTAATAATCCCATTTTCTCTGGGAATTTCATGAGAGACACTTGGAAAATTCTTTTCGTCATGCTCTTTTATTTCAATCTTTCGTCTTTTCAATTCTGTACCGAATTGACTTTCTGAATACGGATAAAAATCAACATTGATATCAAAGCCAGGATCGTCTACCAAAAATGCTCTCTTGCTAAATTCCTCGTTTAAACAATCAATATTCTCTTGAAATAAAGTCGATGCGGAAGATTTAGAACTTCTATCGATTTTCCTTTGAATCTCGTTAAGCAATCTCGTTCTCAATAGTGTAATATCACCAAAAATGTAGTCGATCTTCGTACGATACATTATTGAAATTCCATGGAGAATACTTGAGGAATATCTGATACCTTGGCTTTCAAAGCTTGCAACTAACAGCTCACATACTTCAGGTATAGAGATACTTTGAATGTCTTTCTTGATTGATTTTCTGGAGGATATCTTTTGCCCTACGGTCGAAAGCAACCAAGCGGTTTGTATGGCGGATGAAGTGTGGGCACTGAACATGACACAATTGGTGTTACTGAATAATGGACAACTCTGGTTCAAAGTGGTAGTTGGTGATTAAATAAATATGGCTGCAAACTATATGAGGAAAAAATGCGAGACGCGATGTAATAGAAATGGAAGTAACGCTAGACTAATATACTATGTGGTGTACAGTACACGACATGATTTTGTATCCTTTACTAAACATCTATTCAAATATGTCACCGTGTAAGAAGATAGTGGGTTCATAAAAGCCAATTGAAATTTCGTAAATTATCATATAGAATCACGAGCCACTTTATTGTTTGCTCGTAATTCCTTGTATGCACCGATTCCCAAAGACCGGTAAAAGTTCCCATTTTGTACCGCTGGTTTAAGTAGGTAGAGTTTTGGTCAATATGAAAGTCCGGTACTCCATAAAGAATATTCCTGAGGAACGTTTCGTTGAGCCCCAAGTACTCCCAATCCTTTTGCTCTATTCTGAGTTTCCTTTCCCAGTGCAACAGCTTATAGTTTGCCAACTTGAACTGAGAGAAATGACCGAGCTTCTTATAGTAGTAGTACCAAGGATAATCCTTGATCAAATTGCTCTGCACATGTTTGTTGTACTTGTCGGTTTCAACGCTATAGTTATACGAGTCCTTGATAAGTAACTTGGTCTGGTTGAAAAGATTTTCAAGGGTAACGGTTTCAAGGTCTGGGTCATTTTTTTGAATATCCTTGTAGATCAGATACTTGCTGATAAGATACTCGTTCACTTCCTTATCCTTCCATTGCGTCAATGTATCAGAATTGTCAACTAAGAATGAATCGAATTGCTTGCCAATGAATTTGAAATACGGACGAACCCTGTAATCCACCACCTCGTGTTCACTCAAAGAGATTCCTAACAATCCAACATATCTGATCAACAGACCATGGAACAAGAAGTCCTTATCTATTTGTCTATCCACCAACCAGTTGAGAGAGTAGTAATTTGAATTCGGCACGTATACCGATGAATCCCTCTTCCGGTCATTGTCGAATCTAATATTGATCGAAGGGGCGTTGAGATGATGCTGGAAGATGAGAGCATCCGAATTTACAATTTGCTGGCCCATTATGTTTTGGATCGTTGCATTATCCTGCTTCATCCAATAGCGGTGCAACGTGGTATAGCTGTTGTCATTGTCATCATCATCGTCCCATGGAGCATCGTCCAAGTCATCCTCTATACTTAAGTCATATAGAAGATCCTCATCTCCTGAAGCCAGCAAGGTTTTGTAGGATGTTGAACTCTTAGGAATGGGAACAAATTTCGACGTCAGTCTCAAGACATGATTGAAGAAAGGATTAGCATCTATATGTAATTTGCTTCCCATGACACAGTCGCCATCAATATTGATGTAAGCTAAAACTGAGTGTTTAGAGTCGAAGGCTTTAGGATCATCGACATAAAGCTGTGATCCCACTAGGCCCTCGTTTGAGCCATCCCAACTAATAAATTTGATATTTCTTAAAGGCTTCCATCCTAGTTTCACCAATCTCTGATAGTTTCTCATTATTTCGAAAAGTACGGCGTGGTTGCTCAAGGGATTGGAAGATGTGAACGAGTCCCTTTTGGCACCAATTATAACGTCACCATCGTTCATGATACCCTTGATAGTTGCCACGATATTAGTAGCCCTTCTTTCTTTCTTGATATCGAATTCACTCGTAGCTCTGATTGCAAGCTCGTTCGAAGTTCTTAATGGGTGGTAATCCCATTTTTCGAAAGCGTCATCGCCTTCACTGGCTTTGAAAGTTCCTAGAATCGGCTTGGCAGCTCTATAGCTTATGGGTATGGCAACGATACTGGGGGTCTTGATGTCCTGCAAGACGCCCAATTCGATGTTGCTCCTGGAAATGGCCTGGTCGAGGTATTTTTCGTTCTCCTTGTTGTTGTTCAATTCAAAATCGTAGTAGTTGATGAACGCTCTTGCCCCATACGCTTCTGCTAAGTGCACCTTTTCGCCGATGCTGATGTTTGACGACAACGAGCTCTTGACGATAACAATTCTGCCCTCGATGACAATGTTATTAGCCTGCAACAATTGGAAATCTTCAAGAGTGCCGCCGTTGGCGTAAATGTACTCTGCAGTCACCGAGCCGTTCGTACCGTACGCATGGAATGCCGGTGTTTTAGACCCCGGTTCTTGCAAGTTGGCGTTGTAGAGCTCCCTTCCGAGCTTTGTGTCGGTCAACACTATTTGCAGCCGCACAGGGTTCAAGAGCTGGGGGAAGTCGTAGGTGTAAGACTTGGTCTTAAAGCCAAACTCCTTAAATTTTCTCTCCACAAAATGGGTCAACTCGTTATTGTCGTCGCCCAACAAGTTTGTCGTGCTTGCGGCGTTGATATTGGTAAAGTTGCCGAGCCATCCCTGGATGTATTGTTCGGAAGTTCGGCTCTCGTGGGTGTTTCCGATGCCGGAAAACACAAGGAAGTTCCGTTTCACCTCTGACTTGGTCAAATGGATGCCGTGGTATCTTCGGTAGTCTCTGCTGAGCGAGGTCCGGGGCAAGAACGTCAACTCAAACACAATCAACGCGGCGACCCCAAGCGCACAGAACCACCAGAACCGGCGGGTGAAGAGCTGGCGCGCTCGGAGCTTCAAGTCTTCGCTCAAGGAGGTGCTTCGTTGCCGAGAACCCCGCTGCGGAGCGTTATCTCCCCCGTAACTAGCGTGGCTCGGGTTGACAGAGGCCAACAACGCGGTGGTTTCGGAGTCGGCGTTGCCAGCTTCCGGATCGTTCCGGGCAGGTTCGGAGGCCATCACAGAGTCGACTTGGCTATTCACAGCTGGAAGAGACGGGGTGTGGGTTTTGTTGATGGTGGACGGGGCTATGACACGCAGCTAATAATAGGGAGGGTGGAGCAGGAATAGCAAGTGTGTATCACAAAATGGGGCACCCGAACCGCACCCCACGATGTGTGTGGTTTGCAGCATCTCTGCAGGTCTGAGCGTTATGTGACAAACCCCGCAGCCAAATATATAAAGCGGGTCCCAATCCCTCGGCACCTCAACCAATTCCCCCCCACTATGACTATTCCCAAGACCCAGTCTGCCTTTGGCTACCAGCAAGGATCCAAAACTATTGTACGGTTCGACGACGAGCCCGTCGCGGTCCCTGGCGACAACGAGGTGTTGCTCAAGGTCGAGGCCGCGGGCCTCTGTTTGAGTGATCCGCACCTTCTCCAAGCGGGCCCCATGCTCAGCGGTCATGGCAAGGCGCCACCCCAGCGGTTCGTCATGGGACACGAGATCGCCGGCCTGGTGGCGGCTACCGGGCCCAATCTTGCATCCGACCCGCGGTACAAGATTGGTGCTCAGTTCTCCATGCTGATCGCCATGTCGTGCGGCACCTGCGACAGCTGCCGTGCGGGTAAAGACAACGCTTGTACGCAGTCGGGTCTGGCGTACGGATTAAACGATCACGGCGGGTTCCAGCAGTACTTGTTGGTGAAGAACTTGCGGACGTTGCTCCCCATTCCAGAGTCGGTGGGGTTCGAGGTGGCTGCGGTGTCGACCGACTCGGTGTTGACGCCCTTCCATGCCGTCCACAAGGTCAAGCACTTGCTTGCTCCCACCACCACGGTGGTGGTGTTTGGCATTGGTGGCTTGGGTGGCAATGCGGTGCAGATTCTCCGCAATTTCGGGGTGCACATTGTGGCGGTGGACATCAAGGAGTCGTTGCGGGCCTCTGCGTTGGCCAATGGGGCCGACGAGTTCTATACCGACATCGCACAGTCGCCGTATGCCCCGGAATCCATCGACATCTGCTTTGATTTCGTGGGTATCCAGCCCACCAGTGATGCGTGCCAGAAGTATGTCAAGAGCCAGGGCAAGATTGTCAGCGTGGGGTTGGGCCGGTCCAAGCTCTTTATCCAGAACTACAACTTGGCCCGGCGCGAGGTGGAGTACATCTTCTGCTTTGGCGGCACGACTGCGGAGCAGATCGAATTGATGAAATGGATTGCCTTGGGCAAACTCAAGCCGGGGTACCAAGTGTACGACTTCAAGGACCTCCCCAAGTACCTCAACAAATTGGCCAAGGGCGAGATTGAAGGGCGCGCGGTTTTCCGGCCCTCCAAACTATAGATAGCGCTCAGGCATCGACAGACATACATGCACAGTCATCCATAAATCCATAGACATCATACCTGCGCAGGCATACCCGAACCGTCCACAGCGACTTGTAGAGTGCGATTCGCAGCCAGGGTAGCGTCGTGTCGCACCCATTGTCGTTCGTGTCGCACCGACATCGTTTGCTGTCACATCGCCGATGCACATTGGATCGCGCCTAGTAAACCCCGATCGGAGATTCACGTGAGCCCACCAGAGTTTCGTCGCAGCACTCAGGTTGTCCACTACCAACACCACCATGGCTAAGAAGGGAGGCGAAAACAGCAAGAAGGCCGCAGGAAACGCCAGAAAGGCAGAACAGGCCAACAAGAAGAAGGCAGCCAGCGACGCTGCCGCTGAGGCCGAGGAAGCCGCCGCCTGGGACGACGGCGCCAAGAAGGGCAGCAAGAAGAAGGACGACGCCCAGTTCAAGAAGGACGAGGCGGCCCGCAAGAAGGCCGAGCGAGACGCCCTCTTGCAAGCGGAGGAGAGCGCATTGCCCTCCAAGCCGTTGAAGGCCAAACAGAGGGGCGCCGAGAAGGTGGCCAGCAGAAGAACAGGCAAGATCGACGACTTCTTGGACTTCAACAAGGACACGCCGGAGTTGAGCGCCAGCGGCATCGACCACGCGTTGGAGGCGTTGTCGTTGACCAAGAAGGACGCGGGTCTCCTGGCCAAGGACATCGACAAGCACCCCGAGAGGAGGGTCAAGGCGGCGTACGCGGCGTTTGAGGAAAGACGGATGCCGGAGTTGAAGAAAGAGCACCCCGGATTGCGTACCCAGCAGGTCAAGAACTTGGTGTTCAAGGAGTTCCAGAAGTCGCCAGAGAACCCCATGAACCAGGACACCAACGTATTGTACAACGCCACCCGCGACGAGATCGACGCAAAGAAACAGGAAATCAAGACGTCACGTGAGTCCAAGTTCCGCTAGGTCCCCAGCGACCCGACTTCCGTCGCGGTGGTCCGTGTCCTCAGCGGGTTCGGCTCTTCCCCATATATAGTGCTGCCATTCACGACCTGTCGCATGTTATTTGTAGGGGCGGCTGCAATCGAGTCGACGCGCGCGGAAAAAAAAATCATCATCTCCAGTATTAGCTGGATCGCCGGACCAGGATGTCCCACCAGATGTGCGAGAGTTGCGGTCACGACTGTGACAACAAGTGTAGGTAGTCAGGTGATATGGTGTGCGTGGGTTTACCGATCTCTTGCCGTGCCCTTTTCCCTCCCGCGTGCCACTTTCCGTGTTCCCCATCTGGCCGTTGCCAATCATGCAGACTCGCATCGCAGTCGCCGTCGTGTGCGCACCGCCCGTGTTTGCAGCTGCAAAGTATAAATACATCAAGAAATCTCACCGGGTGTCCCAGACCACCCCAACGCAAAACACGCCTATATACCCGAGTTTTCTGTTTCGAAACGTACAATCGTGCTCCACAGGCTCCCTACACTCCATCGAATCGTGTACCGTACCTTTGCACTGGCCTCTTCTCCCTGCACCGGGTCCTCCTCCAAAAATTTACCTTACTACACCAAGAGAGTGCGTACTACACATTAATCCGTCCGCACAACCAAAATACCACATCCACACATACTATGTCGAGGTTGGAACGATTGGTGATCTTGCTCGAAACAGGATCGACCCCGTTCATCCGAAATACCGCGGCGGACCAGTTGTCGGACTTGGCCAAGGGCCATCCCGAAGAAATCATCAACTTGCTCGGCCGGGTCTACCCATACTTGAAGTCAAATAAATGGGAAACCAGGATAGCTGCCGCCCGCGCATTCGGTGGTATCGTCAACCACGCGGACTTGTGGGATCCCAACGAAATAGATCATGACAGCACCAACGGTTCCAATGGCTCCAATGGCAGTTCTAATACCAACGGAACAAATGGCATCATCAAACAAGACCCACTGCTAATGGAAATCGACGAAGACATTCAGATCAAAATAGAAGATGAAGCCAAAATCAAGATAGAACAGGACGAAGAGTTGAAGAAGCTAGACGACAACCTATCAAACTTGGTCACCTTTGACTCCTTCCATTTGCCGGAGCTCTTGAAGTGTGGAAAGCGCTTCCTTGCCAACAGATCGGACGAGGAATCCATTATCGAGTCCGCCATCGCCGAAGACTCGTTAATGGGCAAATTGAAAAAGCATAGAGCCACTTTGGTGGCCGAGGAAACTCCCGTCAAATCCGAATCGCCATCCATATCACCATCATCCACCCCTCCAATAAAAACGGAAATGTCTCCGACCGCATCATACAGGCCAGCCGCTCCAGAAAAGACAGTTTCCAGTACCAGACTAAAGGCAATGCAAAAAAGAAGAGCTAAGGCCAACGCCAAGTCTAGTGCTAACAGAATAAAACCTGTGGATATCTCCCAAAGTTCCATATCCAGAAAACTTGTGGAAGATGGCGAAGAATCAACAACAAGCCCGGTCCAAACTCCTCAATTCGACGTCACAAGCCAGCAAGGAGGAGAAAAGTTGGTTGTGGAAACAAAGTCTTCAGAGTTATCGCCATTATTATCACAGCATGCCAAAGTAGCAGGCTTGGTATGGCAATTCCAAGGCGTTTATGAGCTTTTGTTGGCAGATTTGTTCGACGATAAGTGGGAAATCAGACATGGTGCAGCATTGGGTTTGAGAGAATTGGTCAAGAAGCACGGCAGAGGCGCTGGCAGAGTTAAAAGCAAGCCCAGAGAAGAAAACGATATCAATAATGCCTCTACTTTGGAGGATTTAGCCGTGCGCTTGTGCACATTGTTCTCCTTAGACAGATTCGGAGACTACGTTTCTGATACCGTTGTTGCACCCGTTAGAGAATCTGGTGCCCAAACACTTGCTGCATTATTCATTCATCTCAGCGACGATGCTGTTGTCAAAACGTTCAACTGTTTGTATTCCATGGTTTTGCAAGACAGCATGGTTGCCAAATGCTGGGAAGCCAAACATGGCGGTATGCTCGGAGTGAGGTACTTCGTTAGTGTCAGAACTGACGTGTTAATGGCTAACCCAAATTTGCTTGACTTAATAGTAAATATGGTACTCCATGGGTTAAAAGAGAGTGATGACGATGTGCAGTCGGTAGCTGCTTTGATCTTGACACCAATTGCTAATCAGTTTGTCTGTACAAGACAAAACTTGATACATACATTACTATCTGCAATTTGGGACTCATTGGTGAATTTGCGAGATGATCTATCCGCCTCCATAGGTTCAGTAATGGATCTTTTGGCAAAATTGTGCACACATCAAGAGGTGATTGACATCATGCAAAAGGATGCCTCCGAAAGTGACCAAAACTCATTTAAGAACTTGATTCCAAGATTGTATCCTTTTTTAAGACATTCCATCACTAATGTCAGAAAGGCAGTGCTCAGAACAATAATGGAGTTTTTAAGCATTAAAGATTCTAATACAAAAGGTTGGATTAACTCGAAGACCTTGAGATTAATCTTTCAAAACTTGTTGGTTGAACAAAACCTAGAAGTATTGAAACTTTCAGCAAAAGTGTATGACTCTATTCTCACCGAAATAGAGCAGAACCGGGACCACCTACCATCTCTCGATGATATGTTTGAAATGAACTTTCAACCTTTGTTGACTTTACTCATGACACCTATAGGTATTTCGAGGCATAACTACCATATGGATACTTCATTGATAGTTCGTCCCTCGGGTCACAATTTGGGTCTTTTGAATTTGGATGATGACAAAAAGGGTAAAAAGAGAAAGGTGTCTGAAGAGTCTAGTGACATTCCATTCACAGAGGATTTGAAGGTGAATATCGATGCACCTATCTTCAAAGGTGATGTCATGTTGGTAGGGTACGATACTTTCATTGCGACAAGGAGTGCTGCGGCACACGCAATAGGTAATACCCTCTCTTTCATTAGCAGTGAAGAAATTTTGAAGGAAGTCTTTGACATTATCTTGATATACTTGAATTCGCCTCACTCAACACCAAGATTGTTTGCTGCAATGGTAATCGAAGAATATGCATCTGCATTAAAATCCAGAGGCTCGGAGCCTTCTAAATTAGCAATTGAAAGCTTTAGTGAACCTATGTTGGACTTACTCCAATCTCCTGAATCCGTTCCTAATTTCCGGGAATTGGTGCCAACTTTGAAGTCGGTCAGAACTTCTTGTTTGCAACTTTTCGATGTTTTCGTCAGCACTGCCAAGTTGTCTCCATCCAAAGTGCCGCAAATCCCTGTTGTTGTTCAAGGAGAGTCTGAAGCAGGCCCTGGAGCATTCAGTCTCGAAGCTGCTGAGGGAATCATAAATGAAACTTTTAATAAGTTGAAAAAGAATCTTTCTTCCACATACAGGATGTCAGCCAACCAAGCTTTGGAAGATAGTAAGCATAGAATCAGTGTCGCTATTGAGGAGGCAAGATCAATCAAAACCCACAGAAATACTGGAATTCTTGCCGCTTATGCTGGCTCACTTTTGGCATTATCGGGTGTGCCCAAAAAGCTCAATCCAATAATAAGGTCTCTTATGGACAGCATCAAACAGGAAGAAACATTGAAATTGCAAGAACGGTCAGCGAACTCGGTTGCTCGTCTTATCGAGGAATTGGGAAAGGTTGGCAAAAAGGGTGCTGCTGACAAGATAGTGAAGAACTTATGTGCATTTTTATGTGTGGATACTTCAGAGGTACCTGAATTCCATCATAATGTGAAATTCAAATCTATTATCCTTTCTCTCAGAAAGGAGGAAGCTAAAACTGACCCTGCGGACATTGCTGCCCATGAAAAGGCAGTTCATGAAGCTCGGATTAAACGTAACGGTGCAGCACTTTCACTCGAGAATTTACTTGACATATATGGTGCCAATCTTTTCGAGGAAGTCCCCAAGTTGAAAGATATCATGATAGAACCGTTAAAGACTTTTGACCAGACCTCAGAAGCACCTGATGACTTAACGGGTCAGCGCATTGTTGATGCACTTGGGATATTACGGCCCTTGCTTCCTAAGATGCATCCTACTTTACAATCTGAAATTACGGATCAGTTGGACTTGCTTTCACCTGGATTAAAGTCCGACTATTCTGTTTTTCGTTACTCCACAGCCAAGTGTCTTGCAACAGTTTGTTCGGTTGCTCCTACCAAGGCATTCACCTACCTTATCAAAAAAGTCTTGCCCATGTTGAATAATGCTGGAGAAGTAAAGGAAAGACAGGGAGCAATTGAAACAATTTACCATATCTCAGCAACAATGGGATCTGATATATTGCCATACATTGTGTTCTTGATTGTGCCAGTGTTAGGTAGAATGAGCGACTCTGACCAAGACGTTCGTATTTTGGCAACTACTACATTTGCTGCTATAATCAAATTGGTCCCTTTGGAGGCTGGTATTCCAGACCCAGAGGACATGCCTCAAGAATTATTAGAAGGAAGGGACAGGGAGAGAGATTTCATTCAGCAAATGATGGATCCCTCAAAGATCAAGCCTTTTGATTTGCCTGTTACTATTAAGGCCACGTTAAGAAAATATCAGCAGGAAGGTGTAAATTGGTTAGCTTTCTTGAACAAATATCATCTTCATGGAATTCTTTGCGACGATATGGGTCTAGGCAAAACGTTACAAACCCTTTGCATTGTTTCATCCGATCACTACCTAAGAGAGAAAAACTTCAAGGAGAACCAAGCTCCTCAATATAGAAAATTACCATCTTTGATTATTTGTCCTCCATCGTTAACTGGACACTGGGAACAGGAAGTGAACCAATATGCTCCATTTTTGAGCGTTTTGGTGTATGCTGGAGGTCCCAGCGTGCGGGCACTGCTTCGCTCTCAAATTTCACTGGTTGACATTGTTGTAACTTCTTATGACGTTGCCCGTAACGATGTTGAGCATATTACTGCCCAGGATTACAATTACTGCGTTTTGGATGAGGGTCATATCATCAAGAACGCTGCCTCGAAACTCACAAAGTCTGTCAAGAGGGTGAGGGCAGAACATAGATTGATTTTGTCGGGTACGCCGATCCAGAACAATGTTTTAGAGTTATGGTCTCTCTTTGACTTCTTAATGCCTGGCTTCTTGGGAACTGAAAAGGTCTTTCAAGAAAAGTTCGCTAAACCAATTGCAGCCAGCAGAAACAGCAAGACCTCTTCTAAAGAGCAAGAAGCAGGTGCGTTGGCCTTGGAATCGTTACACAAGCAAGTGTTACCCTTCATGTTGCGTCGTCTTAAAGAGGATGTGTTATCAGACTTGCCTCCAAAAATCGTTCAGGATTACTATTGTGAATTGAGTGATTTGCAAAAGCAATTGTACAAAGATTTTGCCAAAAAACAGAAGTCAACTGTTTTGGAAGAGGTTGGAAAGGGTATGACTGAAGGTGGTGCTGAGGCCAAGACCCATGTCTTCCAAGCTTTGCAGTATATGAGGAAGTTATGCAACCATCCAGCATTAGTGTTATCACCAGAACACCCCAAATTTGCAGAAGTAAGCAAGTACTTGCATTCACACTCATCTGATATTAAGAGCATTGAACATGCTCCTAAACTTTTATCGTTGAAAACATTGTTACTCGAATGTGGTATAGGTGTTAACGACAGCAATTATTCTTCAGCCAAATATCAGCAAAGACAGAAACAGCAGATGCTTGCTACTGAAGGTGTCATTTCTGAACATCGTGCGCTCATTTTCTGTCAACTCAAAGATATGTTAGACATTGTTGAAAACGAACTTTTGAGAAAGCATCTTCCTTCAGTTACCTTTATGAGACTCGATGGTAGTACCGATCCCAGAGAAAGACAGTCGATCGTGAGAAAGTTTAATGAAGATCCTTCCATTGACGTGCTTCTTTTGACTACAAAGGTTGGAGGCTTAGGTCTTAATTTGACTGGTGCGGATACGGTTATTTTCGTTGAGCACGATTGGAATCCCATGAATGATTTGCAAGCTATGGACAGAGCACACAGATTGGGGCAAAAGAAGGTTGTCAATGTTTACAGGTTGATTACCAAGAACACCTTAGAAGAAAAAATCATGGGTCTTCAAAAGTTCAAGATGAATATTGCATCCACAATCGTCAACCAACAAAACGCAGGATTAAACTCCATGGACACCAACCAATTGCTTGACTTGTTTGATGTGGATGAGTCTACGTCCAAAATCACAGAGGAACGAGAAACAGAAAAAGAGAGCAGCGTTCCTGAGGATGTTGCTGGTGGCCTTACAGGTAAGGCCGCAGGAGCAGTTGGTGAATTGGCCGACTTGTGGGATGAGTCCCAGTATGAGGAGGAGTACAATCTTGACAACTTCATCAAGACCCTCAAGTGAAAGTCACCTATGCAAAGGTGCCTCTCAGTATCCCTTAAACTGTGACAGGTCGCATCTGTATCTTGACTATAGAAATTACGTAATAAAATTTTTCAACTCGCACTCATGTAGAAGCGGCATCTCATCCCTATCATTGAAGCAATTAAACCAGTCACGTCATTATGACAAGTGATCGCATAGAAGACATTGAGAAAGATGCAGAGTCTTCGTTTCCATATCTTGCGTCTGATGAGAAATCGTCGGTGCTCCGTTCTCAGGAGCCGATTTCCGTTAAACAGCCAAAAGCGATGGCTGACACCCCAAAATGGGTCCATTTCATAGCTGGAGGAATCGGTGGAATGGTGGGGGCCATTGTGACATGTCCCTTAGATGTGGTGAAAACTCGACTTCAGTCGGATGTGTATCACACCCTTTATAACAAGGCACCCAAGTCTTCAAATCCCGTGATACAGACAGCACAGCACTTGAAGGAAACGTATTCTGTGATAAAGGAACTCTATGTTACCGAAGGCTCTAGAGCTTTGTTCAAAGGGTTGGGTCCAAATTTGGTAGGTGTCATTCCCGCAAGATCAATCAACTTCTTTACCTACGGTGCTAGTAAGGAAATATTGTCTGCCAACTTCACCAATGGGCAGGAGGCTACGTGGGTGCACTTGGTGTCGGGTATCAACGCTGGGTTTGTCACTTCGACTGCCACCAATCCAATTTGGTTGATCAAGACGAGACTTCAGTTGGACAAGTCAAAGGGCAAACACTACAAGAACTCGTGGGACTGTCTCAAGTACGTCATTAAAAACGAGGGCTTCAGAAGCTTGTATAAGGGGTTAAGCGCCTCCTACTTGGGAGGTGTGGAATCCACATTACAGTGGGTGTTGTACGAACAGATGAGAATTTTCATCAACAAGAGGTCTTTGGCACTTCATGGAGCCAACGAAAAGAACAAAACTACCAAAGATTACATATTTGAATGGGGAGCACGCTCAGGAGCGGCTGGTGCAGCCAAGTTTATTGCGTCGCTTATAACTTATCCACATGAGGTGGTACGTACCCGTTTGAGACAGGCACCTTTGGAAAGTACAGGAAAGCCAAAGTACACTGGATTAGTTCAGTGTTTCAAATTGGTTATCAAAGAGGAAGGATTTGCTAGCATGTATGGAGGATTGACGCCCCACTTGTTGAGAACGGTGCCCAACTCCATCATTATGTTCGGGACGTGGGAACTTGTAGTTAGGTTGTTGTCATGATTCTTGTACATATGGGACCCAACGGTATTTTCTGTATATAGTCTACTATACCACCTTCATAGATATCTATTTATAATGCATTTACTTCTTCACTTTCTTCTGGCTGAGCTCATCGTGGTGAGGAGAGTTGTTTACCAACGATTCCTCTGAACCCTTGCTAGCATTGTGCTTTCTTTTAGCAATGACTCGTGGAGCCATATACAATGCCGGTTCTGCTTTTCCTGATACTTCTCTGTCGACTCGATCGGTGTTGAGCACTATTTTGTAGAATTGCGGTGGCTCTCCTTCAGGAAGAACAACCCCCAAAGAGTCTATGAGAGGGTCCTTTTCATATTTCTGTATTTGGTTGCGTTTCAACGGCTTGGTAGCGTTGGGTAAGTCTCCCTTGTTCGGCACTTTTCCTAAAGGGTTCAATTCTGGATTGAAGAAAACTGATGCCAGCCCCCAGAGCTTACTGTCATCGATTTCCTTTTGTTTCCTTTCGGCTTCAAGTTTCTCTTTGAATGGGACAAGTTTGTCTTGATGGAGATTGTTCTTTTCAATAAAGTCCCAGTCCTCCTTCAACCCCCTGAGGCGTTTTGCATCGTGTGCTTCCAACGGTTCTGACTTTTCTAGTCTCTGTATCTGATAGTACAATCGTATGGGATCAACACTTCGGAGCTTTTCTTGTTGATGACTATATTTCTGTCGCTGCTGTATTCGCTGCTGTTGCTTCTGTTCATTTCGCCTCACTTCTGCTGCCAAGCTCCAGTTCTTTCTAATCATGTTGGGACTGCTCGCTGCCTTTAGTTCAAATCGTGAACTTTCGCAACATCAAATACAAATTTCCTGCTGCCAACACTATGAATGCTAACGGGGTATCCGAGAGCTTCGACAATTCACAAGTCCCCACGGACTCGTTGGAGTCGATACGGAACCGTTTGAACGAAGCACACCTCTCGCTACGCAAATTATCAGAGCAGGTAAACCATCATAATAGACACCCTACCAAGATCAGGTTACCAAACTATGCCCATTTCCAGAACCAATTCAACATTCTAATCACACAACTCCATTCCATTGCAACAAACTTGAACAACAACGACGAACTACTCACAAATACGAACGTGTACCCGCTACCTACATTTCCCACCACACTGCAAGAGGGTTTGGTGACCACGCTTCTTAGAAAGAAGGTGCTACCAGAAGTGGACGACTGGATAAACAAGTCGTTGGAGGAAAGCAACGGCATTACAAGCAGCGACGAGTTTGCACAGTGGTGTTTTTCCAGAGTGCAAGAATTAAGAGAAGACTTCCAGTTCTATGGCTTTGATACCGTAGAGGAGTTAGAGTATTTGGATTCGGATGAGGGCAAAAAGCAGACGGCAGAGAAACAGAATCTTGAAAAGGAAAGGGAGAAGAAGGAGTTTGCCATCACCGGTGGAGTTCCAGGATTGACCCCCAGCCAGGTGCAAAAGTTTATGTATCAAGGAACAGTATAAATTAGAGATAGGTGGTCAAAGGCCAATTACTGTGCTGTAGTCCTGGAGCCTACGGTGTTCCAACTTTTGTATGTCCCCCATTTTATTTTTTTTGATTTAGTATGTACATCCAATTACTCAAGGTCATAATAAGCACTGTAAAAGTACAACAATGCAAACACGAAAAATGCAAAAGCCCCACCCAAGGTGACGTTTCTCATGGAAATCTTTTTGGCTAACAACTTGCCTCCAATACAGGCAGCCAAGGTACAGAGGAAGTGGCCGACGATGGCTCCCAAGATGACAAACCAATATTCGGAACCAGCGGCCATGGCAATGGTTGCGATCTGTGATCTGTCACCCCACTCTCCCAAGAACGTCATGACAAACACCTGGATCCACACTGGTGACAACACGAAAGATGCCAAGTTCTTCACCTGGTCGCCAAACTCCAAGTACCACTCCTTTTGCTTGACCCCTTGGCCAGACTCGAGGTCGCCCGTTCTAGCGTGCTTGGCATGTTCGATTTCTTCCTCGACCTCGGCGAGCTCGTCTTCAACACCCATGTCCTTGGACATCTCTAGACCCTCCTTGGCGAGCTTGTAGCCAAACACCACGAACAAGACGGACGCGAGGAATTGCGTCAACCGTCTTGACAAGAGTGTGGGCAACGCGTGTCCCACCAACCCGGACAAAACCGTCATGACCGCCAACGACAAGAACGCCGATGAGAACACCACGTACCTCGAGTGTTTCATTGCCATCAACGCCGCAATCAAGAACGTCTTGTCGCCAATTTCAGACACCACAATCATGGACACCGACATGATGAACGCGTTGTAGGAGCTGGCATCTTCGGGGAGCACCTGGTTTGCTTCCTGTGTGGGTGGATCCAACGGAGCCTTCTCGTGTGCTGGTGTGGGCACATTATGGCTGTCGTCGATGGGCGAGATGTTGATGTTCCCCGACATCTTTCCATTGTATGGTGTTCCGTCCAAGTCAACAGCGCTGTCGGCAGCTGATGGTGGGATTGGGGCAGCCGAGCCACTGATGGCGGTCGCCAATACTGCAAAAGTGAACAAAGCTGACGCCTTCATGATGTCAAAGCCCGTTCAGACTGGTGGTGCTATGAGAAGTCTGAGAGGTGCTAAATTTTCAACTCCGAGGCCGTGTCGATGGTGCGCGAACGACACATTTATATGTTTGGTTGATCCCCGATGACGTGTACTGAGAAGGAAGGGAATATATATTTCTGGGGATGCGATGCTACGGAGAATGGATGCGGAGCAGTCCTTCGACTCGGAGCAAGGACCCTAAGGGGAAGCGTCATAGCTTGCCTGATTCGTATATATCCATCTAGCTAGCACAGCCCGGTCCGATGTTCCCAGATGCAGTCGCACTACTGGCTTATTGTTACGTAACAGTGGAGCAATACGCTAATAAAATTATAAAGGACAACAGACGATGTCATGGGTGTGACCAGGAAAGGGAACTCGGTTGTAGGGTAACCCGAATATTCCGTCCTCTTCCTTCAGTCCTTCTTCGCTTCTTTGCTTCTACGCTTCCTAACAATTTTGTATACTATAGTGCATGCGCGATCGTAGATCTATGAATGTTGATATGCTTCCGCTCAGTGATGAGCTGATGGTAATGGGTTATCCACAACCTTACCTTCCTTAACTTTCCCACCTGGAACCCAGCCACCCAAGCTGACGGGTTGGTGCTCGTTATATTGCTTGATTCTCTCCACCATGAGAGGTCTGAAAGACTTGATTAAACCTTGGACGGGCCAGGCAGCGGCGTCACCCAACGCACAGATAGTGTGGCCTTCGATCTCCTTGGTCAACTCAAAGATTTGGTCGATTTCCTTCTCGGTGGCTTGGCCCTTCACAAATCTGTCCATCATTCTTTGCAACCAGGTGGTACCTTCACGACATGGAGTACACTGACCACATGATTCGTGCTTGTAGAAAGCAGACAATCTTTGGATGGCTCTTATCATATCGGTTTGCTTGTTCATGACAATAACGGCAGCGGTACCCAAACCGGAACCCACGTCTCTCAACGCATCGTAGTCCATCAACACATTGTCACACACTTCCTTGGTCATCACTGGAACAGAAGATCCACCAGGAATAACACCGAGCAAGTTGTCCCATCCACCTTTGACACCTCCACAGTGCTTCTCCAATAATTCCTTCAAAGAAATAGACATCTCTTCCTCCACGGTACATGGCTCGTTCACATGACCAGAAATACAGAACAACTTGGTTCCAGCGTTTCTTTCACGACCAAAGGATGCAAACCATTCACCACCTCTTCTCAAAATCGTAGGAGCGACAGCAATACTTTCGACGTTGGCCACGGTGGTGGGTCTACCGAACAAACCCACACCAGCAGGGAATGGAGGCTTCAATCTGGGCTTACCTGCCTTACCTTCGATGGACTCAATCAATGCGGTCTCTTCACCGCAAATGTACGCACCCATACCTCTGTGGATAAACACATCGAAGTCGTAGCCGGAACCACAGGCGTTCTTGCCGAGGAAACCAGCTTGGTATGCTTCGTTGATTGCACCTTGCAATATGGCGGCTTCGTTGTAGAATTCGCCTCTGATATAAATGTAGGCAGCGGTAGCGTTCATGGCACGGCCCGCCAACAAACAACCCTCCACCAACTTGTGAGGATCCTTTCTAATGATTTCTCTATCTTTACAGGTACCAGGTTCACCCTCATCGGCATTGACCACTAAGTAACGGGGCCCTGGGTTCTTTTCCCATCCTGGAGGGTTCATGAAAGACCACTTAAGACCAGAGGGGAATCCTGCACCACCTCTTCCTCTCAATCCTGACTTCTTCATTTCGTCGATGATCCACTTGTCTCCCTTCAATATGATTTCTTTACTCTTGTACCAGTCTCCCATTTTTTGGGCAGACTTCAAGTCATGTCCGTACTTGCCGTAAACATTCTGGAAAATACGGTCTTGATCTTTTAACCCACCGTGGACACGGTTGGGAGTGGCAGCTGGGTCGGCGCTGGTAGCCAACCTTCTCAATGATATCCTCACGTTACTGCGGAGCATCAGGAAACTTGGAGTGTGATACTCAAGGGTATATGGGACCTTGCTACTCTAGCTGTAATCAATAAAGTATGCTGGCGTACAGAAAAATTTCCTTGTATGTAATTGCATTTGCCGAGACGTTATTGGATGGTTTCGCGTCACGTGCTGTGCGAAGCGTTGACTGGCACTACACCTATGTTGGGACAGCATGGCAAGAGACAATAGGCGTTTCCAGAGCTAGGTACTTTAGAAGACTCCGATCTAGTGCTTTTAAAGCTTGGGTGGAGCTAAAGTAATTTTCCGAAGTTTTAGTCACATAGCAAGCTTGATATTGCGATCTTAAATTGAAAATACAACAAACTATATGCTATGAATACCTCGTAGAATGACTAGAGCATATCATGGTCGGACCCCCCTCTATTGCATGAATTTATTCCGCTTTTCGAAATATTTAATGTTTAATGTATTTGTTGACTGTAGTATTTTATATTTTTCGCACATTTTACAGTAATTTGCAGTAAAAAGATCATTGTAGTCGACGGGATTAATCAAAGAAAAGATACCAGCCCAGTAAAGGCAAGTCGACAAGTCTACTTCAGAATACTTGAAAACTTCAACGAGAGCCGTCTTCCTGTGTCCTTCCCTCATAAAAATTACAACATCTAGATCTATAGATCGCACTAGAGATCTCGCGAACTAAAACATCAACAATCGATTCAAAGCACTGTAATGAAACAATGGAGAGCAATAGACACCCATTCTTCATCCTAGCAGTACTAGTGGCATATATGTGCTACCTTATGACTTCTCCGGGCATAGAGGTGACGGACATTATTCCACACTCCACCTATGATCCTATGAAAGAGGGCCAGCCGAAGCTAGCTTCAAACTCCTATTTTGAGAAGAGCATTCCAAGACGAGACAGATCACAGCTTGGAAAGGAAAACGCTACTATGGTAATGTTAGCCCGAAACCTGGACTTGAAAGGAGCATTGGAATCCATGAGATCGCTTGAAGACAGGTTCAATAGAAACTACAGATACCCATGGGTGTTCATGAATGAGGTACCATTCTCTGAGGAGTTCATCGAGCAAACGACCTTAATGGCAAGCGGTGAGACATTTTACGAATTGATCCCAGAACAAGACTGGGAACCTCCTAAGTTTATCGATAATGAAAAGTTGGAGGAAAATTTGGAAGCCTCTGTCGACGTCATTTACGGAACATCAAGATCGTACCGCAACATGTGTCACTTTAACTCAGGTTTTTTCTACAAGCAGAAGAGACTTGATAACTACCAATGGTATTTTAGGGTGGAACCAGATGTCGAGTACATGTGCGATTTCCAATACGATCCGTTCACCATGCTTCGCAAAAACAACAAAATATACGGCTTCGTCATTGCCATTCATGAATACGAAAATACCATCCCTACCCTCTGGCAAACTGTGGAGAGATTCATGGAAGAGAATCCACAATATATCCACCCTAACAATTCGCTTGACTTCATCACTACTTCCGAGACGTCTTTGAACCGCTGGCACCCGATGATCGAGTCTAACACATCCTACAATCTTTGCCATTTCTGGTCCAACTTCGAGATTGCTAACCTCGACTTCTTCCGGTCCGAAGCATACAACGCTTACTTTGATTATCTTGATCGCACCGGAGGTTTTTACTACGAACGGTGGGGAGATGCTCCTGTTCACTCGATTGCCTTAAACATCCTTGCAGATAAGCACCAGATTCACCACTTTGAAGACATAGGCTACTTCCACATGCCTTATTTGGCGTGTCCTTCGTCGGTAGACGTCTTGGCTTCTAAGAGGTGTGTATGCAAGGCAACTGTAGCAAACGAGACAGTCACCAAATTCGTCGACGTTAATTACTATAGCTGTTTGAGCAGGTGGTGGAGATACGGATCAGGAAAGACCTTTCTTAACGATATTGACTATGAATGGAACACTTAAAATATACTACTCCTACTCCAGTGTGATCGCGATGCCCCTGATGCCAGGTAGTGCACAAACCAAAAGAGCATCGGCCATCGCGCAGTCTAAATTTTTCGTTAGCTTGATATTAGAGGGTAGGCACAACATGGCGAAGAAAGGATTATTGAAGTCACAATTGAAGAGTTTCAAAGCTCAGGAAGGTGCTGAGAAGCCCAAGTCCAAGAAAAGCATATCAAAGGAAAGCAAAATCGAAAATGAGGTGGACATGCCAGAACTTGAAGAACCCGTAGTTGAGAAGAAGTCCAAGAAGTCCAACTCAGGCGACTACCAAAGTTCCGCCTTGTCAAAGAAGGAACAAAGAAAGTTAAAGAAGTTACAGCTTGAACAGGCAAATGAAGATAGCGAGGAAGAGGAACAAGAAGACGAGGAAGAAGAGAATGAAGAAGAGAATGAAGAAGAGAATGAAGAAGAGGATGAAGAAGAGTTAGATTTGGAAAAGTTGGCTGCCAGTGAAAGTGAAAGTGACATAAACGGTGAAGACGACGAAGAGGAGGACAGTGAAGAAGAGGAAGATGACGAGGGAGAGGAAGAAGACCAAGCGGAAGACGAAGAAGCAGAAGACATTCCATTATCTGATGTCGAACTTGACTCCGACGCTGATGTCGTTCCCCATACCAAGCTTACCATAAATAACACTGCTGCCTTAAGAGACTCGCTTGCACGTATAGAGTTGCCATGGGCAAAGCACGCATTCACTGAGCATCACACTGTCACCAGTGCCGAAAAGACTGAGGCTGAAATCAAGGACATTTATGACGACACCGAGAGAGAACTCGCATTCTATAAGCAAGGATTGGATGCTGTTAAGCAAGCCAGAAGCACTTTATTGAAGTTGAAGGTCCCATTCTCCAGACCCGTGGACTATTTCGCTGAGATGGTCAAAAGTGACGAGCACATGGATAAGTTGAAGACGAAGTTGTTGAAGGAAGCTGCTGACAAGAAGGCTTCTCAGGATGCCAGGAAGCAGAGACAATTGAAAAAGTTCGGTAAGCAAGTGCAAAATGCTACCCTTCAGGAAAGAGCAAAGCAAAAGAGAGACACTTTGGACAAGATCAAGTCTCTCAAGAAGAGGGGAGCTGCGGAGATGACCGCGGACGATGACTTTGACATTGCTCTTGAAGAGGCCTCTCGTGACGACAGACGTGACAACAAAAGAAACAAGCCTAACGGAAAGAGACTCGCCAAGAATTCCAAGTACGGATTTGGAGGTATGAAGAGAGGCAAGAGAGAAAACGATGCTGCGTCTTCAGCAGACATCAGTGGCTTTTCCACCAAAAAAATGAAGGGAAAAGCTCCAAGACCAGGCAAGAGCAAACGTTCTAGAAGAAACTGAACCTGCACTGTAATTATAGAAAGCATCGTATTTTTCAAAATGCACATTTATATTGAACAAACTGTAGACATGGGACTCGGGTCAGTCCCCAGAACATACCCATGAGAACAGATCTAATTAATCAAGTATATTCTAAGGTACCTCCTATTCAAGACGCTTGGTTGTGTGATTATCTTTGTCTAGCACACTTCCTATTTTACGTGCTCTCGTTTCGACACGACAGGGTCGTCGCAAATCGCGCTCGCAGCTCGTTTAGCCAAAAAAGTTTCCTTCAGATTAATCTCCAGAACGAGAACAATTAGCTGAAAATTCATAGCCATGTCCAAAGAGAGATTCGTTAACCTCTTCGATGAGCTCGCCGAAGACTTGAAGCAGATCTTGGTGGACTACAAAATGCCACAGACCGCCATCGACTGGTTTCACGAGAACTTGTACTACAACACTCCTGGTGGTAAATTGAACCGTGGTTTGTCCGTGGTTGACACTTACGCCATTCTTAACAACACCACTGCCGACGAGTTGAGCGATGAGGAGTACAAGAAGGTCGCAGTCTTGGGATGGGCCATCGAATTGTTGCAAGCATATTTCTTGGTGGCTGATGATATCATGGATCAATCCAAGACCAGAAGAGGTCAACCATGCTGGTACTTGAAGGAGGGCGTGGGAAACATTGCCATCAATGATGCTTTCATGTTGGAGGGCGCGTTGTACATGTTGTTGAAGAAATATTTCCGTACCGAAAAATACTACGTCAACTTGTTGGAATTGTTTCACGATGTGACGTTCCAAACCGAATTAGGTCAATTGTTGGATTTGGTCACCGCAGATGAAAACGTCGTTGACTTGGATAAGTTCTCCTTGGAAAAGCACTCGTTCATTGTCATTTTCAAGACCGCTTACTACTCCTTCTACTTGCCTGTTGCATTGGCCATGTACATGACCGATATCAACAAGGAATCCGACTTGAAGCAGGTGAGAGACATTTTGATTCCTTTAGGTGAATATTTCCAAATTCAAGACGACTTCTTGGATTGCTTCGGTACCCCAGAGCAAATTGGAAAAATTGGCACTGACATCCAAGACAACAAGTGTTCTTGGGTTGTCAACCAGGCATTATTACGTGCTACTCCAGAACAAAGAAAGGTTTTGGACGAAAACTACGGAAGAAAAGATGACAAGGCCGAGGCCGTTTGCAAGAAATTGTTCAAGGACATGGGCATCGAAAAAGTCTACTCCGACTACGAGGAGTCCATAGTTGCTGAATTGAGAAAGAAAATTGACCAAATTGACGAGTCCACCGGATTGAAAAAGGATGTGTTAACCGCGTTCTTGAAGAAGGTTTACAAAAGATCCAAGTAAGCTGGCAGCGAAACAGTAAATCAGCCTGAATTTTTGCGAAGTGCTACGTGATCCGTATTTCAATATACATTAACTTTATATAAACAGTATGCGATAGATCAAGAAGTGTAGGAGAAATGTTCCACCACCTTAATGCATGATTTACCAAAGCGTCTTGATTTGGAAAGCTGGAGGCTTGACAACTGGCTTAGACGTTAACTCTTTCCAATTCTTCTCTTCCTTCTTTGGTGTACAAGAACTCATTGTAGTCTCTAGCCTTGGCCCAAACGTTCCAGACAATAATACCAGGAAGAACGACAAACAACACTTGGTTCTTAGTTCTTCTGAAGGTGTTGAAAACAGAGTTGTACAAAGCACCCTTCAAAGGTCTAGCAGCAAAAGGAGAAATGGTGTAGGAAGTGATGTACTTTTGCTTGGGGGAACCAATGGAACCCCACCATCCCATGTAAGCTTTTGGACCTTGACCACCCATTGTGTTTGCTTTCTTTCTTTTGGTGTGTTAGCTAGCTGAATTTTTACGTTGTCTTTTAAATTTGAGTGCGTCCATTGGCTAGCCCTGTGCAGTCCATTACATAAGCGATTGCCTATCATCATAGTCTTTCCACGACACGGGATGTCCGTACTGAGTGGGAGAAGGGCTCGAATACAAGTGTGGGATAGTTTCGTGGGTTATAAGGGTCTTACGCTACTAGTATTCTTGTTTTATTTTAAACTAAGTATCGCTCTAATGCGTCGTTCAGCCTTTTGAACAATCTCGAGGCACAGGAAACAAAAGTGTGGTAAGTCTTCCAGATCTGCAATGTAAGTTAATGCTACTACATTTGCGATCGAGTCGAAAATTCCAAGAGTGTATTAGATGTACATAGAGAAGATCCCAACCTGATGGTCCTCGTTACTTTGTGTATTACTTATTTAGATATTAACACTTAAGCAGCAGTTAAACGCTTTTGGTGAGCCAATCTACCTCTTTGTCTGGAGTTCAATCTGAGCTTCTTGGATTCGTCAGCCTTTTCAACAGCCTCATCTTCTTCGGTCAAGAACAATTCGATGTGGGATGGGAAAGATTGGTAAGCGTTGATTCTACCGTGGGCTCTGTAGGTTCTTCTTCTTTGCTTTGGAGCTTGGTTGACTTGGATGTGAGAAATCTTCAACTTAGACACGTCTAAGCCCTTAGCCTCAGCGTTGGATTGAGCGTTTCTTAACAAGTCCTTGATGTAGTTGACGGACTTGGCAGGCCATCTAGCTTTGGTGACACCGAATTCCTTACCTTGAGCGGTACGGCCGATGGAAGAGTTGTATCTTCTGAATGGAATGGCTCTTTGGTGGTCCAAGACTTGGTCCAAGTACTTTTGGGCTCTGTCCAACTTCCAGCCGTTGATGGCCTGAGCAGTTTCCCTGGTGTTCTTGTAGGAGACTCTCAAGTAGGAACCACGAGCAGAAGCAGACTTAGCTGGGTTAGATGGGGTAGCAGCGTAACGAACCATTTTTGCTGTTTGCTGATCTTTGTAAAAAGAGTAGTAGAAGAACTTTTCAGCTATAGGTTTGAAAATTTTTAAGTCGCTAGGCCAAACAGTGCGACTCGGTGCGAAAAGGATGGAGTGTCTTTGTGGCACTGGCAAGTGCGGTGCGAGGGCGCCAGCCCTAACAGATCACGTGCCACACTCATTGGGTCCCGATATCGGTGGCTTGAGCGAATGCAGCACAGTTGTGCTGGGGTAGACGAGTCGGCTTGGTCAGAGGGCGGTATTGCTACGAGGGCTGAGAGTGGCTTATCTGGAGCCAATTGCTGGCCCCCTTTTGCCTTCATTATACGTGAAAATGGTACCTTAGCGACGGAGCCGGCTTGGGGCCGACAGCATGTTCAACATACGGTGCAAGCCACAACAGTTGGTAGTTGCCAGCACGGCTTGAGCCCGAAAAAGAAATTCCGACCCACCACCACCAGGTGCAGCAGGAAGCCCGATCCGTTTCCGCTTGTACGATTTCTTGGTACACCTGGAACTACCGAGGGGAATGCGCACCAACAGTACCAGTCAATAGCACTGCGGCCCTGCAGTTTAGCCACATGGGAAGAATGTTCAAGTCCACCTTGGGAACGGTAGAACAGCAATTCGGACTCGATACCGGCACTAGGGGGAACGGAACCGATATATCTCCTGTCTCTATGTAGCAAGTCCCATTTGGGAACAACAGTGGTTGCGATACCCTGAGTTGAGTCTGCCGCAAAGTAGCAATTACGAGCCACCGTTTCATGAGATTTGGAGGATGAGGCGAGGACGGCTGAACCAGCACCGAGGAGAGCGGGTCTCGAGGAGTTCAATCCAAGGGTGGTACCTTGATCGGTCGCCTCTGGTAGTGATATCCTTCGCTACCGTAATGTTGGGTTTGGTCCACCCCCCTCCTCAGTGTTCCAAGATAGGACGAGTTTTGCGCAATCCTTCCATGCATTAAATTTAATTTTAACAAGCCTCGGAACGTATAATGATGATGACCGGCCCACTCGGCGTGATACGTAGGTATCCTGCAAATTTGCGGGACCGGAGGTTTGGGTCAACTGCAAGTTTGGGAGACTTCATCCCTTGATATACCAACGTAACTATAAGTGCTCTCCCCCACCCTGTAGATGCACCACTATCCTCACCATCCGCTTCCAACACCACCATGGCATTGTCTCGACGGAAAGCACCCATCCCTCCTTCACGTCTGCGTCATTCGATGCTTTCTGAGCCTTGGGCTACTTCCGGGGTCGCCCAGACGCCCCTGTGGTGGAACTGCTTTGGGCAAAAATTATTCGCTAATTTGGCACAAGGCATTCCCGGCAAAACACAACACTTCTCTTTTTATCGATACTGCTACATGATGGGACATGTGGTGCTCTCTGGTGCTTGGGACCTCCCATACCCTTCCTACTGTCGGTATCCGAGCTTGTGGGACTGGTCGTGCACCTTCCCAGCACCGGGAACAAAAAAATGACAACAATCCTTACCTTCGCCATACCCACGACAGAACACAGTAACAAATCAGTCAATCGTTGCATCTGAACGGTGGTCTAGCGGTTCAACATCATTAATTTGTCCTCAGTCGACCGATTCCCACGTCGTTTCACGTGTATCTCCCTGTTCAGTGCTACTTCCGGCGGTTGGTGCTAGCAAACCTCAACCCTGGCATAACGTGACAACTCCCGCCAGAAACCACATCACTGGTACCTATCGAAGACCGCTAACATTCCCCCCTGTACAATAATAGTGGTTCACTTGTAATATAACTGATTATCATTTCATCATGAGCATAGATAGTCCAGACAATTTGCCTGAAGGGCAACCTTCAGAACTGCCCCTTGGCTTTGACCTGATCGACCAGCTTGATCAGGTCGACTCTCTTCAGGATCAAGAGACCAACGCCAATGACGATGCTTCCAGTATACCCGAC
Organism: Suhomyces choctaworum; assembly: GCA_030568475.1. Lineage (NCBI taxonomy): Eukaryota > Fungi > Ascomycota > Pichiomycetes > Serinales > Debaryomycetaceae > Suhomyces > Suhomyces choctaworum. The sequence continues at coordinate 107,196 of JAJMGE010000005.1, read as the reverse complement.
TTTGCCGACTTTGACCAGAAAAATGAGGACGAAAACGACGACGACCTGCCTAAGGAAGACGACAACAATTTGGAGGACTCCGTGAACCTCGACGAAAATGACGCGGCTCCTACATCCGAACAACCACAAGACTTGGATGGGGATATCAATGCCGACGATGACATTCTAGCTGACTTCCTCGACAATAATGATGACGGTGAAAAAGACGACAACGAGAATGATGAGGTTGCAAAGGACGCAGAATCGGAATCCAAATCAGACACACACGCCGACTTCGATGGTGATAACGAGCTTCAGACTGGTCCCGAATCCAATGTAGAGACAAACTCCCAGCATGACACCCAAGACCAAGAAGACCCTTTTGACAAGGAATCCAACACCTCCAACATCGAAGCTATTGATAACGCTGAGAAGCAGACGAAAGCTCACAGTCACGATATCGCAAAGGAAGAAATTGACGAGGATGTGGAAATGAAAGATGCTGATCATAATGAGGATGGAAACGAGCTGGAAGCTTCAACCAACGACGAGGATGAACCAGAAGAGAAATCCGAAAATAAGGAGGATGAAGTCATGGACCAAGCAAATGATTCTGAAATAAAACAGGAATCGCCCGCGGACGCGAAGGCAGAATCCGTAACTGATACAAAAATCGAAGAGGAGCCAGAGGCGATAGAAGATGCTCTCGACTTGGATGCTCCTAATGATAACACAAACGCCTCAACACCATTTCAAAATGCTAATGCGGACATCGATGAGCAATTTGAGGAAGCGGAGGACGAAAATGAATTAAAATCAGCAATCAAACAAACGCATGTCATCATTATACCATCATACGCAAGCTGGTTCAACATGCGGAAAATACATCAGATTGAGAAGGAATCGCTTCCTGAATTTTTCACCACATCTCATCCGTCGAAATCTCCAAAGATTTATGCAAACTATCGTAACTTTATGGTAAATGCTTACAGACTTAATCCTAATGAGTTTTTGACTTTAACCTCATGTCGCAGAAACTTGGTTGGTGATGTTGGAACAATAATGCGGGTGCATAGATTTTTGAACAAATGGGGCTTGATAAATTATCAAGTAAGACCTCAGTTCAAACCAGGCTATGCCGTTGAGAAGATGCCAAATGGTCAACTGGTTGGACTTCCATACACAGGTGACTACAACGTAAAATACGATACACCAAGAGGCTTATTCCCATTTGACACATTCAGAGTTGCTCCCGATAGAATCGATGTTGGACACTTGAAGAAGCTTTTGAACTCAGGGGAAGGCGATGCATCTGCTTCAGAGGCCAATAACAAATCCACCACGAACGGCGTTTCCAATCTCAGGAAGCATTCACTATCAGAAAGTAGCGAAAATCTTCCTGAGGCCAAAAGGCAGAACGATGGTTGGTCATCCGAAGAAGTTTCCAAATTGATTTTGGGAATCAAGAAGTACAAAAACGATTGGTTCAAAATTGCAGAAGAGGTTGGTCCTAAAAGAACGCCACAGGAGTGCATTCTTAAGTTCTTGAAAGTCCCCACCGATGAAAGGTTCAATCCTTTCAACGACAGTGATAGCAAGGGGGTACTTAAATTGTTGAAGTATGCCCCAAACTTCCCTGTAAGCTCTTCTGACAATCCTGTTTTGGCCAACTTAGCTTTCATGGCACAGCTAGTTGACAGCGATGTGGCGAGGGCCGCTAGCGCTCGTGCTTCTAAAGTAATGGATGAAAAAATCGCAGAGAGGGTAAGCAACGTTCATGGAAAAGACGCAGCGAATAAGAAGGATGTCAGTGAAAAGCAAGAGTCTAGTGACGTGGGCATGGCTGATGACAATGGCGAAGAAACCACCGATAAACCTAAAGAAGAATCCAAGGAGGATGATCTCAAGGCCAACGAAGACAGCACTCCTAAGCAAAATGGATCTCATAAAGAATCACTGACAGAAAACGAACCAGCGGATGACATCTCCAGCGGGCCCGAGACTACACAAGACGTGATAGCTAGTACTTTGGGAATTGTGGGAGCAAGAAGCCATCTCTTTGCCACGTACGAAGAGAGAGAAATGCAGAAATTGAGCTCTTCGATCATTAACCATGAATTATCGAAAATTGACTTGAAGTTGAACAAGGTGGAAGAGTTAGAGAAAATATATGAACATGAAAGGAAACACTTGGCGAAGCAACAAGAGGAAGTGTTTATAGACAGACTAGCCCTCACCAAGTCTACTATTGACATCACGAAAAAGCTTGACTATGCCATCTCGTTAATCGAACAATCTGCCAAGTCAGATGATTCTAAGTTCAGCAACATTTCCAACTTACTTTCGGAAGCCAAGGCATTATTATACAAGCCTTCCCGGCACTCGCTCACAGACGTCACCAGTGACATCGCAAACGGAGAAATCCATGACGCGTCGAACTCAGCAGAACAAAAAGATACAAGCGCCGCTGCTAACAAGGACGATGAACTTAAGCCTCTTTCATCAATTGCACCACAGACATTCAAGGTGTGGGCTCCATAGAAGCGAACCCTTTTTAATACATGATAGAGTAAATTGATGTAGTGCACTAAAATGTCGATGCGAAAATATCACAACAATAATACAAGAATACCGCAATACACTACAGACGTGGTCGAGGAAATTGGGGACTCACTTTATGTAAGTATGGCGGAACAGCCTATCAGTTTGAGTGAAGCCTTGAACCGAAATGATGAAAGTAATGTTACTTCACGTATTGAGGAAGAGTTTGAAATCTTTGAAGACGAGTTGAGTGATTTAGGGGGTCAGGACAAAAGCGAGAATGGAAATGAAACACAGAACGTAAAAGAGGAAATACCTGTCTATCCGAACCAGCAGACGCTGATAATAGACGTGAATGACTCACCGGATGCAAGTCACCCAGGAGACGAAGAAGTGACTAATTTGGAGTATACAGATGATGAAGTGCAGGAGAGGCATTCCGACAACAGCAGCGACGAACATGAGATCGAAGAACTTGATTATAAAACATTATCGCCACATGAACCACAAGACAACCATGATTCTGAATTTGCATTACGCCATTCCAGTGTAATAGAGTTGGAAAGTGAGGATGATATAGAGAACTTGGAAGAGTTCGAACAATCGCTCGCAACAGATGAAACCAGGGCCACTTTAGTCATATCCGTAACAGGAGAATCTTACACTTTTGAGCCACTACAAGGAGTGGTTCCCACTTTCGATTTTTCCGAACAAGAGTCACATTACAGCGTGGATCGTGTGAAAAGCTTGAGTATAGAGAGCTTTTTCGCCATGATCAGATTAGACACATCTCTCGCCAAGCGGAAAGCTCTTCTGCCACACCGGGAATTGTTGCTCCAAATCAACGAATTGAATGAGCTTACTATATCGGAAGATAACATACATACCAAAACGTTAACGATTGACGATTTTATTGCAACTTTTTTAAGTCTAAGAGCGAATTCCGAGGATCCTCTGTCAATAACACCAATCATAAATTTCAAGATCTTTACCAGGCCAAGATTTATCAGCGATTTCAATAGGTTATCGGAGTTGATAAAGTCCGGAAGAGGCTTACAAAATATACTGCTGGACGAACTAGAACTAGATCTAGAAGAGCCTGTTGCTAAGAAGCCTCGTGTGAGTTAGCAGTGAATAGAAAGTGAATAGTAGTCTAATAAACGGAACTGTATATATTTATATATTTTGTTAGTTAGATTATACCACTTTCCTTTAATTTAGAGCTCAACTCTTCGTCTATGTATTTCTGCAACGTGATTTCACCTGTCAAACCCTTTCTTTTTCTGGTTTTCGTAACGAAATCTCTTGCCAATGACTCTTCTGGAACTGGTTGCAATGTAGGAAGGTAACAATCTTTATCCAATGGGTCTCCAGGAACAATGTCCCACTTTGAGAAATCCAAAGAACAAACCGCCTGGCCCTGTGAGTGGAACTTTAAGTCTGTTTCCAAACCCATGGATTCTATAACTGGCACCAATCCTTCTACCTCAAATAGCTTCGTGGCTGGAATTGGCCGTTCCTTAATTATATATCCTCTGCGCCCGGATAAAAGCTTGGACACAAGACGGATACATTCCTCAGTACATGTCACATAAACTGAATAGATTGGCTCCATAAGTCTGGGGGTAGCTGTCAAGAAACCTGTGTAACACGCTCTTCGCGTCATTGGAATAATTTGTGCACCAGACCTTTGCACGTCGGATTCACTTAATATAGCATCTAATATTTTGAATTTGGTTCCTCGTATAGGCTCGCCACACAAGGGCCCTTCATTAACACTCCATTTAAATCCCAATGCGACGGAATCTTTGATGGAATATAAAAGATCCTTATTAGTTTCCGAGGGAAGAGTATCATCCATTAGAATGTTTGGATATTGCATGTCATCAGGACCAAATGCCCAGACTGACCGAGCAGCTAGCGCATCCCATGAAAACTGATTTCGCAACACCTTTGATGTTTGCCTGATTGGCTGTCTAAGATCGAGTTTTCCAGACTCAATGAAGTTACTGAGCTTGTCATCATTGACCGGTTCGGCAATGACGGAAATTTTGTTGGTCCCTGATTTAGTTGTGGTGGGGATCACAGTAGCTGACGTGTTGATAATTGTTTCACTGAAACGAGTCATTGGATCACTCACCTTAATTTCAATATCGTTGGTGAAGTAGAACCTAAGATCATGCAAAATGCAGTCCAAGTATAATTCTCCAGGACCCTGTAAAACAATCTCACCACTCTCTTCCACTATTACATTGCACGAAATGTAGGACTTGTTGATGTTTCTGATTCCCTGTAATAATTTGGGAAGTTCAGAGGGATTCGCGGGCTGAATAGCAACTTTGAAGATGGACTTCTCAAACAAATTCTCTTTCGAATGCAAATTTTCTGAAATGAAGCTTGGAACATCGCTAGATCTAATTTTCAACAAGTCTAGAATACTGGAATTGGAATAGGTTGGCTCAAATACAGTACCACTTTTTGTTATGATAGAATCGATTCCATCAACAATCACTATGGAGCCGGGACCAGCTTGAGTTACCAGCAAATTATATCTTCCTCCCGAAAGAGAAATTCCATCAATAGTTTCTATGGTGAAATTCTCGTCATCCTCCAAAAAATTCTCTCCAAGTACCTTCACTTTTTGGCCAACCGTCAAGGTACCTTTGTATACTCTTACCAAAGATGAGAACTTTTGATCTTTAGGGGATTCTATCAACGAAATTATCTTAGCAAACACTCGGGGGTTTGGTTCCTTACTTTCAATTGGGGCTTCAAGATCTTTGACAGCTTCAATAAATCCATTGTATCCACTAAAAATTTCCTTGAATATGTCCCGTAAAAGCCAACGATGATCTTTCTTATATTGTTTATTTGAAAGTTTAATCCCGAAACTATTCCAAAGCAAGCTGGGCAACTTGGAATCTCTAAGACTGGCCGTCAAGGTGTGTGTAAAAACCTTGTATATTGGCTCCAAAATGAAAGCCTCGAATGCAGAAGGAAGATTTCCTTTTCCAGTGAATTTGTTATTCTCCTTATCGTATTTATCGGTCCACAAACGCTTGGCAAACTCTGTTCGGTTAAAGGTTAAGCCGTTGGTATCGATATACAACTGGGCAAAAGATAGCAAAGTGAAATGGAAGTCAAAATATGAGGAGCTGAACACCACATTATTGAAGTTTGGGAGCAAATAAGTTTTGGCATATTTGTATTGGGAGCATAATTCATGGTTTTGGATATATTCATTGACTTCGTCAATGGTAAGTTTGATTTTTTGGTATGAATCAGAGACCGGGAGATTCAATTCCATGATCAACCTGTCTATTTTATTTATGACTAAAACAATAGGTTTGTTTTTCAGTAGGATCTGGCTCACGATGTTTTTGTCTCTGGGAGTGAATCCTTCCACAACATCAATAACCAAGATTGCCGCACCCACATGATCGAGGGAAGCGTTGCATTCGTTGTAAAAGTTCAGATGTCCAGGAGAATCCAAGATGTTTAAAATGTATGATCTCTGTTGAAGGTCCGGAAGGAGCAATGTCACAGGTGATATTTTCATGGTAATTCCTCTATCAATTTCGAGTTTATGATTATCGAGGATTCTCGCCGGTTTGTCACCATAATTCTGAGGTGACAAGTAAGTTTGAAATATCAAGTGGTCCAAGAAGGATGTCTTGCCTGCGTGTAAGCTTCCCACCACACTCAAATTTCTTATTCGGGAAGGTAATTCATTTGACAATTGGGTGACATAGTCATATGAGTACTTTAGCGGAGGCAAGTTGGAAACATCGAATTGGGCTTTGATCTTTCTGTCGTCCACGGGAGCTATCACCGGAGCATTCGCTTCCTCGGGCTTGACGTACGTTATTTGGGGACCTTCTCCGTTGTGCTCGTGTTTTATAAGAGCTTGGGACGTTGGCTCTTCTTCATCTGCTGAGGCCTGACCATCTTCTTCGATGATTTTTTCGGAGCTTGCTATGGAGTTACTGGAAGACTCTGCATCCGAATCAAAGGGATCACCAATGAGGTTTCCAAACTCATCATACTCTTCATCCATGTTGAGTGGTTATGGGTACCTACAAAATAAACTGAAATGTGAGCGAACATCTTTAGAGATGGCTGGGACTGCATACAGACTTCGATTTATAGTACATAGTGAAGCAGGGCTGGTGAAGGATTCATATAGCGACCGACTATTCGGCGCGCGGATCAGTACGATGAGGCAGGACATATCCTGCAATTCCACAGAAGGAGCCCGATTCGAGGGTGGTTTTAAAATGAGGTTGTGGAGGCCTTTTGTTTTTTTCTATAAGACAAACGATAATTCCTCAATGGGGACTCCTCCATCATGACAAAGTCTGATACTTTCTGAGTTCCGTGAGAAGCGACTGTAACTGGACATCCGAGACCTTGTTCGCGAGACTTGGTATCAAGGACTTTGCTTCCTCGGCGTCCTCGCATTCTAGGGTACCCAACTGGGCCAACTCGAAGGGATGTAACGGTTCTGAGACCAGGGCACTAAAATCGTTCAACAACTTCTCCACGGTCTCCGTCGATGACGAGTTCTTGTATCTGGCAAATGTCGACAAGTAGTTCAACGTCTTGTGCATTATCTCATTGGAGTTGGGGCCAGCCAAGTTCATGTTTTCTATTTCGTCCTCCTTCTCGTTTTCCTCGTCGTCCTCCTCGAATTCTCCCTTCTTTGTGTTCTTGTTCTTCCTCTCCTTCAACGCCGCTCTGATCAAAAGTCTGGCTTCGGACAAGTTCAACGCAATGAGCTGTTCTTCTTCACCGCTGTTGGTGATTTGCTTGAGCTGGAATTCGGGTCCCAACTTCAAGAGGGCCGCATTCTCCTCATCGTCAATATTCTGGGTAGTAGCCTTTCTTCTTCTGACTCCGAGGGCACTGGTACTGACGTTCATAGTGTGGAATAGCGGTTGGAAGCTTCTCCTGTCGACTGTTGATTTTTTGTGCGGCGACGAGAGTCACGTGACCCATACGGACGGCTACGTATATATTACAACCACAATGCTTTGCGGTATATCATGCAGTACATTAGTCTCGTTACGTGCTCTGGGGACCCTCCTTCGTTCATACCTCCTTTAACTCAGCCTTTTCTGCAGCACTTGGCGTATCCATCGTGCGGACATCATTGACAAATGGATGTTTCAAGGCTTCTTGTGGGGTCAACCTCTCCAAAGGATTCAAGTTGAGGACCTTGGTCAAGAAGTCGACCAACAACAACCGTTCTTGGCACTCCTTTTCTATCATCAGGTTGGTCATCTTCTTGGAAGGTAATTTGTAGTTCATTATGATATCCTTCAATAGCTTTTGCTTGAAGTAGTTTTTGTTGGGTTGCTCGACATAGTCGGAATCTTTGCCCTTCGACGCCTCCAAGAATTGGCAGTAATTTTCGTAGGTCTTGATCTTGTAGACCGCCTTTCCATCGTCGGATTGCTGGTTCAATTTGGCGAAAAAGTTCAACGAATTCTTGCCCACTTCAATCATGTGCCGTGGTGGGTATCCAAGCATATCCACTATTTTCCAGATCTGGTTGTATTCCGAAGTTCCAGGGAACATGGGTAGTCCCAAAAATAGTTCTCCCACGATACAGCCTAGTGACCACATGTCAATGGACTCGGTATAAGGCAAGCCGAGGATAACCTCCGGAGACCGATAAAACCTGGATTGGATATAGGTGTATATGGTCTGTCGGGAGAAGCATGCCGAACCAAAGTCGATGACCTTGATATCTGGTTTGTCTGGCTGACATAGGAGGATGTTTTCTGGTTTTAGGTCGCAGTGTATCATCTGGTAGCCCTTGAGTTGAGCCATGGCTTCGAGCAACTGGCGGGTGAGTAATTTGACGAGTTTGATGTTGAGACCCTGGAACTGGTTCTGTTTGATGAGCTCGTACAAGTTGGAGGCGAGGAGCTCGAAGACCAAGCAAAGGTGTTCCTTGTGCATGAAAGTGTCCAAGAGGCGGATGAAGCTCTTGCCGTCGCTGTTAGCGTTCAAGAACTCCAAGAGGCGCACCTCGGTGAGGGACTGGTTCATGTATGCTGGTTTGGACTTGATGACCTTGACGGCGCACACTGACTGGTTGGAGAGGTTCTGGCACTTGACCACCTGCCCAAAGGTGCCGGAGCCGAGGAGATCCAACACGATGTATTTGCGGCCCTCTTCTGTGCCGAGAATGTCGTTGACGTACAAGATGTAGTCGCTGTCCTCGTTGTCGTGTCCGTTATTGAACTTGGGCTCCAGGGGCTTGGTCAACACCCGCTTGGGGTTGGTGGACTTGGAGTACTGGAACTTGCGCGGCTGGCAGATGCTGTAGGACTCGGTGAGGTACACCGACAACGCGTTGACGGGCGAGATGTGAATGGAGTTGACGGAGCACCGGCGGTACTTGGGCTGGGCGTGGGTCTTGGGTTTGAGGTCCAACTTGTTGCACACCTTGATGGCGCGTGGGGCCGGGTGTCTTCTGGAGGAGCTCGCCCGCAGCTGCAACGCCTGCTGGTACTGGTTGTATTGCACCACCAGGGACGAGCGGCCCACGCGCGCTGGCGCGTAGTACAAGTCTCTGGCGTCGGGAGGCGCTAGGGAGCCTGCAGCGACCGAGGACCGCCGGTCTGCGCCCATGGGGGGACCGAGACGCGGCGGGTTCTGGAGGTACTGGTTCTGGTAGACAGAGGGCACGTTCTGCGCGGCGTAGGCGCTCCCGTTGTAGGGACCGTCGACGGCGGCAGACATGCGCCGGTCCGCGCCGCCAAACGTCACCTCCTGGTTGGTGTAGTACTGGTTGAACGGGTTGTCTGCTCTGGTGGGCGGGTGGATGTAGGGCGGAGCAATCAGCGGACGCTGGTCGTACTCGTAGGTGGTGGGAAGCAGGTTGGCGAACGAGAGCCGCTTGGAGTGCTGCTGGTGCTGTTGGAGCAACGGTATCCCCAGGGACTTGGTGGGCGATTGAGATTGAGATTGCGATTGCGATTGAGACTGGGACGGGGCCATGGCGGCAGGAACGGGTCCCGACGCGGACTGAGCCGGCGAATACCACGGATTGCGGAACCCAGGGGCCTGTGACGGGTTCGGGGCGCCGTCGGAAGCCTGGTCGGGGTTGGACGGCCCGTTGCTGGAGAAGCCTTGGAGGGGCGGCAAGTGCCAGTTGCCCCCAATGGAATTGTGCCTGTTGTAGTTGTAATTGTAGGACATGGGTGCAGGCGGCGGGAGCAGGGGAGCAGGCCGGTTGTGGTGGATGGACAGGCAATGGTGGGTGGATGGTTGGAGGTGTTGTGGATCACCGCATTGGGGCGGTTCCCAACAACCGCACTTGCACAGAAGCCGGGGGCGGTCATGTGATGGGCCATGGAGTCGACCACCACGGCGACACTACGACGAACGGCTACCGCAGGTGACATAATATACATTCTATGGCGGTAATATGTACAGGTGCAGGGGCCCCGGGTGGGTCCTGGGCGACCATGATGAGTCGTGAAAGACGTGGATCTCTCCATCTTGCTTGGGTGGATGGAGCGAACAGACAAAAAGGAGGGGGAGGAGGCGGCGTGTGGATACGGTGGGACCGGGACGTGTGATGGCAGGTCGGGCCTGTAGGATCGGGCCTGTCGAATAGTGTACCCTGCCACGTCTCCAGTGCACCACTCAGATGGCTTAAGCCGCCAACTGGGCGGGCTCGTCCGCGTACATGGGCTGCACCGGAGGCTGAGCGAATCCCCTCAGGAAAATCATACCCACACCCTCAAACACTCCCAACAAACAGGCACAGGTGATGGCCGAGTTCCGGGTGTGTCTCCAGCCCCCTCTGATGGCCAACGCTCCTCCGGTAAAGAAACCGGCAATCACGGCGTTCCAGGCGTCCTCTCTCTTTCTCACCGCCTTGACCGAACAGTCGAAGGTGGAGAACAATCCTCCCCATACTCCAAAGTTTCCTCCCAACACAGGGGCTCTGGCCTTGATGGCAGAAAGCGCACCGTATCTTCTCTCTCCGTAGGGCGAGTTCCGGAATCCCTTGATTCCGTGCCACACACATCCTCCAATGACACCCATGGCAAACGCTCCACCGAAGTCGTTCAAGATGACTATGGGACAGGGGTCTCTCGTGTGGTCTGCTGACATTGTGTGAAGTTCGTTGGTTGGGTCTGGCGGCAACTCTGATTTTCTGGATAAAATTTTCGGGCCTCGCACCCGATCGCTGCTTAGGTAATCTGCATCGCTTATGGTGGGGTCTATATATCTATGTGGATAGCAGCAATGGGTATAAATACAGTATCTTATCGCTGAAGCTCAGGTCTCAGCGGTCGGAGGACGCCCGGGGGCTGCTGCGCGCGAGTTCACTTGAGTTTGTGTGCTCTTCCTCTTTGTCCGAGTCGCTGTCTCCGGTATCGGCCTCGGCCCCGGCCTCGAACAACACCTCATTCTCCGGCGTCGTATGGCCCTCACTGTCCGACAGGCCCCGGTGATGCTGTCTCAGACTCGCTTCGCGGGCTGCGAACTCCTCGCTATCTCTCGCACCATTTTCTATAGCGTCCTCTTTGGACTCGTCCTCATCCAACGCAAATTCGTCGGCCCCAATGATAAACGCATCTTGTAGAGTTTCTCCACCACTGACGTTGTGGAGCTCGAAGTAGTCCGTGTCGATCTGGGGACCATGGAAGCTCCCCACGCCCCATGCACGGAAGCCCAACGCGGCGAAAACGGCAAACCCAGTAATCACCAAAATGGCGTAATTCATGGTAAACCACGAAATGCCCTTGATCACGGGCGGAAGGCACAAGATTATGAACAGAATCACAATCCACGCCAACGATATGATGTTGATGACCCAGCCAAATTTCCTGAGCCGGAATGCTCCACCCTTGATTTTCCGTCTCTTGTTCAATACTAGACAGAGGATAGGAATGCCGTTCGCCAATGCCAAGCACACCACCGAGGCACCCATGAATGAGTTGAACGCAGAAGCAGAAACTAGTGAAAGCGATGCAAGTAGACCGCAAAATGTCATTGAAAGAAACAAGGCGTTTTTGGGCACAGTGGAGTCGTCCACGGAGTCAACCGCTATCCAGTAGTCCTTGTAGGGAAGCCCTCCATCACGAGCAAATGCATAGGTGGATCTGGACGCCGTCGTGAGCGCGCCGATCGACTGAAACATCACAGTGCCCACTAAGAGGAGGACAAAGAGAAACGACAAGATATATGATTCTGTCGAGAGCTTGAAAACCAAATCGATTGGCATGATTTCTGGAGTTTTGTCCAATAGGAGTGTCAATTCGGGAAGAATGGTCAAAATTGGTAGAATAAATATGATCCCCATCACCGAGGACAACAGAATGGCGCTGATTGCACCCTTGGGCATATTTCTCTCCGGATTCTTTACTTCATCGGTCATGGAGAAGAGCATTCCATAGCCCGTAAGCGTGAATGACGAGCCTTGGAGCCCCACCATGAATGCCAAAGGATCGGGCCATCCCGATCGAGAATTGTCAAAGTTGGTGAGGATGTCTTTGATGGAGTTTGTCTTTTTGGCAAAGAAGATCAAAAGAAAATCAATAGCCAAAACAGTGTAGATCGACCACACTATACATATCTTGTTGATACGTTCGAGGTGTTTAGAGAATTTAAAGTTGATGAACCCGCAAACAGTCAATAGTATGAAGTAAATTGCCAAAACTTCAAGCACATCCAGCTTGAAATATGCGTTCTTTAGTCCAAGGACAGATAAAATGAATTGGGAGCCTGAGAACATGATGCTCACGGCGTAGGTCCAGTTTCCGATCAAGAGGAACCATCCCGTGAACCACGAACTGATCAAGGAGTACTTGTCATTGCTTAGGATGGCACTGAAATGGTAGACGCCTCCGGCGGTGGGATACTTCGATATGATCTCGCTCAAGCTGAGCACAACACAGAAGGAGAAGAATGCAACCACCAACCATCCGTACAAGATGGTGACATTTGCCCCGTCCACCAAGGAAATCCACAACGTCGACGAGATCCCGAAAGGAACCCCCATAAGCGTGACCCCAAGTCCGATGACCGAGGTCACCGTCAACTTCCTCTCCAAGTCTTGCTTATATTTGAAATGTTCCACTTGCTCAATCTCATCTTCCTCTAGATCGTGAAGAAATTGGTTAATGAACTCTCCCACAGGAGCGGTCAAGTGGTTGATCCTGTCACTGAGCTGTTCCAGATGTGCGTGTGCCTCACCAGGAACACGAGCATACCCTTCCGGATTCCCCGGACCCTCGACCATAATCGTGGGGTTGGTAATAACAAAAACAGGTCAATGGAGTTGACAGTACATCCCTGCCTAAATGTTCGGAGACCGGAAATGCTGCGCCACGTGATGGCTGCAAATCCCGCAAGAGGGCAGTATCACTTTGAGGTGGAAGGACCGGAAATGGGCTCCAACGGGGTATGCTCTCTATTCTGGCTCGATTGAGGGCCTTATCTAGCTACCCACTTTGCAGTTTCTGTTTGGGAAGGTTTTGGTTTTAATCTTATATTTTCGCGCTTTGGCTTATTGAGCTTACGAAGAGAAGAATCTATCCTGGAAGTAGCATTTTGTATGTTACGTTAGATGGCTATCATATCTCGCCCACTCTATCGATTGGTTCCTACTTATACAGCTAGAAATCGAAATCGCTATCATCAGCTGCTTCTTCTGCCTTTTCCGAAGCATACACTGGTAAACTAATACTGTCGCCAGTCTTCACAAATACTCCTCCAATGTTGTTGACACTCCTTAAGACCCCACCAACCGGCTGGAACTTCTCGTCGACCAAGTAACGCAACACGTCCTCTATGTTTTCTATCAACTTTTTGTCAGAAAAGGAAGTGTAACCCACCTTGATCGACAAACAGTTTCCATTGACGGGAGGAATAAAATATGGATTGCCCACTATGGACTTCATCTGACTGTAAATATACTTGGGCTCGCACCTTTCGTTCTTCAACTTGGTGGACTTCTTCCCCACGGTCAATTGGACATCGGGATCTGGCTTGGCCATCTGAAGCATGAACGGCACTTTCTTGTTCTTGACATAAAACGTGGCTCCTAGCACGTCAGGCAAAAACTTATGCACTCTGTGGTCAGCCACCACTATGTCGAACTCCTTGAAAAGCCGGTACAACTTCTTGGGGTCTTTGGACATGGACTTGACCTTGGTGAGGGTGTATATCTGGTTGAAGACATCTTCAGTGGGCGAGTCTTTCTTCTGTAACGCCTCACGGTACGGAGTCGACGGATCCTTGGTTACCAACAATACCGATTTGTTTTCCAACTTGCTGAGCTTGTGTCTGACGGGGATGATTCTTGGAGTATAGTCCTTCGACTTGGCGAGCAGGATCTTGAGGTTGATGATGACAAAAATGGCCTCGTCGGCATCGGGGCCCTTTTGATCCTCACTATGCGATATCAATGACTTGAGTGACTTTCTACCTGTCTTATAGGCACTGGGTCCTAGCACGAATTCGCTAGTCATGTTGGCTTGAGATGCATTTCGTGCTCCGCTGATGAGATGATGGGCTCTGCACGTGACTACTGTCCCGCTGCTACAAGAAAAGGAAAGCTTGTTAATACCCATTGTCAAAATTACATTTCACAATCACCTTCTGCTCCTAAGCAGTGGTGAGTCGTGGGCTTAATCATGAGCTCATGCTATGGACATTTATTCATTTTATTTTGTTTCTTAGTCTCCGCGCAAGGCTCTTATAACCGCAGGCCTCCTCATCATATGCTTGGTCCACTTATAAACTTCGGGGAACTCTACCTTGAGATTGATACCGATCCGGTCAACCACGTTATTCCATGGGACGAACGACAAGTCTGCAACGGTGGCGCGATCGCCCACAAGCCAAACAGGATAGTCAAAGTATCTGGATTGAGACAATGGAGTGGTCCCTGCACTATAGGCAGCGGCGTTTTCAACGTCCAAGTCCATAATCAATGCTTCTCTTCTTTCAGCCAACGCCATTTCAATGACCCCATAGACCCGTCTTACCTCGTCGGTGTACCTTTCGACAGCACTGGGAACTGGGCAAGAATGGAAGTATCTGAAATGCAATGCCTGACCGATCATGGGAGCATGGCCAGAGGTCTGGAAGAACACCCAGGAAGAAATCTGTGATTGTTCCACCAAGTTATCCGACCACAAGGGGCACTCTCCGTTTTCCTTCAAGAACTTGGAGACCAAGTACAAGATAATGGCACCCGATTCCCATATGGAAGTGTTTTCGTTGAAGTGGTCGATCAAAGCAGGAACTCTTGCGTTTGGATTTATGGTGACAAACTCGGGTGCTCTTTGTTCCCCGTTGTTGAAGTCCAAAAAGATGGTATTAAAGGGGAGATTCAACTCGGACAAAATGATGGCGACTTTGAACCCATTTGGAGCAGATCTGTGCGAGAAGAGGGTGTATCCCTCGGTGGGTTGGTTTTGGAAAAAGTGGGTGATTCTAGATTGTTGTTGCTGACTGGTTGCCTCGTTTTGAAGCTGTTGTTGTAAGAGATTCAAATTCACTTCATTTTGCTGCTGGTCATTGAGAGAGACAGATTTTAAGCCTGCTGACAAGTTTGAAATTGTCTGCGGGTTGCCGTTGGGCCCGGTATTGGATGCGTTATTGTTGCCCGACATAGAGACAGTGCCGAACTGTGGATGGTTTACTCGGGTAGTGTTTGGTATTAGCTTGGCGGAATTCGGTCTAAGTTGTACGAAGTTGAGTGTTTGGAACGGAGAGTGTCGAAAGAGCAGGTCCTCCTATTAGATGAACGGGCGTTTGAAGATGATGCTCGAAGCTAGAAAAGCGGAATTGAAGTGTTCCTTCCGATTTTTTTTTGTTCGAGCACCCGCGGTGAGGGTTCCACGCTTTCCCAATAGTCGGTGTGGCCGGGGCACAATCCGCGGGAACCACACTTGAGAACTAGGAACCACAGCACCAGATCCTTGTGGATCACGGGCCAGAATCGGAGGTTGTTCCGAGTGCTCGATGTTGAGGCCTCGGGGTTGGCCGTTTTGGAGGATTTTTTGCCATTTTGATTGTGTCTGCGTCACATGGGGTTGATTTTGTAATTTACGACGTCAACTGCCCAATGCGGAAAGTGTATGACAGGCTTCCGAGACAAAGCGAATAGGGGGGAGTACGGCATTAAGAAAACAAACAAGATCTCGTGAGCAGGAGTGACCTCGTCTTCAATCCTACTGGTCCAGGAAGCTTGCCATATAATCTCGTGTATTGTGATACCTCTCATAGACTGCCTATATAAACAACACCTTGGAATATGCCACCCCAACGGTATTCGCTAACGCTAATGGTTGTGGGGCGCACTCTATAAGTACTCGCTTTAAGTGTACTTTCAACACATCTCAAGCACCAACAGCACTCACCGTGTGTGTTGTAGCTTGTCTAGTCTATTCTTGTCCAAATACCCGATTGACAGGAGAAACTATAGTGAACCCATTCAATTTTCCTCCTTTCGAAGTGCCAAAAGGTGCTAATGTCTCCTGCTGCTCCTCATGATTGACCCTTCTGCTTAACTTGTCATTGATGAGCTTTTGGTCCTGTAACTTTGCCTCAAGGGCCCTTATCTTCTCTGTGGCCGCTCTGAGCTCAAAGCTATGTTTAGAGCTCAATTCACTGACGACCTCCCGAAGCTCTTCTCTCTGACTCTTCAAAGTCAGTATCGCTTCTTGCGACTCATCGTAGGACTCATCATATCCATCATTGACCAAAGAGAGCTGCTTATTCGTACCATTCGAAAGATCCACACTCTGGATTTGTCTCTCCAAGTCGGGAATGACGGAAAACTTCAAGTTTGCATTTTCTTCCAACAACTCATTGTATTTGTCTAACAATTTTTTGTCCGACTGTGAAGTCTTCTCGTTCTCCGCAAGTTTATCCTCTAGTTGGTTGACCAAATCGTTCTTCAATAGAAGCTGCTGATACAATTCAGTTTTCTCATAGTTCAATTTGAGCGGACTTGGCGACTGACCGTGCTCCAAAAGTAATGCATGCTCTTCGCTAATGAATCTTAGGCGACGTTCCTTATTCAACTTTTCTTGTAAATCGGCGACCATCTTCAGCTTGGTGGCCAATTCCGCTTGGATGTCGTCGTGATTGGCAGAAATATTTGGATTCTGTTTCATCCTAGTCTCCAAATTCAACTCTCTTTTGATTGAAGAGGCTAACTCTGTTGTCACAAGTTGCAATTCATTCAATAAATCGCTGTTGCAGGTCATTATTCCCATTTCTTCCTTCGTGAAGCTCAATGGTTTACTGGGTACATGTCCGTTAGGACTGTTTGTCAGTTGGTTGGTGAAACTTTCATCCTCAATTCCCTGAGACACACTGGAGCGTTTACTTGACTTCGACAACCTCTTGAATATATTCTTGGATTTGCCAGATAGCGAGAAGTGTCTGGATTTGTCTTTCTTGCTACCGCTGGTTTGAAAGTCTCCAGATTCATCGCCAAGCTCGCCTGAAGTATTGAATTCTTCGTCATTTCCATAGGAGTTGTGAAGTTGGGAAGCTGTGGAGGTGTTATCAGTAGATGGCGTAGTATTTGTCCTGTTGTCCTTGTAAGAACTCTTTTCCGACGAGGGATGTGAGGATCTCTCTCCTACTCCTTCCGCATCGTCCAAATCGTCCTTCTCGACTGGGGCCACTCTAAAAGTATTGAAAGCGGTGTTGGCAACCAACGATTGTATTGAAGCCAGTCTCTGCTTCAGATTCCAAGCAGCACTCTTTTCGGGCAGTCCATTTTCCCTTGCACTGAATTGATCGGAGGTCTTTCCGATTTTGATGGCAGACTTACTAGGAGTCACCAAATTGGGTGCAGTCACAAACACGTCCTTTGAGCTCTCGGCTGTGGCGCCCAACTGCTTGAATTTATCGTGGTTGGAGTCAATGCCATCGTCATCTTCGTGCATCAATGAATCTCTATTACGGGGCTTGTTGCGAATGTTGAAAGATGGAGATGAGTCCATGTCGTCGACAGGTCCTCTTTCAGGGGAATTTTCTTCGACTTCGTTTGAATTGAACAAGTTGATCCTGCGCAATCTCATGGAGTTGGACTTTTTGAGGGTGGACTTTCTGGAGAGCGAGGATGCTGCGTCTTCTCCTTCATACTGATACTTTGCTATGTCGTCGATGCTTTCGTCTCTGGAGGACTCCGAAAGAGGAGGGGGTTCTCTTCTTGCCACAGTCTTTTGGCCCTGCTTGTGTGCCTCTGCACCTCCGTCTTCGTCTTCTTCCTCCACAACGTTCATGAGGGAGTCGTTGGAGTTCTGCTGCTGCTGTTGGAACCCGTTTGCACTAGGAGGCTGAGCAGTGCCCGCAAAGGCATAAGGCTGGCCATTTGCCCCATTTGGCTGGGGGTTATTGGGAAATTGCTGTACAGGAGGAATCTGGGGGCCCCTAGGATCGAGCTGGGGGCGCGAGGGATTGGGACCTGTAAGCGACTGGGTGCGGGGTCCCTGCTGTGCATACTGAGGGTATTGGCCCGGAGGAAACTGGCCAGGACCAAACTGTGGTGGATACTGGCCCTGGGGAAACTGTCCTGGAGGATACTGGCCCTGATAGAACTGCTGTGGAGGATACTGGCCCAGAAAGTTGGGGTTGGGGATGTTTCTCATGGAGGCGGTTCTGGGACCAGCCGGACCACCTGGACCACCGGGGCCCATGGGTCCCATGGCTCCTACCATGGGAGGACCCGGTCTGTTGCTGAGAGACATTGTCCTGGGGTCGTTGGGGTTGGAGTTGAGCGACATCGCCCTGTAGCCTGGAGAATACGTATTGAGCGACATGGCACGAGGGTCGGTCATGGGCTGGCCCGGAGCCATGGGGTTCCCGCCGCCAGCAAGCGACATGGCGCGTGCACCGGAGGCAAATGCCATTTTCTTCTGGTGGTTCATCGCCTTTCTGTACTGGACGTTGCTGATGTTTGCCTTGGAGGAGCCCAGGGTCCCGCTCAAGGTGGGTATTATGGGGGTGGTGTCCAAGGCCTTGCCGGAGTTGATGCCGTAGGGGCCTCTGTCTCTGATGTGGGTGATGTCGTCGAACGACACGTTTGCTCCGGTGAGGTCCTGGATGTCTGCACCGGTGTCTTCGTCAAACGCAGCGCCGTTCTTGTTTCTGCGAAAGAACCTGTTCATGGTAGACTGGGAGGTGAGCGAGGCCTTGCGGGAACCCGGGGCCGGGAGCGGAGTCATGAGGTCGTAATTGGAGTACGCCTGCTGTTGTTGCTGTTGTTGCTGTTGCGGGTATCCCTGTGGTGGACCTGGGATGTGCTGGAGAGGCATGGATCCGGAGGGACCGGGCGCGTAGGGGGCCTGGGGCGAGTTGCCACTCAAGGCGTCGATGTCTTGCTCGCCATTCAAGATCTGTTGCCTGAGCTTGGCCTTGTGAGTGGTAGCTACCGCCGCTTCCATGGTGTAGTAGCGCTAGTTGTCTTGTTCAAACACCTGGTGAAAGGTGCAGGTACAAAGATTGAAGCAATTTGGCGATTTTAGGGCGAGCCACTACAACGAGCCACCGGCATCGCGCGGTGCCAGGGCAGCACAGGTACGTTTTTACACGCCGTACGCTTGGGGGGCTCGGGTGCTGCGCAGGGCGGCCTGCGGCCTGCTAGCCGGGTGCGACCACAACAGTGGTTCGGGTTCTCTAGGGCTCCAGGACGTCGCTGGAGGTGAGTTCTTCCCCTAGCTGTACTCAGCCCATCACTGCCCCCACTGCACTGAAACGCGTAGTTTTTTTCTCTTTATCCTGCGGCCGCCGAGCTACAGTTCCACCGCTAGTGCGCATCGGTTACGGACGTGGGGCCGTTTCAGAAGCAGCCGAAGGATTGATGTCGGGACCCAGCGCGCCAGTGTGCCAGCGGAGGGGGGCAGTTCTCGACACGGTTCAAACTGCTCCTTGCCGGGCCGTTTCAGAATCTTCGCCACGTGATCTCGGACCAGGTGGCACAATGCTGACGTTTAGGGAGATCTCGCATCATATATATCTCCTTGTCAAAAGGCCCGAACTACCGCCAGCGGGCTCTAGTCCGTTCCTTTGCGTTCCCATTCCGTTCTGGTGTTGTTCCCGTTCCGTTCACTCGCTCAACCCATGTGTCGCGGTGCTTTCAGCGACACCCGCATAAATTAGTGCCAGGAGAGACCACGCCTGCATACAGCCCGGGATTATCTGTGTTTCGCTCTCATAACAATCTCATCTCCACCGTACCCCATGGATCTCGAAAAGCGGGCCTCCCGCCGTGTTCCGCCCAAGAACGGCCCAGCACGCAACTCCGTCCGCTACACCCTCTTGCCCGTGGCGGTGCTTCTCCTTCTCGCCTCAGCCTTGTGGTCTCAACGGTCCTCTCCAGCAACAGCCACCATCGCAAACGTGCCCGTGGCAGTGCACGAACTCGAGCTCTCCAAGCCCCAGGAAAAGGATCTTAGGCGCCTCGGACTCACTCCCAAGAATCCTATCCGGATTGTAACTGACGAAAACGGCGAAAAGATTATCAATGGCCGGTTTTTGCATGTCACCGATTTCCACCCGGACCCGCTCTATAAGGAGGGAATGCTGCCCTCGGAGCTGGCGTGCCACTCGCCAGGGAAGGGCAAGGCCGGCAAGTACGGCGACGCCATCTTGGGATGCGACAGCCCCATGATTCTCTTGGAAGACACCATCAAGTGGGCCAAGGACAACCTCAAGGACAAGATCGATTTTGTGGTGTGGACCGGCGACAACATCAGGCACGACTCCGACAGACGGTTCCCCAGAACCGAGCAGTCCATCTTTGACATGAATGAGCATGTCAGCGACTTGATGTACGAAGCGTTCAAGGACGACAACTCCGACCAGTATCTGCACAAGATGCAGGTGGACCTCATTCCTTCGCTTGGGAACAACGATGTGTACCCCCACAATTTGTTTTCGCCGGGCCCGACTCTCCAGACCAGAGAGCTTTTCAAGATCTGGAAGAACTACATCCCGCAGGCTCAGCTCCACATTTTCAACAGAGGGGCGTACTTCTTCCAAGAAGTGATTCCCAACCACTTGGCGGTGTTGTCCATCAACACCCTCTATCTCTTTCAGTCCAATCCCTTGGTGGACAACTGCGACTCGAAGAAGCAGCCAGGCTACAAGCTTTTCGAATGGCTAGGCTACGTTCTCAAGGAAATGCGAGCAAGAAACATGAAAGTGTGGCTCAGTGGCCACGTCCCTCCGAATGAGAAGAACTACGACATCTCATGTCTCCGCAAGTACATTGTGTGGACCCATGAATACAGAGATGTCATTATTGGTGGGCTCTACGGTCACATGAACGTCGACCACTTCTTCCCATTGGATTCGGTTGCTGCATACAAGTCCATCAAGGAATCTCTCCGCGGCACGGCTGAGGCCAAGGACTTATCCTTCGACTTTGAAGGGGCGAGCGATGACGAATTCGAGTCCGACTACGACTCCGATGACGATTTGACCTCTCCGTTGGAAGAATCCAGCTTTATGGATACCTTCGAGTCTATGGGTGCCGATTTCAGAATACAGGGTGGTGTTCCCAATAACAAGGTGAAATACATGGAATCCGTGCGTTCCCTGGTCTATGCCAAAATCAAAGGTAAAAAGAAATCAGGAGAGCACGCGGAGCGCTACTCCATCGCTCATGTCACCGCCAGTGTGGTCCCTACCTTCAACCCAGGTCTTCGTGTATGGGAATACAATATTTCGGGCTTAGCTGAAAACATCAAGTTGCACCACAAGTATAAATTTGCTCCTTGGGATCAATTTTTTACCGGTTTAAATGATTTATTCACTCAATCGGATCACGAAGACGAAAACCAGGTGACAATCATGAAGAGAGACAAAACATTCCCACTCCCAATGCCCAAAAACTTACCATTGGGTCCCGCATACGTTCCACAGCTCTTCACTCCAGAGAGATATGTTCAATACTACGCCGACCTTGAGCAGATTAACGCCGGCAAAAAGAAGTTTGACTACGAAATTGAATACAGTACCGACGACAGGTTGTTGGGTTTGAAGGATTTAACTGTGAAAGAGTGGATTAAATTCGGAAGAAAGTTGGGCAAACCAATTAAGGATGATGAGAACGATGACAAGAAGAAGAGGAAGCATAAAAAGAAAAAGGAAAGCAAGAAGGACAAAACGGACAGGGAGAAGTTGGAGCGTATTTGGAGCAAGTTTTTGAAAAATTCATTTGTTAGCTCTGATTATGAGAACAAGGGCTACGGTTAATGACGATACGACTATATAACTACTGTTAGGAATACATACTGCATATACGAACACTTATCTGATTCTGCTCACGTGAAATGGGCGACGGTAGGGTTTCCGCCCCGAGCGTCGGTCGTGTGGGCGCCGCGAAAAATCTTTACCCAGCGACGATTTTTCACTTTCGCTTCTGAATTGTATTCATTAGATATTGGGTCCATTAAATATTCCTATCGTCAAGAAATAACTAAGTCGAAATGGGTGGTGCTCGTGAAAAGAAAGTTCAATACTTCTCCAAGTTGAGAGAATTGTTAGAAGAATTCAAGTCGATCTTCGTTGTTGGTGTCGACAATGTTTCTTCTCAACAAATGCACGAAATCAGAAAGGCCTTGAGAGGTAAGGCTGTTGTCTTGATGGGTAAGAACACCATGGTTAGAAGAGCCATCAGAGGTTTCTTGGCTGACTTGCCAGACTACGAAAAGTTGTTGCCTTTCGTCAAGGGTAACGTCGGTTTCATCTTCACCAACGATGACTTGAAGAGCATCAGAGAAGTTATTACCTCCAACGTCGTTGCTGCTCCAGCCAGAGCCGGTGCTTTCGCTCCTGCTGACGTCTGGGTCCCAGCCGGTAACACCGGTATGGAACCAGGTAAGACCTCTTTCTTCCAAGCTTTGGGTGTCCCAACCAAGATTGCCAGAGGTACCATTGAAATTGTCTCTGATGTCAAGGTCGTTGAAGCCAACGGTAAGGTCGGTGCTTCCGAAGCCTCCTTGTTGAACTTGTTGAACATCTCTCCATTCACCTACGGTATGAAGGTTGTTCAAGTTTACTCCGAAGGTCAAGTCTTCCCATCTTCCATCTTGGACATCACCGATGACGAGTTGGTCAAGCACTTCGTTGCTGCCATCAACACCATCGCCTCCATCTCCTTGGCTGTTGGCTACCCAACCTTGCCATCTGTTGGTCACTCTGTTGTCAACCACTACAAGAACGTCTTGGCCTTGTCTATTGCCACTGACTACACCTTCGAAGGCTCTGAAGCCATCAAGGACAGATTGGCCAACCCTGACGCTTACGCTGCTGCTGCTCCAGCTGCCGCTGCTGCCGACTCTGGTGCTGCTGCTGCTGAAGAAGCTCCAGCCGAAGAAGAAGAAGCCTCTGACGATGACATGGGTTTCGGATTGTTCGACTAAGCGTGCTCCGTTAGTTGTATAATACATGTCTAACATATAATGTCGTAGAAGCTCGATAGAATGTAGTATTGCAAATCGTTGAAGAGGGCTCTGTTCTTTTTTGACAAGTATATTCTTTTGTCAGGCCCTCAGTTGATCTGACCAAAATTTTTGCGCACTGTATTTGTGGCTGCAAAATGGCAGACTCTCTTTACGACACTGATATCACGTTGACCTTAAGATCAGAAACGCTATCGCTCGACTCGACCAATCCGCGACTATCGTTCAACCAAGCCAAGCTCGAGTATCTCCTCGATGATGCTCCGTTCAAGTCGTTGTCACAGATAGAGCCTGTGCTCATCGAAGTGTTGTCTGTGTTGAAGAGCACCAGAGAATTGGTCTCTAGAAAGAAGGGGCTCAATGGAGATTTCATTCACTTCTTTACCCAAACAAGACTTCAGAAGATGGTAGAGGTTCTCATAGTGTCGTCTCTAGACCATTTGCGTCCGATCCATTCAGAGTCAAGCAGCTCCCTAGCAGAAAGTCTCGCATCCACAGACACCTTGAGATGCTTGTGTCACTTGACTTCCTTGGTGTTTCAGATTCCCTTCGACTTTGAGTACATTACCTTCATTCCTGCGGAGACCACTTTGGCTGTTCTCACCAAGTTGAACGCCATATCGTCACAATTACACGACGTGCTTAGGACAATCTTCAGCGATGAAGTAAGTAACCTCGATTTTGTGGAATGCACCGACTTCCCAAACGCCGAATCTACCAGCATCTCCAATCGTTCGGAGCTGTATTATCTTCGGGCAGAACTTGTCCATAAATACAATTTGATAAATCTATGTTCGCTTCTTGTGGCATCATTCAGCAAACCACACACGGAGATTGCAACATATTATCTCGGATTTCCTCTTGCCGAGAAAAATGCATACCGAATCGTTGAGCAGTTCTATGGGTTTTCCAACTGCTTGTATATGAGTTACATTCATTACGAATTGCCTAGAGATGACAACTTTAACAAGATCGGAATATTGCACACAAAGTTTTTGAATCAGCGCAAGTTGATTCTTCTGCTGAGCTCTAATTGCTTGAAACTCGTCAAAAAATGCTTGTCAACCAACTTCCTTGTATTTCATGCCCCCAAATCGGAACATAAGCCAACAACACTTCAAACTGTGAAAAGATACTCGCACCACTTCGACTGCATTACAAAAACAGGGAATTACAGACAGTACTTGGCTACAAAACCCAAAAAGCCCGAATGGGTTTCTGTGTTCGATGTGGACCAAGCGGTCGAATTCACAAATGCACAGGAAAGTGTGGATGAGACTTTCACTCGGACAGAATCAAACTTCGTGTCCGAAAAGAAGCATCATGGAACCCGTAAGCGTATTGGAATCAGGAGAAAATTGCGGTCTTTCTTTTCAAAGAGGTTCAAAAAGTTCACACAGAAGAGAAAAACCCAGGAAAGCACAGAATTACTTGGCAACAATTGGCTCTCTGATATTCGACCATCCAATAAAAAGACAAAGTCAAGGTTCAAGTGGAAGTAAAAGCAATTACCACACATTCATTGTTCCAGTACAGTTTGACATGTCACGACTCATGCATTTCCAATAATTTTCGTAAAGCATTGCTTTCTATATACAAGCATTCTATCTTCTTCTGTAAAACTCTCTTGGTTTCTCGTATACAACACTCGATTCCTTGACAACTTCCTTCTCAATATGCTGGGTTAATTTGTTAGGTTTTGGCCAGATCTCGGGCAACAATCCAGCCTTTTTGAACAAAAAGGTCACCTTATCGCTGACGTCTGCTCCCACACCTATCCAGTACTTTGATCTGTTGAAATCCAACTGAATATCCTTGAAGGGCTTCACCCCAGCAGCTTTTTCCTCTGGAGTCAATGGAACTGGTACTGGGTTATATGTGCCCAAAACTTCCACTGGAAGGCTGTCACGGGCAGAGCCTTTCTTGGCAACAACAATGTTGTACAAAGGCTGGTGCCTTCTGCCGAAGCGAGCCAACCTAATCCTCAACGGACTCTTGACAGCTTGAAGGGACATGGTTGATTGTTCTACTGTCTCGTAGATGCACAAAATTTTATGTGAGGGTCGTGGCCGCACCACATATCACCAGCCTGGGAGATAATTATGGGACAGGAATGAGAAAACAGGAATGAGAAAAGAAGCTATAGATAATTCGAGTGTCCAAGTTTATTTGACCTACGTCGCTTACTTATTTGAAATGTAAATTATGCTCTATAAAGAAATTAAAGCTTTTTCCTGGCCTTGAATTTTTGCTTGGGCTTACCAATTTTAGCCTTACCCTTGTAGGCTGGTTTCTTGGCTGCTGGCCTCTCTTCTTCGTCTTCAGACCAGTCTTCTTCCTGTCTGTTGGATTTTTTATACTTCAACTTATTTCTTTGACCTCTGACAGGTGCTTGCTTGACTGCATCCAAGTATGCATCAACACCAGAACCTTTACCTGCCAACGGATCTTCGTTCTTATCGTTGAACATAAGCTTACCATCTGCAGCGGTCTTGAACTCAGCCATGATATTGTTCAATTCCTTCTTGTCAAATTTCTTGGGCTTGGAAGAAGAAATATGTGCCAATGCTTGACGATCCAACAAGTTCAATGGCTCGTCTCCTGTATCCATGATAAATTGTTCGGGCTTCCTCTTACCCTTGGTAGGTTTTTCATCTTCTTCCATTTCATCGTCAGAAACATCAGAGTCGTACAAGGCTTCCTCATACGCAGAAACAAACTTCTTATCGCTACCCTTGTTACCTTCACTGTCCTCTGCTTCTCCCTTTCTCTTGGCTCTAGCTCTAGACTTCTTGATGTTGGCCACGAGCTTCTTGTCGTCTTCAGGGATTGCTTGCTCCACAAGCTCCACACCGAACTTCCTGATCAATCTTTCTAAAATGTGCTTCACTTTGGACTTGAAATGGCCCTTGTGTTCGTGAGACCATCTCATCAACTTGCTCAATAATTCCGACAAGTTGTTTCTGACCAAGTCTTCGGGCAAAGACAAAACTTCAACCTTGACAAATCCGATTGCAGACTTCGCAATTTCTCTGGAGTTGTGGGTCAAGAACAATTCGACGGTGGATGAAATTTCCAACAACACATCAACTGGTAAATCGCCCTTGAACTCAAACACCAAACAAGAAATGGCCGTGATAGTAGCGGAGATCATGTGTGGAGCTTGAGCAGCCAAACCAGCACTTACCATGGTAAAGTATTCGGTCAAACTGGCTTCTGAATTTGGAGTGTCTTCAGCAAAGCCTGGAACCTTGCTGTTTTCAACGACACCACCTTCCTTCATTTTCAAACCCATCTTGATCAATATCTGGTACGACAATTCTCTAGATCTTTCATTGACATCCTTGGTGGACATGATAACTTCTTGCAAGATAGCAGGAATAAAATACAAGTCGCTTCGAGGCAACAAGTCAATGATATAAAGAATGGCCGTCAAACGAGGAGCTCTTGCTGAATTCAGTGTTGCTTCGGTGGTTTGGATCAAGACGTTCTCAATTTCCTTGATGAAATGAAGCACAGTTTGCTTTCCATGTTCTGTTTCAAGTAATCTTGATATAATTCTGTACGATCTCTTCTGCATTAATGAAGAGGTAGTCATGCTGACGGTCGACGAGAAAATTGACATCAAGGCAGTGTGGCAGGAGCCAGGAACGTATTTGGACATAGCGACCACCAAGTCCATCATAGTGACACTTAATGCCGGTTCATCCTTCTTTGGTTTTGCCAGAGAAGCAGCCTCATCATCCATAGCTTGCTTCAACAATTCGCAAACCTTATTGAAGGTGACTTCCAAATCTGCCTCGGGAATAATCTTCAAATAAGTGTCGATCGTTTCCAACACAAATCCTCTGGAGTCAGGTAAAGTGGATGAAAAGACATTGAATAAAACAGACAAAATGTTGGAGGCCTTGGTAGCTAAGTATTCGATATTCTTTTTGGCTTCACTGACTGAGAAGCTTTGCTCCACAAATGGGTCTCTTTCTTCAGACTCAATGTAGTTAAGATTGGAGTCAACCAAGTTCTTCAAACCGTGGCAGATTGGATTTCTCAAGTCTACTTTGGCATACATCAAATCAGACAAACTAGCAGCAAAAGCGTCGTCAAATCCAGCAGTCAAGTCACTAGGCAAGTCACAGAAACGTGGAACCAAAGACCAAATTTGATCGATA
Organism: Suhomyces choctaworum; assembly: GCA_030568475.1. Lineage (NCBI taxonomy): Eukaryota > Fungi > Ascomycota > Pichiomycetes > Serinales > Debaryomycetaceae > Suhomyces > Suhomyces choctaworum. Next base: position 80,042 of record JAJMGE010000005.1, on the reverse strand, counting down.
ATGGTTTGGAAAATCTTGGCATGCACAGTTTCCTTCTTAGCAGAAACATTGATCTTCTCTTCAAAGAACTCCACCACGGGCAAGACATTATTCTTGAAGTATTTCAATTCTGCGTGGTAGACGTTATCTCTCAAAAGAGGTAATAACCAAGCTCTACCAGGCTGACCAGGTTGATTCAAGTTCAATGGTAAGAAGCTTAACACACTCAGAGGACCCAAAGCTCTGATAAAAGCAGAAATCACATCCTCCGCTTCCTTGTTATAAGGGAAAGAATCCGATTCATTGGTACGCCAGTCACCAATTGTGGTGAGGATTTTCAAGAATTCTGGGTTTCCACGCTCTCTGAACTTCAAGACGCAGGCACCGATGAACTCCAAAATGTCCTTCGTGGCGTGTTGGTACTTGATGGTGAGAAGTTCCCCTTCAATAAACTCTGCGATAAAGACAACAAAGTCATCGATGAAATCAGAAACCTCATCAGAAATGCCATTTTGTGGTGTCTGAAATAACAACAACTCGTCGGGGATGGTTTGACTAATGATTGCTATTAAACATTGGCTGGACGAGGTAGTGATGTCGGCAGAGTCAGCCCCCAAAAATTCTGAAACTATAGGGATTATTGTGGTCAATTTCTTGAAACATGCTTCTGGAGATAACGTGGAAAAACTATCCAATCCCTTAGCAACAATTGCCAACCAACTGGCAGCCAAGTATGTGTCATTGGTGGAAGGTTTCAAGTCGAAGATTATTTCCAATAATTTGTCGAATCTCTCAACATCAATGTCGTTACTCATGGACTTGAACAATCCTTCGAAGGCTTGAAATGTAGAGGATATAAGGAATTGGTCAGAGGATTTGGAGATTTCCAAGAGCACGTCACACAATGGTTCTGTTTGGCTGGGAGGCCACGAGTTAGATGAAGTGATAACTGTGATCAATTGCAAGCAATGGATTATTTGACTTGTTACTTCCTTCTGTGCTGATTTGCTGATGGATTTGGATTCGCTCAACAAGGACTTCAACTTATTCAACGAAATTTCACCAATCAAAGGAGATGCAATGTGTTGAGGTGATGGCGAGGCGGGAGGATTTGCCAAGATCTTACCGATGGCCTCTTGAGCTCTCTTTCTAACTTTGGGTCTGACATCGAACGACAATTCCAACAATCCTATCAAGGCTCTCTTGGGAGAGATGTTGGAATTAGAAGACCACTGCTGATGCTCCTGAACCAATAACAAGCTCTCCAAGACACCGATGGTAGATTTCATTAATGGAGCTTCGGACTTCGAGTTGGTCAAACATGGAGCCAACTTAGTCAAGATATCTCCAAATTTAGCTTTGAGCAAATTGGTAGGGGCGAATGGGGCAAAAATGTCAAGGAAGTATGCCGCTGAAGTTGCTAAGCTAACATCAGCAACATTATCGTCGTTCACAGACTGATCCAACAAGGACAAGAATGATATGAAGTAAGTGATGGGCGACTTCTCATTGTGCTGCTCTTCAATATTTTCTTCAACGGCAGATAAAATGATGGCAAGCTGTTTTTGGTTGTCTAATTTCGAGTTTATTTGAGACCGAATCTTGGAGATCTTCCCCTCGAGGTCGAGGTGGTCCGCAGACAATCCTCCGTCTGGGTTGTTGTCCATCTTGGCTTGAGTCCTGTAGATTTGGCGCTGAATTTTTTTGTGATGGGATGAGATCGCGATCACGTGCGCTCATCTCTCCAGAGATGTCTATATTGTAGATATGATAAGAGGCTGGAATCAGCAGCCACGACGATTATATGAGGATTACATTCTCCGCTTACTCATAAGGTCTAAGTGTGAGTGTAACATTCTATGACTCCAGATTTTGGTACTGTATATAATCGACTAGAGAACAAGAAAGGAACTGTGATGTATTCGAACGTCACTTGCAGTAAGAGTATCAATCTCGGAGAAAAGAGTAACCTTTTATAATTTTAGAAGCAAACTTGGGACTCGGAAAAATTTTTGATAATAATATAGTACAAGTTCTAGGCGTCCAATTCTAATTTGTCCAAGAGACTGTCAATCATAGCAATATCCGTCTCATATTTGATCCAGGCATTCTTCATGACCTTGACGTCATCTGGGATATCGTCGTCTCCTGCTTCTCTAAATTGCTGGCCAATGGGCTCAAAATCTTTAAATTCGTCGTTGACAGAGTGCTTCTTCCCAAGGTAGAAACGAATATCATCGACCAATTCGATTGTATCTGTGTCTTGTCTTTGAGTGATTCTGTTTGCACTTTCGTCTATAAGCTGTAACAATTGTGATCTTTCTTGTTCATTCTCGTAAATGAATATAAGATTGTGTGCAATCATTTTTGTTATATGTTGCTCTAGCTTATCGCATCTAGTCTGCCACGACACTCTGATTAATTCATATGCGTTATATCCAACGAACTTCTCCAAATCCTTGAACTGCTCGAGAGTGAAATCCCCAAACCCAGATGTAATATTTACAGCACACATTGTTTTAAGTCTTTCTAGAAATAATTCGTCAGCTGCAAACAAGAGCTCCACTGTTGACAGGAAGGGAATCTCACAAATATCATCATGATATAAGAATGATAGTGCCATTTGAGACACATTGAGGTTGGAAATGCTGGTGGAAATCCGAATAACCGGAATATGTGGAGGAAGAATAGATGGGCGATCGATGATATCAATATTTGCCGTTTTCAGATGGTCCCTATAAAAAGGAAGATCTGCTTGTGATGTGATGAATATGTCAGACTTGAACATCGTATCAAAGTACTCGGACCGGGAAATAATCGACTTGTTCACTGGAAAGTATACAACTTGCTCAGAATCGGCATCAACTGAAGCGAGAATGATATCTGCAAGACTGTCAGACTCAAGAAGTTTCGCCTTTTGATAATCTGAGATGTATTCTGAGGGTTCTATATCCTCCAAGTCAACTTCCTTCTCAAGATTGAGATCGGACTTGATACAATTTTCAAATACCGAATCTCTCAAGAAATTGTCTAGATCCTTTCTTGCCTTCTCAACAACTTTATAAGATACATCATGCTTGATTTTAGCTTTCACCTTATCATCAGTTACGCCAATAATTCTTTTTATCCCTTCCTGTAAATCTTCAAGCTTCAATTTGGATGCGTACTGTGCTAGTTGTTCCTGCGTCAGTTCTTGGTCAATGGGTAAGGAGTCAGTTCTGAGATATATGTAGTCCACAATGATCTTGAAAGCCACAGGATCTGATGAGGATGGCATATCTATAATGGTTTTATGCTTCCAGGGACCCTGTAGCTTTTCTTTGAAGTAAGGGCTTCTTGCCGCAAGAAGGAATCTATTGAGACGAAAGCACTTGAAGTCTCTTGCCATAATCCCATTAATGTGAGGAAAATGAAAGGAAATATCCTTATGCAAAAGATTGAGTGGCCCCAAAAGCGAAGCTATGTGACTGGCAAATGGCTGAGACATATCGACAGCCTTGGAAACATCGAAACTGATCAACAAGTCCCGAATGGTATCATTCAACGCACCGTAGATGCACCGGGCACCTTGAAACGTGTCTCTGTCACAGACAGCGCCACGGCTTAGAAGTAATTGCACGATTTCTAGATGTCCACATAACGAAGAGAGAATCAATGGCGAATAGTCCCATTCATCCACTTGGTTTATGTTCAAATCAGGGGTGGAAAGAAGCGAGTCCACCACCTCAAAGTCGCCTGCACGGCATGCGTTGCAGAGATCTATGAATACCTTGTTCAAATCGACGCCATCGGATTGTCTAGGTTGAGAAGATGGCATATTGGTATAGTTCATGGGAAGATCTATGGGCACTGGGGCCTCTAGCGTGTCTGTCATGGTGAGCTTTCTTTGGGCTTTTTTGGTGGTAAATTATTTCAAGACGTGGTTATATGGAAGAAGCGGGTGGTTAAATCTGGGTGATCTCCGATGGACCCTACCCGGTTGCATTGCCTTCGAATATTGCCAATGGCTTAGTAAACGGTTCAGCAATGTGCAGGATATACCGAGGCGATAAGCTCAACAATAGGAAGGGCTCTGCCATAAATTTTTGGAAAAAGATGGCATTGAGTTTAGAAGAAGAAGAGAGGTAAAACGTGCATGCTGTTGTTTTCGAGGCAGCCGTGGACTCTCTTGGTTTGTGAAACCTGTTCCGCACAATCCACGGCCTGTGCATTCTTCGCTAGTGAAGGGTAGTGGTGACTATTCTCAACACACTGAGTGTGGCTTCCCTCATTTCTCCCGCTTTCTATTTCCTACACTGAGGTTTTGTCAGTTCTATTATTTTCTTGTCCATTATTCTCTTGTCTATTCTTGTACTCCTTAAGTTTCGTGATATTTCGCATTTGCGTACGGTTGCAAAAAATGCCTTGCAACATGTCCCAGAAAAAGAAGAAAACAGAGACAACGGGAGAAGAAGAAGACGTTCGCCCAGTTCGAAGCTCTTGCCAAAGCTTCCTCTGCAGCTTCTGTTCCAGGAAACTCCAAGCTTGATACAGAAAGAAATTGCGGATCGCAAACCAAAAATGCAAAAGCCCAAACAAATTTACAGAAAACGAGATCTCCAGATGAAGCAAAAGCCTCTGGAATTCAAGAGAGTCCAACATTGAGCGACACTTCCACTAGCTTTCCTCAAAGAACAAAACCACGGGCACAATCCCAGGAGCTCCTCTCTATACTAGAATCTCGCGAATGGCTTGAGCAAAGCTTGTCTCATATACGAGAGCTAAGCTCGGAAGTTTGGCGGAAGCAATGCTACAATAATCAGTTACAACACAATTATAGCTCCATGGCTTTAAAATTAACATTAATGGTATCACACGATACACAACTGAGTGATTGGAAATTGGAATAATAATACACTAAATAGCCTTCTGGGTTTCCTGGCAAGAGCTGAATTGGCTACTTATCGTAGGAGTTAATAAAGTACTTGAAAATCTTTTCTCTGATCTTTTTAGGCTTTTTGGCCCTATTCTTAGAGTTGCTCTTTGGAACAGAAGTAACATTGCTTCCATAATCGTGGACAGGTTCGGCTCCGTGCTCTGACGTGGTTTGATGTTCAGTGGCCTTGGTTGAGTTTGTCGGCTGTTCACTGGCTATGGTAGGAACTGTGGACTTGTCATCTCCCGGGGAGTCGCCGCTCTTGGACGTAACACCAATACTAGAACCGGATATAAAAGGCATAGAGGGTGGTGAGATTTCTTCACTCACAACGATTGGTTCGTTATTTGCGTTCAAGCTCGTATTTCCACTTAGGGTAATGATTTGTCCGGAATCTGCATGGAAGTCATGAGCAGTGACCTCAGGGACTTGTATTTCAGGGGATAGCAGAGCAGCCAGATTACTCAGGACTAGTTCCTGATTTCTGTTTTCTATAGTCAAGGTCTCTTGAGGCCCGGAAGTTCTTTCTTCCTCAACCTTTGTCGAGGCAACTCTGGTACTGTCCAGAGCTTCGGGTACGTGCTCTATTGGTGCAGTATTGCGAATACCAATATCCTGTGGGACCAAAATTTCGATAGGCTCGTCGATGTGACCAAAAACTTTGCCCTCTCGTGCTGTTGTGGGGTCCTCTTGAGCCAAATTTGCCAATGCACTCCTCACAGTAAAAAAACGTGGGTCATGAAGGTCGCTCTCGTCATCACTATCCGAATCTTCATGGGGTGAATCGATGTCGCTCAACTTAGGGACAGGAATATGCGATTCCAGTTCCGAAAAATTTTCATACTCGGACGGACTGGATAATCCTTTATTGGAAGACGCAGACAAGTATGGAGAGCTCAAGTCGGTTTGATTTGCCTCAGCTTCCTTGTGCTTTTCAAGAGGTTTCTCCGTAATTTTTTCCGAGCTTTGATCAAACTCTAACACATCATGGTAGTACTTTTGCGGAGGTGTTGGTATCCTGCGCTCACTTTCTCCTTGAATATTACCTGCTGGTGGTCCATTAAGATCATCAGTCGCGGAACTTTCAAATATGCCACTGGCAGACTCGTTAGGGATGGGGGTTCTAACTTCTATTGGCTTTTCATCGTCACCAGCAGCAGGAATGGCTCCTGAGATATAAGAAATTCTATCGACTCGTTGAGCTTCCTTTGGCTCAAAAGACTCGATTTTCGCCAAATCCGCTTTTTCTGTATTCTCTGCCTTTGGTTCTGCTACTGGTACATTCTTTTCCTCAGAAGGAGGTTCGGGCAATTCATGAGTATTGCTGTCAGCAGATGGTAGATTCTTCTTAACTGGAATGCCTAAGATCTTTCCATCGAAAGGCTTCTTCTTTTCCTTCTTTGCGAGTTTTTCTTGTAGCTTGGCATCTTTCTTGGCCAATTTCTCCTGTAATTTGGCCTCCTTTCTTGCAATTTTTTCTGCTAAATCCTTTTCAGCTTGAGCTTCTTTCAAAAGTTTCTTTTCTTCTTTCGATCTGTCTTTCCTAGTAGACGACTTGGGCAAAGGTTCCCTAAGAGAGTGGTTGACAAAGTCCTTGTGATGATTTCCATAATTCAAATTAGGATCAACGCCCCCAACATCCTCTAACTTCTTCACTTTGGGAGATTCTGACTCAACTGAAGCACGAGGGTGTGACTTGAAAGAAAATGTTCTTCTCGTCTTACTCGCAGGGGAAGACTGTGTCTGGGTTGGTGAATCCGTAGCTGGATTGCTAGTTCCCTGCGCGACCCCAGGATCTGTCTGCTCGTTACCGTATACCTTTTTGTAGGCAGCCTTCATAGCAGCAGCGTAAAAGTCGGCGTCAGTTTCGGCCTTGGTCTTGGCTGCTTTCTTGATGGGGGAGAAAGCCTTTTCGAGGCTCTTACCTTTGCTGAATCCAATCGTTTCCACCCTATCATCGAACTTAATTGAAGAGGAGGCGCTAGACAATATATCTTCCTTAGGTGGGTTGTGTTTCGCTCTGGGACTGCTGGCAAAGGTTTTAGGAGGGCTGCTAGGAGCTTTGAATGCATTGGTGTTCAATGCTACCTGTGGAATGGATTTATAGGGATGTTCCTGGCCAGGGCTTTCTGAGGTACTCTCGCCTCGTGCCGAAACCTCTTGCTGCTCGTCGAACTTTGGATGGCTATTTTTCAATATTGACCTCAACGGTTTTACGGGAGAAGCTTCTGCTGATCTGTCTTTCAAGAGGGCCGCGTTTTCATGAACCTCGTGCTCAGGCTCTTTTGGAACATTTAGTCTCATCGGAGTGCTTGGCTCGTGAGAGTCGAGCTCATAATTGTATTCGAAATCGTGCAAATCCTCGTCTATCTTGCTTAAATTGACATGGTTGTCTGCGGATAAGATGGAGGAGGCACGGATGGTGGAGGAATTGAGGGAATTGGCCCTGGAATTTGATCTGGAAATGTTCTTTGTGGTGGTTTCGATGACATTGGAGCCGTCCGGAAGAGTCCGGATGGTGGTTGTTTTGATCGACTGGGTCCTTCCCGCGGAGTCGACGATCTTGGTGGTTTTGGTGGTGATGATCTCTTCAACCTCGGAGTCGTTGACCTGGACTACAGGAGCTCGTTGAGGGCGGGCTGTGAGACTGTTGCTTCTGTAGCCGGAAGATATCTGGGGATTTCCGGGGGTGTAGGACCCTTTGGGGTGGTATGTGTAGGACCTCAAAGAATTGGAGCGATGGGAGCCTGTGAGGGAGCGGGTCCTGGCGGGAGCAGCTCTTTGTTGATTGTAGGAGGAAGCGGGCGAACGGGGGTTCTTCTGGGGCGAAGGCGTGGTTGACGAGCTGTGCATACGGAGAGCAGCCATGGCGGCCTGGCCCGCGCCACTGGTGAGCGATTGGGATCTGTTGTGGCCGACGTTTGGTAGACCTGCCACCATGCCATGATCACCCGAGTGCTGGAGCTCTTCCTGGTACTTTGCGAAGCCACGATATTCGGGCTTTTTCTGGAAGGGTTAGTAGGAGACGACAGTAGCGATGGGGACGTTGGGAGGGGAGGGTGGTACTTACGGAGCGAGAAAATAATCCCACCATGGTTGACTAACAACGAAAGGAATCAGTGTTATGGAATCGGTGTCCGGTATATATAGAAGCGGCAAATGGCACAAGCGAGCGCGCGGTGAAATTGTGGAAGAATGCTAGGGGAACGGCTGAGGCAAGTGCAGCACAGCAACCGTGGGATCAGCAGCCGATTACGCGTGGACACAGTGTTTGGGGAAAGTGCGGTCACAGCTGGGTTGGGATTGGGTGTCTTGCTAAAACCGGCAGGTACAACAGAGCATTGTTTGCACGTGTGGAGCAGGGCACAGTGCGAATAATAGGTAGCGAGGGGATGAAAGGAGACACTGAGAGAGGGGGCACTGAAAGGAGACCCTAGAACCAACAATCTCACTGATTGGAATGGTTTTGTTTACAGCGGCCGTGACCATATTGTGGCGGTATTATAGACAGCTGTGATCTGGCAGGCTGCACCGCCGTGGCGTCCTCGGTGCTGTGGAGATTGCAGCCGTCACTCGTTTCATGTGCGCAGCCGAGCTCGTGGCAGTACGGGTAGAAATAGTTCGCTGGCAGGGGCACTGCGTGTGAGAGTGCACTAAATTTGAGCACTAGAACAGGGTAGTAGTAAGGGTTCCGGTTCTGGAAGTGGACCAGCTCACGAGATATCGCTATAGACGGATATGCTCTGGAGCTGGATATGCCGACGATGGAATGCGAGCTGGGCCGTGGGCTGTTGTAATCTGTGCTCACTGAAATGGCCCATTCGCAGCCACTGTAGAACGGGCTAAATAGAACAAACTCCGAGACAGAACAACCTCCGTCACGCGGCGGCGTGTCTCGCTTCAGCGTGCGAGGTTGGCTTTATCTGCAGAGACTGGCTTTTCTACGTTGGAGTCGAATGGTAGTCGGATGGAGCTGACGGAGCACCACTATCTCCTTTTCAAGTGCTCGGAACGCTATGCCTCGACACCGTTCTCCTCGAGATAAGGCCCCGCTTACATGCAGCCGCCTCCTTCGCTGCACTATCCCCAGCAGTATTTCCGCGCCCATCGCCGTCCCGGGCTGGCCATGCTCACTAATCTTACTAACTTTTCGCACCCATTAACATAAGCGATTACTCAGCGTAGTGACAGCCTATTGGCCCTCCTACCGCTATTAATACCGTGTGCCTACCGCGGCGGTGAACAATGCTCTACGCCGGTCTCACGTCTCTAGTGGTGCTAGCGGTGGGAATCTTCGCAGTCTATCGCACAACCATGTCTCCCAAATTTGCAGTCAACCCCAACGCCTGGCCCAACTACTTTATCAGCCATGGAGGTCCTACCTTTGTGTATGGTGAAGGTTTTGGCGCCGACAAGGGTGCTTTCAAGTACTTGAAGGGCTTGGGCAAACAGATCAAGCAATGGAGCCCCGACTACATCATCGTGCTATCTGCCCACTGGCAGTCCAGCCGAGACAACTTGATCGAGGTCGCCACCGCCACCGGCGACAACCAGGAAAACGAGTTGATCTACGACTTCGTGGGGTTCCCCAGAAACATGTATCTGGAAGAGTTCCACACCAAGAACCTGAGGTCGTTGGCGGGCGAGATCGTCAATCATCTCCAGTCCGAGGGGTTCAACTCCAGGTTAACCAAGCGTGGTCTCGATCACGGAGTATGGGTACCGCTCAAGGCGGGCTTCACCGATTACAACACTATCAACAAGCGACAGGCTCCTGAAGGATTGGATCTCCCCAACACTGCCTTGATCCAGGTGTCCCTACCCAGAGACGACCACGACTTCAAGTTGGCCTATAGATTGGGCCAGGTGCTCGATAAGTTCCGTACTCACCAAGTGTGGGACGAGCAGGAAAAGAGGTATCTCAAGGGCTTGATGCTCTTTTCGGGAATGTCGGTGCACAATTTGCGGGAGATGGGAAACCCCGGGGCCGAGCGGTACTCCAAGGAGTTCAACGACTCGTTGAGAGCCATTTTCGCCAACAATTCCAACGTGTTGGAGGAGTTGGAAAAGCTCAAGACGGAAAAGCGGAGCTTGCTCTACGCATCGCATCCTACACTCGAACACTTCCTACCCTTGGTGATCGGAAGTGGTACTGCTCACAAGGATGGAGTCAAGGAGTTATACAACAAGGAATCAGGTTCCCTTGGCTGGGGCATCTACCTGTTCTGAGCAAGAGGGTGTAAATTTTTTAGAGGATCTCCCCTAGAGATCTTTTAATGTATGCTGATTACGATAAAGCAGACAGTAGCGTAGAGCAGCTGTTTCCCGCGAGTGGCTTTTTCATTCTACACCTATTCTCTAACCAATGTGTGTATTACTATGCAATTGTATAGGCATTTTACCCCAGGCCCATCTCCCTAGTTCTTCAACAAATCCTTCAAAGCTTGCTCAACTCCCTTTTCGTCTAACCCTTCCAATGCGGTGTTCACTTCTCTACCTTTCTCGAATCTAGCCGTCAAGCTTGGTGGAATCCCGTAGCTTTCTCTGATCAAAATGGGCAACTTGTAGTCGGACTGGGTTTTCAACTGTTGGTAGTTCTTACTTAAGAAGTTCCTCAAGGGCACCGATGCTTCCCCGGTCTGGGACAAGTGGAATCTTAATTCTCTCAACGCAGTGGGTAACACGAATTTGGACATTGTTGGTGGATGATAAATGGTAATGGTTGAAATTTTACTGGTCGGAGTGCGATCACGTGTGCAGTATTCGGTGTGGAGTTTGCTGCAGTGGTGGATGTAAAGGGTCTGATAAATGGTCTATTCGGGGCGAATAGCGAGTAGTACATATGGAAGTCTCATTTCTCCATCCCCGGAACTCTTTTAATGCCTAAGAAAACCGTGCTTCCGATTTAAATGTCATTTTCAATGTTGTTTTCCAGGAAAAGAACTCCTGATCGGTGACCTGCACTGAGAAACACCAATCACAAAAGTAAATTAGGAACTAGCACACTTCTGAGACACCTCCCACGACCAAAAAGAAACTTATCAAAGATATTAATGGCCCTTGTATATACGACTTTACTGTCCTGCATACAGGCCCGATCTGGTGCCTCCATAATCATAGCGATAAACATTTGCATCACATCCAGAACTGCATCGACGTGTCATTGATCCCCAGGACAACTCATGTTAGAACCAGGACACTGAAATGTCCTTCGAAATAAATTGGGAACAGTTGACCGAGGATGTTCGAATGAACGAATCGGTCAAGGCATTTCTTGACAGCCAATTTAGCAACATTGAATTGCCGTCTTTCATCAACAATCTCTCTGTGACGGACTTCAGCCTTGGAGATACTGCACCAGAAGTGATTATCAGACATATAGGTGACCCTTTTGAAGAATTTTACGAGGACGAGCCTGACTTGGACAAAGCAGGGTCAAAGACATACACACCAGTTCATGAGGAAGAAGAAGAGGAGGAGGAAGCAAGGCGACCCGTGAGAGAAGATGATTCGTCGGATAATGATGGTGACGATGAGGAGGAGGACCACAATAATGATTTGGTCTCCTTGAACCAGGGGATAGGTACGCTCAAATTGAACGAGGGCGATGAAGCGATGCCAAAATCCTCGTCTACACAAGGGACAGAAAAGTTGCGAACACCGCTGGACTCCATCTCCTTGATGTTGGGAAACAACTCACTAAGCTACTTTCAAAACTACAATATGAATAATATCATAGGCTTGGGACCCTCTAGTGTCTCAAATGGCACAGAAACTCCCACAGACTTGTTAAATCAGTCTTCATTGAGAATCAACAGTCTCCGTAATCAGGTTTCGCTGCAGGGTCAGTCTGGCCTGCCCAATGACACTGGTACAACTAATTCGAAAACTAGAAACCCCGATGACTCACAATTGATAGTCGAAATCAAATATTCCGGTAATATGCGAATGGAGCTTTCTGTCAATCTTTTGGTGAATTATCCATCACGAAATTTCATTACACTTCCAATAAAACTTCACATCACAGACCTTCATATTCATTCTATCGCGGCGATAGCATATTTGAAAAAATCTACATTTTTCTCATTCCTTTGTGATATCAACGACATCACTTCGGATTACTTCTCATCAACATTCGGAGGTGGAAACCACGAAGGACTAACCTCTCATGGTGGTAATTTCGTCGACTATGTCTCGGCAATGAATAACAGGGAAAGAATAGATATCATAAAAAAGGTAAGGATAGAGTCAGAAGTCGGGGAAGTTGAACAGAATGTTTTGAGAAATGTTGGAAAGGTTGAAAAGTTCTTGATAGACCAATTGAGGTGTATATTGAGAGATGAAATCGCGTGGCCCAGCTGGGTGTGCCTAGACATGAACGACGAATCGGATGATGATGACGAGAGCAACGATAATCTGTAAATAGAATGCTCTAGATTATGAAAATTCTTTGAAAAATTGCTCACACTGCTACGCTATTTTCTTTTGTTTTCTGTAGCTGGTTACCACAGGGCTAAGCAAAAACGTACAATTATTGCAAAATTCAGATTAAAATTTGAGAGGTTCAGATCAACACGAAGAATCCTAGCACGAATAAACAAGATAAAAACTTTGAATTTTCCAGGGATGCTGATAAATAAAGACGACCGAAGCTCCCTCGTACCTGTTGCGAGCTCATCAGCCTTATTATCTCGAATCTGTACTGCACATAAGTGACAGATAAGACGATAGCCAACAGTTTCCGGGTAAATTTGTCTATTTGGACCTTAAAAAGGGCATTGTGTGAGTTTAGCCGGGGATTGGGATGTTGCAGTTACCTAGCTCTAGAATAAAGAGAGGTGACATTTCCTATTTATGCGCTTCACTAAAGTAACTCAGAAAATTAATTTGTGGGACACACACTACCGTCAAACGAAACTTTTATACTTGTTAGCGTTACACTACTATGCAGTATTGGGCTACTGTATATCAGAGGGGAGAATTTCACACAACCCTTCCCGGGTCTAGCACGAAAATAGCCAGTATGCATGGAAAACTTCCGGGAGTGGCGAGCAACGATTGGATGTTGCAAATAAATGGGCAAAATCTCCTCCGTCCTTCGCATTATTAATTTAGATATATTTTCTATATAAAACTTCGATTTCCGATTTCTGGAAACCAAGGTAATTATACAGTTGATTACTATCTATCAAATTTTAGGTCACCGAATACAGTTTACACTGCCATTATATAAGGATTAATCTACAAGTGAAATCCGTGTCTAGACGTCTATCTACATAGCCGTCCGATCCATATTAGATTATTGAATATTGAGCCAACCGGGCCTCCTCTTGTCACGTGCTCTTTCTGCGCTAACATCTGCGCTAACACTACTTCCTCAAAGTTGTTGCAGCCACTCGAGAACAACTATTGAATATAACAAACCTCACCATGTCTGTCAATGAACTTGTCAAGTCATTTGCGATCGAAAAGATCCTCAAGAATGACCCGCAAACAAAGTCGATAGCACTTCTCGGAAAGATCGCTGGTGAGAATGCCATCATTAGCATCGAGAAGTCTCATTTCGTGATAACCAATGACAGCTTCGATGTGGCAAATACGGTGGACCAGACTTTAGAGATCAACCATAACGATATCTACTACTGGGCTAATGGCTTGCTTAAGCAGAACCTTGAGGAATTTCCAGGTATCAAATTGAACCTCATCTATCCCGCCACCGATGTCCACATAAAGAAGTTTGCCGAGCAGCTCTTCCATTACATAGTGGAAACTCCTGAGATGTACCAGAAATACGCTGTGTCATACATAGAATCCATGAAGGGCGATCGCATAAAATGGGTGTACAATATTCTTTTCGAAGGAAAGGAATCTGAAACCTTCGTTTACCACGATAAGGATCCAGACTCGGGGTTTGTGTTGTTACCTGACATGAAGTGGGATACCGTCAGCATGGACTCGTTGTACTTGTGTACCATTGTCAACAGAACGGACGTGTCTTCTATTCGGGACTTGAATGAGTCTCATATTGATTGGTTAATCGAGCTACAGAATACTATAAGAAGAGTGACTAGCGAAAAATTCCCCATTAGCCCTGACCAATTGAGAATTTTTGCACATTACCATCCTTCGTACTATCACTTCCACTTGCACATAGTCAATATTAGACATCCCGGTTTGGGGAATGGAATTGCTGTTGGAAAGGCGGTGTTGTTGGATGATATAATTGAAAACCTCAAGATGAATGGCGATTACTATGCTAAGAAGAACATTGGTTACATTTTGGGTGAAAACCATGGATTGTGGCAGATCGAAGGATACAGAACCGCTGTTTTTAAAGAGCAGCAATAATTGCTAGGTCAAGGTCCCAAAGAGGTGCCACGAGAATGCAATCTTGTGATGTTTAAAAAGTGATTATACAAAGAGCACTGCTCTATATGAAAAATGTGAAATGTCTAATAGTTAAATTCGTCTGTAGTGGACCTTACAGCCATCTTGGCCATTCTTAACATCTTCTTCCTTGGGTCCTCCTTCTTTGCCTTTTTGGACTCACCCGTAGTTGCACCAATAGATTTACCCAACTTCTTTGGGGTTTCTCTCAATCCAAAACTCTTGGCTAAATGGCCCAAATGTAAAGTCTTCACATTGAAAAAACTTCTCTCTGAAGACAAATGAGTGGCATATGCTCTGATATGAGATGTAAAAGCTTGTACGGCCTTCTCGTGCATTTGCGAGTCTTCCAACAACCAACGTTCTACTTCGAGATGCCAGGTGGTTGCATGTATATCCCATTTTCCCTCTTTGTGCTTTGGGTCTTTGGACTTTTTCTCCGAGGTCTGGCCTTGCGTTTCAGCAAATCCTTCCTTGAGTATACTTTCATACCCAATAATTCTCAAACTACCTTTTTTGGGATGCACAACTTTCAATTTCCCATCCACGTAACTCTCTTCACTTCCAGGAAGCAAGAAGAGAGTCGCATTACCCTCTTTACCCACTCTTGCGGAACGTCCAATTCTGTGCAAATGGTCATCAATGGTGAAGGGAGGATCATACTCCACGACATTAGAAATGTTGGGCAAATCCAAACCACGAGAAGCGACATCAGTACAGAACAAGATCGAATGATCCGAGCCATCTTTTATAAAGGATTGCAAGGTGCTGGTACGGGCTTGCTGAGTCATAGAGCCATGGAGCTTGAAAATTGCTGTATTGGAACCCAAGGTAGGTGCAGTCAAAACTCCTACTTCTTCGTCGTCTTCATCATCATCCACCTCAACTAGTTCCAAGGTTGTTGTGCCGTCTTCGGCCTTGACCTTCTTGAATTTTTTACCATCTTTAGTAAATACTTGAAAGTGGAAATTCACAGAATCAGAGCATGAAAAGAAAACGATGGTCTTGTTCTGGCCAACCGTACCTTTTAAAAGAGAACAAAGGGTCACTAGACGCAACTTTGGCGGCACCACAGCCACCGACTGTATCAATTGATCTGGAGCTGTCATGTTCTTTTCCGTTGAAGCAGCCTCAAAAGATGTAGTGCCCTCTATTACTGAATCCTCTACCATCTTGGGATTGTTCAATAAGATGCTGCCCAACTTTTCGACTCCAGCTTGCATTGTAGCTGAACACAAGATGTTGACTCTCTCCTTGGGCAAGTTTTTGAAATGGTCTGCAGTTTTCCATATTTCGCTTCTTTCGGTAACTTTATCGGTAATCTTGGTGATGGTCTCTTCAAACCCTAATTCTATAAGCTTGTCACCCTCATCAAGAATGAGCCATCTGAGCTGGCCTATGTTCAACGACTCGGTGTTTTCGATGTGGTCAGCCAATCTTCCAGGGGTGGCCACTAGAATATTCACTCCCTTACGGACTCTAGCCTTTTCCGACTTTTTCTTTTCACCTCCGATCACGATTCCAGGAACAATATGGTGACAGCACCTGGTTAAAGTTTCCATGACTCCGTAAATCTGGGTTGCAAGTTCTCTTGTTGGTGTGAGAATCACGGCAAACAAGCCAGAATCACGACTAATTCTCTCCAGCATTAGCTTATGGAATATGGGGAGCAAAAACGAAAGGGTCTTTCCGGACCCAGTTTGTGCTTTCACGAACAAATCTGTCAGAGACTGAAGCATGCTGGGTATGACGGTTCGCTGAACTTTAGTAGGGTGCTTGAATCTGAGGGTATCTGTGAGATGCTTCGAGAGCTTTTCGTTGAGGCCCAAGCCGTCGAACTTGGACGTGTCAAGGGGAGCATTGGATGGCTGGTAGGTTGTAGTGTCGGAAGAAATCTCCAAGGTATTTTGATCATTAGATGTGAACAACGAGGAAACGTATGACGACCCATTTCCACCGAATTCGCCCTTGCTTTCAGCAAACTTGATCTTCTTGGACGAGGGCCCCAATTCCGTATGGTGGTTGTGTCTTTTCACGCTCTCCGCCTTCTTTTGGCCCACTAATCTAGGCTTTTCGATCACATTGTTGTTCACGCTAGTAGCTGGCACTGGTGCTCTTCCACTCATGGAAAGTTGAAGCTTCCGACGGTCTCTCCATTTACCTCCTTTAACCTTCTCCTGCTTCCTCTCAACACCTGCTGCCGGAACGGCGAAGTTCATAAGCATTCCATCGTCTTCCATTATTGTAGAGGAGTAGCTTCTGGTCCAGATTTATTTGATCGCATCGCATATCGCGATGAGGAAGACAGAAGAAATAAAATATGATGAGAGGAGGAGTTCAGGAAAGCAGAAGTGACAGTGAAGCAGTGACGACGTGAATGACAGATGGCTGCCATACTAGCCGTGGAGACAATGTCTTTAGAGTCGTTGGAGGCGAATACCCTTGGTTTTGTCAAATATTACGTAATCACTAGCATGAGAGAACTGGCAAGAGTGAACATTTAATTAGATACAATGCAAGCTAGTAAATTTACTCCTTTAAGACACTTGGGTAATGTCTGAGCGCTATGCGCTACGCGCTGTGCACCATTATTCGCTTTTTATTTCTATAGCTATATTTTCATCAAGTCATTCAAATATTCCCGGAACGTTGACTCCGACGTTAGTTCAATTCCGTCACCTGCACTTTTCAAGTGCTCGCTGACATGCTGGGATTCCTCGTGCTGCGCAGATTTCCACTTCAACTGCGTCCATTCTTCCTCGTCGAATTTCTTGATGTGTCTCAAGGACTCGCCCAAAGCGTTGCCGAAACCCTCATTAGCACCCTGTGTGCTGGTTCTGGCGGAACTTTGCAAAATCTGGAAGTTTGTGTTTTTGTTTGCGTCGGCTGCTTCCGCCCTTCTTTGGTTCTGGGCCAACTGGTCAACATCATCTATGTATCTGAACGATGGCCGCAACTGGGAGGTGCTATCCACGGGAACCAAGACGATCTTTCTCGAGTCGCCATCCTTAACTATCTTTCCCACGTATAACCCCGTGTCGGGGGTGTCAAACACTCCGTTAAGTGTTTGTTCACCTATGCTGTCCCCCCATTCTTCTATTCTGTTGGCATTAAAGAACTTGGAGGTATCCAAAGGCAATTTGACTTCCAAGTAGTTAGAATCTTCTTTCACAGACACTCCGTAGTGCTCTTGTTCCAATGGACGGGTCTTCGGCCTGCCTGGATACTGCAATACATGTATGGATTGTGTTGATCTGTCTGGTACAGAACTCATCACTAAGGGAATGGATTCGATGACGGGATCATTTTCGAAGTCTTCTTGGCCATACTGGGATTCTTCGTTGTCGGATCCGTGATCCTCTTCATCCACAAACAACAGGCTCTTTTCTTGTTTGACCATAGCTGTGGTTGTGGTGATGAGATGAAAAATTGAATGCGATAGTGCGCACAGATGTTTATATGGAACGAAACCGGGGAACAAGTTGGAGTGGAAAGCACATTTAAAAAGAGGTATAGAAAATAACCTCCATTGATTACAGTTAGAGAAATAGAAAATGACCAAATCTGTTTAGCAGAGCCCAATTGCTAAGGCAAAGGTGCTCTTAGTAATGGACTTCTTACTATTGAAAAATATATATCTTCCCCGATAATTGCATTTTGGCTATCTATCTTGTAGAACATACAGCAAGCTTACTAAAACTGGGTTAGTAAATTCAAACTGGGCTAGTAAATTCCGATACCCTAGCTGCTCATGGTAGTTTCACTTTAGTTGAGATCCGGATTCTGAGATGAAATCTTGCCACAAAAAATTCGAAAAAACAATTAAGGCAGCCCAGCAAAAGCAACTGCGTTCTATTTTCTTACTATACCCATAGCTATTTAGCAGTCAAAAAATATTATAGCTTTAGTGTAGTTCATATTTTGCATCTAGCCTCCGATTCTCACCACCATTTACCAGATCGCACGCCCTCCAAAAATTCTTCCTCGTTATACCATGCCAGAAGAGCCATTTGACATCAAGGAGACATACCTCCGTTTCTTGGAGGATGATAAAGAGATGACCATGCCTATTGCGGCCATTGAATCACTTGTCACCATGCTCAGAATAAAGCAGCCATCCACATCGTCAGAACTTATCGAGTTGGTCCAATCCAATATTGACACCTTGAAGTCATCGATTTCCAACGCAATTTCTCTTTCTGCCGGTTGTGACTTGTTCATGAGGTTTGTAATGAGAAACACCAACTTGTACTCAGACTGGGAGTCCTGCAAAACCCACCTTGTGGGAAACGGTGAATTGTTTGTTCAAAGAGCCAAAGATTCTAGAAACAAGCTGGCTGAATACGGAGTCCCCTTCATCAAGGATGACGACACCATCTTGGTGCACTCGTTCTCCAGAGCAGTGTTTCAATTGTTGTTAAAGGCTAAGAAGGAAAAGTTGATCCGGTTCAAAGTAAAGGTTACTGAGTCGAGACCAACAGGAAAAGGCTACCACATGGCAAAATTGTTGAGAGAGGCGGCTATCCCAGTGGAAGTGATTGTGGACAATGCGGTGGGGTATGTCATTCACAACGTGGATAAGATCTTAGTGGGTGCGGAAGGTGTGGCAGAAAGTGGAGGCATCATCAATCACATTGGTTCCTACCAGATTGGATGTTTGGCAAAGGTGAACAATATCCCATTCTACGTGGTCACCGAGTCTCACAAGTTCGTTAGGTTGTTCCCATTGGCACCTAACGACTTACCTACAGACATCAGCCAGTTGGTGGACAACAGTAACGACAAAAACGAAGACCAAGATTTGCTCAAGACTCAATTGATCGACTTCACGCCCCATGAATACATTACCGCATTAATTACCGACTTGGGAGTTTTGACCCCCTCTGCCGTTTCCGAAGAGTTGATCAAGGTTTGGTACGACTAAATTGTGGTTTAACTTCTGGGTTCAATAATTTACGGATGTTTTGAATGTCAAGATGGATATGAAAACATGGAGCCTCCACTTGGTTTTCTTCCATTAACTATAAATGATTTTGGTTTGACTTTCCATTACTTGTTGACAATATCCTTGATTTTACCCTCAAGGTCCTCCAAATCATAGTATTCTGCATTTTCCACCTTGTTCACCTTGACACACTTTATTCCCCGAGATGCCAAATAGTCAATGTCAACATGGATTTGGGGATTTTCCATATATATCAAATGGGTTATAAATCTGCTCCAATCAACATTGGTTACGTCGATAGTAATGTTCACGTCCGGCGTGAGTTTTGTCCTGTCAATCGAGTAAACTGCCAGCTCCACAATAACCCGCACAAAGTCCACCGCCGACATTCCAAATGTCTCGCGATCCTGACAACCGTTGAGAAGAAGAATCTTCTTTTTGGTAAGGGTGTGGTGGGGGTCGTTGGCGATAGCCTTTCCAATACCCTTCAAAATAACCACCGGGACTATACTTGTCATCAAGGACCCAATAGAATACACAATAACATCGGCATTGGTCACAGTACTGATTACTTTGCTGTGTGCTGTAGGGCAAATTTCCTGACCGTAGGGTGAGACGTAGAAAATGCGCTTAATGGGAGACAAAAGCGGCTGGATGTTCTCGGACTTGTTGAAATGGAGCTGGGACTTTTTCAATTCAGGGTGGGTGTATTGGGGAATGTTACCCGATTCTTCGTCCTCTGAGTCAAAAACCGCACTTGCTGAGCTATCACGCCTGGAGCTGTTTGCTATGGCCACATGATTGAGTGGAGTTTCGGAAGTGAGCTCGTCTATGGTAGGAACACCAAAGTAGTTGGTCATGGTGACATGTTCGGGTGTAGGGGGTCGGGTCTTGCTTATAGGAGGAGGATAGTTATCGATGCGAGGATCAGCGTTCGAAGGATGGGAGATCTGGGATTGGCCCGTGATGATGAGTCCGTTCTGTAGCACCGCACTGATGTGGTAGGTGAAGTTCGTGTTGATGCAGGGCAACACTTCGGTGTCGCTGTCGATGGCTGCAATTTTGGAAAAGAGCTCGATGGCAGAGTCCAAGGAGCCGATGAAGAGACGGACACCCGTCAAGAAGAGGTTCCCGACGTTCGCCAACTCGTACCGGAACTGTTTCTTTGAGTTTGCCGCTTGAAGTTTGGATCTTTTCAAAAGTTCCATGTTGACGTGGATGAAGAACGCCCGGATGATCTCCTTGGTGGAACCGGGAATGCTGGACCACAATTCGTGTTGACCGTCGACGATCTCATTCCATTGCGCTTTGGCCTCCTTTGGATCGGGAGAAAGACGGAAACTCAACAATTTGCGGAGGGTGTCCTGCTTTTGCGGGATCAATCGGGTCAATCTGGATCTGATGTCTCCTATGGCGGGTCCACCTATGACACGTAACACTTCGGAGGTAGATCCACCGTTGTCCGAAATAGGAAGCACATACGACACATTGGGACTGACGGCACGGAAGAGCGACACCAATTCGTTGGTAGCCGTACCGCCACTGATGACAGCGACCTTGAGCGTCATATCCCGGGCGTTATTGTGTAGATAGGCTGGGGTAAGCCTAGTATGGCAGACGCGACTGGAGCCTGCATATAGCTCGGCTAAAAACAGTCACCGCCAAGTGTGTAATTCCGAGACCGCTGGCGTAGTTAACCTCAGCACGGATATTGGCGCCTGTTCCTGTGGTCGCGAGCTGTACTGATCACGTGACGCACCCAGCGCCTACTTTTTCAGATCTGGCTGAAAATTTTTATGCTCGATACTACTACAAACCACACGATGTCTGACGAAGTTTTAGTTTTGAGAGGTACCTTAGAAGGTCACAACGGATGGGTCACTTCCTTGGCCACCACCCCAGCCCACCCAGACTTGCTCTTGTCCGGTTCCAGAGACAAGACCTTGATCACCTGGAAGTTGACTGGCGGTGAAGACAGCCAATACGGTGTGCCAAAGAAGTCTTTCAGAGGCCACAACCACATTGTCCAAGATGTCACTATCTCTGCTGACGGTGCTTACGCCTTGTCTGCTTCTTGGGATAAGACCTTGAGATTGTGGGACTTGGAATCTGGTGAGTGTACCCAAAGATTCGTTGGCCACACTGGTGACGTTTTGTCTGTTTCTATTGCCAAGAACTTGAGACAAATCGTTTCTGCCTCCCGTGACAAGACCGTCAAGGTGTGGAACACCATTGGTGAATGTATGGCCACTTTGACCGGCCACGGTGACTGGGTTTCTGCCGTCAGAATCTCTCCATCCGACAACAGCGCCACTGTTTTGTCTGCTTCTTGGGACAAGACCGTCAAGGTAAGTACTTGGAATCGGTCTAGATGATGTTTCTATATTTGCTACTTCAGACGGCTCCGCCGAATGAGACATAACTTTATCACCAAGATCTCTGATTATAGACCATGAGGAAAAACAACCATACTAACTAACAGTCCTGGGACTTGATTGACTACAATGTCAACGCTGACTTCATCGGCCACACCGGTTACATCTCCTGTATCACCTTGTCTCCAGATGGATCCTTGTGTGCTTCCGCTGGTAAGGACGGTGTCATCATCTTGTGGGACTTGAACTCCAACAAGACCTTGTACACCTTGAACGCCGCTGCCGAGGTCCACGCTTTGGCCTTCTCTCCAAACAGATATTGGTTGGCTGCTGCCACCACCACCGGTATCAAGATCTTTAAGTTGCAAGAAAGATCTTTGTTGGACGAATTGAAGCCAGAGTTCGCCATCGGTGCCAAGGCCAAGGACCCAGAAGCCATCTCTTTGGCTTGGTCTGCTGACGGTCAAAACTTGTTCGCTGGTTACACCGACAACGTCATCAGAGTCTGGCAAGTCATGACCCCATCTGCTTAAATTCTCCCTTGATTAGATGGAATAATACGTGTATATTAATTGCGTTATTGTGCGTGTAGAAACAATTGTATTGTCACTCAAAGAGGTACACCTTGCCGCTGGCACTTCCTCCCACCACCCAGTTTTGCGATGGGTGCAAAACTGTCACGGCTGGAACTGCTCCCACGGATTCCGCCAAATGGGCAATAATCTGTCCCTTTTGATCATACACATCCACTCCTCTGTTCATGTTGGCAATTACAAACTTCTGGACCCCATCCTCGGGCAGTGGCTGCCATTTCGACTTGAGAATCGACACCCAACGCCCCGTCTGACAGTTGTGTCTGATCTTTGTAAACGGCACCAAGTTCTCCGGAACCAATTCCTTGTCCTTTGAGGGAATTTGGTAGCCCGTTTTCCATTCGGTGATGGGCAGGATCTCCTTGGAGCCACTGTAGTCAAAAAGTGCAATGTTGTCGTCGTATCCGTTGCAAACCAATCTGTTGTCAGAGTTCCAATCAACACAGGAAACAGAAAGCCTCGAGCCATAGCTGCCGTACAAATGAGGGCTTAATTGTCCCTCGTATTCAGACCACTGCGATTTTGACACTTTCCTCAAATCCCATATTCTCAAGCTCCGATCCAAAGAGGCAGTGGCGATCTGGTGGGATAAATTCGGGTTGATACTGAAAGAACCTATTTTTTTATCATGCAACCGCAAGAGGGATTTTGTCAGAGCAGGTTTGAATGGTTCCCGAAGGTCGTGCTGGTAGAAGTTTCCCAGTAATGTAGTTATGTATAGTAAATTGGGATTGCCTTCCTTGCACAAGTTAATATCCGATACCCCCAACGAATAATCTGCTGTTTCCCACGGATCACTCAAATAAGCAACTTCAGACGACTGAAGCTTGTTCAAGTCCAACTGTCTCACAGACCCATCGTACGAACTCGTATAAATCTTAGAAGGCGTTCCGCTTGGAGTGAGAATCTTGGAAATGGACTTCCCATGAGGTTTCAAAATGCTGATTGTAGGTTCCTCGTCATTGGAGTCCACCGCCCATATCCCCACGTTACCATTGGTGTCGCCTGCCATCACCATTCTATCCGTGGTGGAAGGGTGGAAATTAATGGCGGTGATTCTATAGTGACTGATCTTGATGTCCAAAGGATCGAACCGTTGATAGATCTTCAAATTATCGAATTCCTTTCTTTTGGCCTCAAGAACCTTGTCATCGTAGTCTATTGTGTGTCTTATTTCATCGTAAAAGTCCCCCGCAGAGAACTTACTGCCCAAACTCTTGAGAAGCTGGAGCACTCTATTGTCGTCTTCAATATCGTCAGAATTGACCTCCTCCTTAACGCTCGCATTATCTTCCGGTTCACTCTTTACATCGCCCGTTCCATTCCTTTCTCCCAGAATCACTTTAGACTCGAATTTGAGGTTGCCCAGCTTCTTGTCGGTAATCAAATCGATGAGTTTGAACTCTCCAAACAACCTGGTTCTCTTCAATTCCTCCAATTCTTTACGCTTCCTCTCCTTCTCTTCCAATTCCTGCTGGATGCGAGCATATTCTTCAGGATTCTCCGTTTCAGTCTTGATACCTGCTATTCTTCGTGATCTTCTGCTGGGTTCTGCTGGTTGTGCCGCTTTGGGCTCGGTCTTTCTTCGTTTGGGTTTGTTCTCTTTCTTAGGAAGCTCACGCTTGATTGAGCTGGAGATCGAGTCAAGCTCAAGCTGTCGCAAGAGGTCCTTGTTTCGCTGGATGTTTGCAAGACGCTGCTTTTCGAAGTCGCTTAGAGGGGCCATGGTGGTACGCGTCGCGTTGGTTGAATTTGTCGCAGCGCTATATCGCATCGCGTAAATCGTACATTAGCATCAGAACTAGTAACTGACACAACACCGAGGTCTATAATGAATTTTCCACCAATCGCAAAACATCGCTGCAAAGATAGAGACTTCCGAACACCACCACTTTCCTGGGATCGCCGTTTTGCTTGAGCGACGCTACGTAGCTAAGAGCGTCGTCTACGGTTTCCTCGGAACTCACATCGTCACAGTGCTGGGTACAGAGGGCCAGAAGCTCTGTGGTAGTGTAGCTACTGACCCAGGGCATGTTGTCGGGAGCAGAGAAACTGGTGCACACGATCTTGTCTTGATTATGACGGAGAATATGCTTCAAAATGCTGGAAACGGCCTTTCCACGGGTCATTCCAATGATGAAGATAAACCGTTCCTTGAACTGTGAAAGATACTTGGCCAATTCGACAGCAGCGCTTTCGTTGTGGGCTCCGTCAAGGATGATCTGGAGTCCCGTTTCGGGGATTTGGAGCGACTGGAGCCGACCCTTCCACGAGGTCGACGAAATGCCCTGTAGCATGGATTGAGTGGTAATCCTGGGATCACGGATCAATTCGACGACCTTGAGGGCAATTCCGAGGTTCTGTTTCTGGTAATCGCCCTGTAGTGGTGAATGACTAGCCAACTTCTTGATAACACTGATGTCTAACCCTGGCTGTGATGGTGTAGGTTGCAGTTCGGTTATTCCATCTACCTCGTGAACAGGAGCATCGAGCTCTTCCGCTCTATTACGCACAACTTCCAAGACGTCTGGATGGTTGGTTCTGTCCACAACACACGGAATACCCCGTTTGATAATTCCTGCCTTCTCAAATGCTATTTTTGCCAAAGTGTCGCCTAAAAGACCCTGGTGATCGAGGCCGATTTTGGTGATTCCCGACGCAATAACACCCCCAGTGCCATTATAGGGCTCAAGGACATTTGTAGCGTCCAAGCGTCCCCCGACACCTACTTCTATAATGGCGAATTCCACCTTCTCCATCTCGAAGATCTTGTAAGCTGTGACAGTAAGAAGCTCAAACTCGGTGCAGCCAAGCTGAAGAAGCTGGTTCTTCTCCTGGACGAATGCACTCACCTTCTGAAACTTGGATAATGGGTACGTCTCGTTGTTGATGCTGACACAGTCGTTGTACAGAAGAATATGTGGAGATGTGAAGCGGCCATTTCTGATGTTGGCCTTGGTGAGAATGGACGAGATATATGACACCGTGGATCCCTTACCATTGGTACCTGCCACGTGGATGCTTTTGTACGAGCTGATATGGGGGTTATTCAAGTGGGCGAGAAGCCTCGTGACTCTCGATAAACCTAGATCAATGGGCATCCTGTTCTGGAGAAGTGTTGATGCTCATCAAATGTTCTGTGAGGGCGAGACCTAAAATAGGAAGACCAAAGAGAAGAGAGAAAGGAAAAGATATGATACCACAGCGTAGGTAGTGCATGTTGTTGGGAGTCCTAGAACTAGAGCTTAATTTTGTCTGCTTTCCGGGGACTTCTAGCTGACGGTGGAATTTGTTCCGAGTGCCAGAAATTGCTTCAATGTGATTCAAAATTTGAGCTTTAAGGAACCAGAAGTTCAGAAGCGACTATTCTTACTACAAAGCTCATCAGTACTTCTCTAACTAGCCCCAGACCCACTTAATACCAAATTTGCCATGTTTGGTGGGTCACGTGCGACCAACTCAACCTGGCTAAATTGATACTACTTTTGGATTCCCTTTGCATATTAACTATGGACGAAAAGGTGGACGACAAGGTGGATAATTTCGTTCAGGAGCGTCTCGACTCACTACACGCCATAGATTCCAATATAGTCACGTTACTTGACGACATAGCAGGTCTCTTCGAAAAGTATTCCAGTCCAACAAGCACATCAAACGAGAACAAGGAAGCCTTTACCCAGCAGACACGCAGCATTTATGGTACACTCAGTAAAGTTGCAATTGACTTGAGAAAGGAAGTCAAGATGATGGACGAGAACATCGGTGTTTACGACAAAAACAAGGATCATGTGATGATCTTGCCCATAAGCGTTGATCAAAAGAACACTAAATTGGGTTCGAAGAAGATGGAAGAGCAATTGGGCGAGCTTCTGGACCTTCTCGAAGACGCAAAGGCAGAAGAGAAGAAAGAAAAGGAAGAAGCGTGAAGGAACATCCAAAGTTCGAGTTTTTCAGATCATCAATGTACTTGTCAGTTCCGCGACAGACCGAATACCAAATGGTCATATTACATGGGTACGTAGCACTACGGAGCCTAGTATTCATCTGCTTCTGACCCCTGATACATTCAATTAATCTATAAATTGCTCTATGTTACAACTCCTCGAGGTATCCCTGTTGTATCAAGCGTTCTACATCCGACTTCCTCACATAGAACTGAGAATCCTTGATCAAGTTGAACGATCCATACTCCGTCTGCACTTCTCCACCATCTTTCAAAACTCTCACGTCAATAAAGATATTGGTGGGCGGTTCCAAATCGCCAGAGAGGTCAATATCAGCAAACGCTGACTTGTACTCCAACATCAAGTCCTGGTAGGCCTTGAAGAATTCCTCTTCGGCGTGATTCAAGTTATCTAACGATAACTGTGTGGTATAGTTAGAATATATGTAATTGTCCGCGAGGTTGGATGCAGCTGTCGAGGTAGTGGCTTCCCCCACAGGGTCTATATTGAGCCAGGCAAACTCCATGATCTTGTCTGCCCGAAGTTTTTCGTATGCCAATAGACATCGTTTGTTTCGTCTCATCGACAAATGGGTAACAAAGAGCTGACACTGGCTGATCTTATGCTGTTCCTCACCGTCATGGCCCTGTTCTTCTAGAAACTCAGCATCTTTGTTAAGGTCTTGTGTTTCTTTGATGATATCCCTCACCACTTCTGCTTGGTACAATGGGAGAGCAGAGAGGTTCGAAGTCCTTTTGGCATCGAGAATGAGCTTATTGGCTAGATCTCCATACATGTGGGTGTATCTAGGGAGTTGAGTTCGGTTGAGTGAAGAGTAATGCAAATGTGTGGAGAAGGCTTGATTATCAAGACTTACCAGACGCGTAAATAATGTGCGCTCCCCAAAAGATCTCCATTTGGCTGAGGGCCACATTGGGATAGACCAGCGTGCATAAACTTGATTACTATTTGCGGAGATAAGAAACGCTATTCTACCCTCTTTGTACTAACACATCCCGATTTTGCGTGGAACTGGCGCACGCTATCCGGAAACTATACTCTGTGCCTTTGCAGCCATAACATAGTTTACAACAGTGTCATAAGCTGCAAATCAGATATCCTGCAAGAAGTAATCAATTCTTCTCTACTAAAACCATACCAAATCCTATTTATAACTTTCCTGCGTTCTTATCAATATCACGATAAATTGTCTTTTCCCAGAGGTCGTAGGTGGAAGCAGTGACAGGATCAAGCGGTGGGAGAAGCTGCGAAGCCCAGAACCCTCCAATACGGTTCTCGAAATCTAGCCAGAAATATAAGTTGGCCAAACCTCCCCAATAGAGTGCACCATCGGGCCTTCCGCTAAGGGTACGGCCCTTGTTCATTGCACAACCAGTGAGAGTGAAACCGTCTTCAACCTCCGGCGCAGTCGAAACTTGGAACTTTACCTTCATGTGTTCCGGCAATTGGTTTTGAATGGCGTATTTGACAGTTTCCTCCTTGAGAACCCGCTTTCCTGTATCTGGCGAAAGCCCGAAGTTCAAATAAACACGAAGAAGCTTCAAAAAGTCGACAACTGAACTGATGACTCCTTGTCCTCCCATGTCTGTTTTTGGATCCAGGGGGAAAAATCTCTTGCCGGGAACAAGGGACAGGTCACCACGACGATAGTAGAATGTAACTAGGTTGCTTTCATCCTTCAAATGGAACGTGCTAGAGTTCATCCCCACTGGGTCAAACAAAACTTCCTTCAAGTATTCTCCCAAAGGTTTCCCACTAACATGAGTCACTAACAATCCCAAGACATCGGAACTGTGTCCATACTGCCACCGGGAGCCGGGCTCAAAGAGAAGAGGTGTTTTGTTATTACTGAAGTAGTTTTCTTCAGGATCGGTCACGTCTATTCCCTCTTCCTTTTTCTTGGCCAAGTACATGTATTCTTCAGATAAGAAGTTATAGGAAAAGCCAGCAGTATGAAGTAATAAATGACGGACAGTAACCGGGTTTTTGGGTTTGCGAGGTGGAACAGTAAAGTTTCCTTGCTCGTCTACCGTTCCAGGGTCCACAATTCCTAGCTCATCAATCAATGGAAGGTAGCGACCGGCGGGAACATCAAGATCGATGAGTCCATCTTCATAAAGTTTCAAAGCAGCAAATGACGTGTAAGTCTTGCTGCACGAGTACATAAACACTTGATTATCGACCAGTGCTGGCTCCCTTGTGTCGAGGTCTCTGAACCCTCCAGCCTTTTCAAATAACGTCTTTTCATTACTGGTCAATCCAACAATGGCTGTGGGAATCTGGCCGGACTTCTCGCCTTCTTTTGGAATTGTCTTTTCGTCAATGAGCTCCAGGAGCTGCCTTTTAAATTCGGCGCTTGGTGTATATACCATTTTGGTCTTTATCCTTGTGGGTGCACCTTTGTTGAGTGAGGACACCTGGCGCAGGGTGAAACTTTATAGTTGGGAAATTGAGTTCCCCACTAACAAAAATAAGGAGTGCGCATGATTTTTGCAGATATCCGAAAAAAGGGTTCGTAGGGTCCCTTGATTACTAAGGGCAATCTCAGAGAGCTCCGTCAGCATTCAAGTTACTTCTAAGGTATTACTAAGCGCACACTTTTCAACATGGACAGAATGAGAGGTTTGAAATCTCTTAGCCATCTATATTTGAACTGGTTATCACTACAAGAGGCACCGAGGCGAACAGATGACTTATATACACAGCCTAGGATCCTCTAAACACCTTGTACACTACATTCAATCAGTTTCTAAACCAATGGGCGAAGCATTGAGGTTTGTATGAGACAAAAATATCTTCCTGTTTGTACTCAAAAAGTTTCAAGTGCCGCAAGATGTTAGATAAAGTTTTCAAAGAAGTTCTCAACGAAGTGGCGGTGACAGAGTGCTTCTATTTCTTGTTATTTTCTAGATATTGCTGGTATTCACCTACATGCCAAATGCTGTTGTAAACGTGCGGTAAGGTGATTCTTTCATCAGTTACAAATCCAAAATAACACGGTATTACTCACAGATCTTAAAAGAGGCTTAGATCTTGAGTAATTGTACAAAATCGCGGAAACGAAGCTTGAAAAATCAGTCAAAACAAGATTTGATAGAAAATCCACCATTAGTTCGATCCGTCTGTCAGCTCGTATGGCGCAGTGGTAGCGCAGCAGATTGCAAATCTGTTGGTCCTTAGTTCGAACCTGAGTGCGAGCTGTCTTTTTTACATGGGTTGAGCTAATAGAATGTCTTTATCATTGTCAGTCTAATGCTCACACAAGAGCTCACGAGACCAAAGTTTCAATACGGAAGTTAATACCCGATGTCTCCCCTTGATCCCCTCGATTTGTGGTGTAAAGACGACGAAGTCGTGCGACTCTTCATGTGAAAATAAAGTGCGATATTGCCAGCGCACGACCTATTCTTGACAAGTAACTCAAACTCGTTATATTATTTATCAGATACGTGTACGCCAATTTGAACTCGGCCACAGAGGAACTGAACGACGCAGATTACTAGTCCTCCTCGACTAATTTCCGATAGAGGGTACCAGGAAACTATCTGCTGTGTGGAAGACTGAAGACTCGAAGCAACATATAGACATAATACATCTTTCCAACAGTTCAAGCGGCTATCGAACCACCCTTGCATTAGCGTCCGCTGTTATCGCACCAACAAGACCTTCTTCATACAATTCGCTGAAAGTCCCGGTACTGATTAGAATTGTCTCTTCACGTGTTATATGGTAAACAAATTATCAGCCGCTTTATAACCGTCCAATCTAGCATGATGTCGTTTGATACCGAGGCAGCAGCCACAAATTCCTCGGCGTACTGCTTCATCTCGAAGAACACTGTGCATTGTATACCTGCTGACTCATTAAGCACCTACTCAGACTCGTTGGTGAACAAGACTACTCGCGACTATGCCGATTTTACCCCTGATAAGTTATACTTGAAGAATAAGAATCTTTTGTACAGTTTGAATAATCCTTCCTTGTCAGACATGGAAACAGATGCCACACCTACACCGGTTAACTCCACTGTGCCGTCGCTCTCCAAGGATGCTAGCGTTTCGGAAGAGTCGCTCGCCGAACATTCTCGTTTAACCTCCATCATAAGCAACTACTCAACCCACGCCCTCTACTTACCAAAAGTCATCATCGACCTTACAGACAACTTGGACAACGATTTCGAACAACTAAGGCATCTCCTTTCCAAAGTCTTTCCGTCATGGACTCCCCTGAGCATTAGTTTCAAGAAAATCACCGGTGGTATCACAAACATGCTCTTATCCTGCTCCCACAACACCGATAGAGTTTTGATTAGGGTCTATGGTCATGGAACAAACTTGATTATTGATAGACATAGAGAGTTCATCTCGCATTTAACCTTAAACTCTCTCAACTTGGCTCCCCCTATTCACGCTCGATTCAAAAACGGCCTAGTTTATGGTTTTTTACCAGGAAGATCTCTCGACCCAGAAGAATTGAGCCACGAGAACTTGTATCCATTGATCGCCCAACAGCTAGGCAACTGGCACATGAGGGTGGACTACAAGGTCATTGAAGCCGGCGTAGAAAACTTGCGCAAGTTCTCCAAGAAACTAAAGGCCAAGTCTAAGGCAAATGGCTCGCCATCTTTGGGACCAATTGAGAACGGTCATAGAGTTGAGAAAGGGAATGTGAAAAAGCCAAAGAAAAAAACAATTTCCAATATTTGGGAGTTAATTGAGGACTGGATTAAAATCGTTCCAGTTAACGCCAATCTCATTGCATCATTCAACAGTCACTTGCCAGCAGATGTTAACGAAGAAAACCTCAAAGAGATTATAGAGGTCGAGTTTAATTGGCTCAGAAAGGCATTGGGAAACTCTAGTTCTCCAACAATTGCTTCTCATTGTGATTTGTTATCTGGAAACGTAATTGTACCAGATAATTTTGATCTTGACCATCCTTTGAAGAAATTACCTGACTTATCAGAAAACCCCATTAAATTTATTGACTATGAGTATATGCTTCCAGCACCAAGAGCGTTTGATATCGCTAACCACTTAGCGGAGTGGCAAGGATTCCAATGTGACCGTTCTCGTATACCCATTCCCAATGAAAACGATCCAGTTCTTTCCAGGTGGGTTAGGGGATATTTGAACAACGAAGAAGCTTCAGAAGATGAGGTCAATGCATTCATAAGGGAAATTTCAACCTTTTTCGGATTGCCAGGATTTTACTGGGGAATATGGGCGATGATTCAACATGAAATCTCCAACATCGACTTTGACTACTCCAATTATGCCGTTTCTCGATTACAAGAATATTGGGATTGGAAGGCTCATTATTTGAAGAAGAACAAGGCATAGGAGCGTTTGTGCACTGTGCTCTAATTTATTAATCTGAGATGCGTTAGATATTTATTCTGCTAGTCTGCGTGATATGTCAGTTTCAATTGTTGTAGAAACTACACCAGGTGCTTTTTCATTTCTTATCAGCGTATAATACCCTTTATTTCATAGATCGAATATAGCGATCTTGGCTCGAATACAAGTCTTTAATCATTAATCATTATTGTCTATAAAGAATGCATATTTAATTTAGAAAATCGAGGTCTCGAAAAAAATACGAGTTACCTTTGCAAGTCAACGATTGTGGTTTTTTGAGTTTTGGGCGAATGTAATACGACCCATTTTTGACCCTTCGAAGCCTCCTTTGTTAACGTGTTGTAAATGTTAGTTGCGTAACTCTTTGGAATGTTATTGGCACTAAAAATTACCTTCCTCATCCATTCTTCAGGTTGACTGACAGATGTGATTGCAATCATATCCAACACCTCGTCTCTGGCATCAATTGTAAGGACAGTGCAACTTGAGAGATTTTTTAGCAATTCAGCCGACGCAACTTTCGAATCATTTTCTAGTTCCCATTTCTCTCTCTTGTTATTCTTCCGGCCACGGGGAGCTTCATTGGGCACAACAATTACCTTTTGATTTATATCGACTGAGAACAAAGGGTTCAAGTCCAGTAGATTGGAAGAACTCTTATCTTGGACTAGCAAATTCTCATCATTTACACTGCTACCCGATTCTCCTTCTATATTTGCATCGTGACCCCATAGTTCTTCATAGCGTTCCAGAATTTCGCTTCTCAAGTATTGTAACAATTCGTCAAATTCAAGATCAACATCCTTCCCAGAAGAAATATTACGAATCTTTAAGGGCTTAAAGTTTCGATTTTGCTTAACTTTTCTCTTGTTACTGCCCAGCAGATTAATATTTTGCTTGATAATGATGACCCAATTCGCACCATCCACTTGTGCCTTTTGCAAAACATCTTCCAGTGCTAACGCCTTGTACAAATCACAGCTAATGCCATGAGACCACAAGTATCGTAATATTTCGAAGCCGCATTGACTGTAGAACTTCTCATCGAGACTGCTGATAAGCACATCACACCTGTTACCTCTCCACTTTTGAAGGTCGCTAAATTTTGTTTCCCCCTTTACTTTTCTCGACAATACATTCTTCATTAGCAAGAAAATAAAGGTAGACGACAAAGTAAATCCAACTGAGTAAGGTGTGTTTAACTTGGTGATGTCCTTATTAGTGTATGAAGCGATCAAGCTATCATACCTGCCACCGGTTGCGATTCTGGAAAATCTCCTGTTCTTGTCAACTTTGAAAAGTGCTTGAAACATAATTCCATGACTATAGTACTTAGAATTATAATTGCTCAACGGATTGATATAAACAGGTGTTTTGATTCCTAATCTCTTGAGTATCGCAAGCACGTCCATAATTTGAACAAAAGCTCTTTCAACTTTCGTTAAATGAGGTGAGTCAACCATTAGCTTTTGAATTTTCAAGCGTACCTTTTCAGGATCAGACGTAAAGTTGTACCCATCTATCAAATCTTTAGTTACAGTGTGAGGAATTTGAATATCTTCTCTTAATATTCTTTTCACTTCCTCAGTAGATTTGTCTATACCCAATTGCGACAAAATTCCGATCACTTCATTTTTCTTCTTATCATCGATGCCAATATTCCCAAACAGGTACGAGATAATAGATTCAAGAATGTCACCGTGATTGATGATGATTAAAGCCAGCGAGTTTTTAACCTTAAAACAAGGAAAAGAATGAAGGATTTCATCTATCACTTTCAAACATTCCGCATCACTGAATGATCTAGAAGACTTATCCGTCGAGGGTAGATCGAGACTCACTGCACTGTATTTATCCGGAATCCCAGTGCCTCTCAAATTTGGTCTATAGACAAATTCATGGCGAAAAATTTTGGGAATTGTAACATTATTCCTACTCAAAAACCTGGCAGTAGGTAAGATTAAATCATAAGGTAAGCTCAAAACTGATCCCGATCTATCAAGCACCTCGTAAACCTGATCAGAATTTTGTGACGGTGTTTTTGGAGCCAAAATGTTGGACGTGAAATCCTCAACAGCACCATGATTGTGAAAAATTTGAAATAGTTCATTTATCATCTTACTGAATATAAGATAATCTCCCGTTGAGTACTCTAGATGATGATTATGCGAATTCTTGCTATAATTGTCAAACATTAAGTCCTTAGCCAACAGATATGGCTGATCAAAGAGTGTTTGACGGACTTGCTGTTGCCAAGGTGAAGCCGGGTCAGCTAATGACTTCAATGCTTCCTTGATAACTTGATCTTGGTGTTCAACCGGTAACCATCCTCTCTGGAGAAGTTCCGCAGCACCAGGACGAGTACTAGGATCGTGATCGAGTAACAACTTGATAATCTTCTTTTCAGTGTGGAATTTAGAATCGTTAAAATTTCCCGGAAACACAACCGACAGCAATCTGAGATCATTCAATATTTTGGCCCTCTCCATTCCAGTCGTCAACGGGTAACACATTTCGAATAGAATAATTCCAAGAGAATACATATCTACTTTTTCGTTGTAGTCTCCAGTAGCGACCTCATTTGCTGTATAGAATAATGTCCCCACAATTGTAGAGTAGTCTTTATTCAGTGAGGAAACTTGATTATTTGTCAGAATAACCGAGGCGAATTGTGAGGTCTTTGCAAGTCCAAAATCACCAACCTTAACATTATTAGATTTATCAATAAAAATGTTTGTCGGCTTCAAATCTCTGTGAATAAACCCTTCGCCGTGAATGTAGGAAACAGCTTCAAGTAGCTGCCTGAATAATCTCCAGTATTCATTCGAGTTTCCAGGAAGTCCTTGCTCAATAAGATTAAGAAGAGTATTATTTTCGCAAAACTCCATTTGAATGTAGAGGATTGATTTGGGGTTATGCTTCAACATCTTGTTTGCACTTGATTTTGTAATTTCCTTATTATCTGAGCTACTCTTGGTGCCAAATTGGCCGCTACTGTCCTCATCAGCATCATCATCAAGTTCTTCAATGGTACCCAGTTCGTCGTCAGAATTTGCAAATTCAAAGCCATCACTAGAGAGTTGGTCATCCGAGAGAGAATTGAAGTGTAGCTGCGTATCAAACGAGTTCGATATGTAGTCAATCTGGAAAGAGCTATCATGACTCCGCAAAAAGGAGGAAGAGCGGGCATTCAAGGGGCTCTCGAATCCATCGTCCATTTCACTTTCCAGGTCATCAGACTCAATGGCCAAGGAAGTATCTTCAAGCTCTTCGACCCACGTACCATAATATCTTACAATAAATTGGTGATTAAGTCTTGCAAGGGAAAGAACCTCACTTAGCAACGAGTCCAATTTGTCTGCCTTATGCTTTATTCTCTTAACGGCGTAAAATGTTCCCTCGATACGGTTTCTTGCTTTGATCACTTCACCAAAACCACCTTTCCCCAACTTTCCAACCTCTTCAAAATCCCTCTCGTATCTAGCAACATTTCTTTGAAGTCCACTCGGCTGGTTATCTCCCAAAAATGGTTTCTGATTATTGGAGTATCTTCTCTTCCCTACCGTATTGGGAGGAGCTAAATTATGTCGTTTTATGTTATCGACCAAAGTGCTCATTGCAGCCGAAGGCTGATGAGTCTCTCTTCTATTATTGACAATGCCTTGGGTAGTTAAATAATCAGATTCAAGGAGTGGAGGATTTGTTGTGGTGTGAGTATACTTGGTAAATACGTTCTGGCCCTGGTTATTCATGATAATGGGTCCATCACGAAGAAACTTAACTGCATTGAGTTCTAATGGGCTTGGTCTTTTTGCAACTTTGCTTTGGAGCATTTTAGATAGGAAATCGTATACCAACTCAGCATACTGTTCAACGCCAACAAATTCATCTACCGAGAAATCAGTGAGGAAAGATTCTGGTGTCTTGAAAGTAGTTATGAGGATATTATAGTTAAGCATTACTCTCAAGAGGAGAACTCCTAGATCCCATATGTCTGTCTTTTGATGATGGTGTCCCTTCAGCAATTCAGGTGCAATCCAACCTTTTGGAACCAATGCTGATAATCCCCTTGTGGCCAACTCATTGACCGGGCCCTTGCGAGACCGGTTTTGCAGATGTGGATTGGGGTGGGTATTAATCATATTGAGTAATCGATAGCCGTAACTGGGATGAGCGATCTTATGAATCTTCGTAGACATCATATTATCAGTCGTTTCTCCAGTTTCACTAGGGGCATCTAAATCATTAACATGACTTTCATGAACATAAACTGTTAATGGGCACAAGCTCTTATGTATAAATCCTGAGTTGTGAAGATATTCTAATGCTGGCAATAACTGTATAACCCATGTTCTTGCCAATGCCCAGTTAATAAATTCAGCAGTAGGGAGAATATCTTGAAGCGAATCACTTGCAGAGAAGAATTCCGTCAACAAGCGTACTTTCCAGCCATTGTTTGCTTTCCTGTCGATCTGAAATCCATACAATTTGGAGATATTATTGTGATTAAGGTTGATAACATGCTGCAATTCGGTCTCCAAATCTTGGATATCTCTTTTACCTTGATCAGTGTTGTAGTACTCATTATCAAGGTCTATCTCTGTGAGAAGGTAGGACACTTCTAACCCCTTGCGATCAATTTTGCTCTGTACTTCTTTGGGTAAATATGGCTTGACAATGTTTTGGGTGCCGATTGATGATAGCAAGTCATTCTTATTGCATTTGATAAATCCCAGAACTGCTTTGAACTTGAATCCCATTCGCGATCCGGGTAAATCTCCCACTATAGACTTTTCGAATATGAAGTATTGGGACAGGTCTGTTGGTATGAGCTCGTCATCAACGATAAGCGAAACCTCTTCCGCCCTGTTTGAGACTTCAGTATTGTATTCTCCTTGTATCTTGCGAATTTGACGGTTAAGGTCTTCGTTTTGTTCCTGCTGTGCCTTTTCCAAAGCCAATCTTTTGTTGGCCTCCAGAGCTTCCAACTCTGCACGCTGTTTGCGCAATCTCTCTTCCCTTTCCTCTTCCAATGACAAAACCTTCTCGGTAACCAGCTGGAATTCATCAAGCATGTACTTGATCTCGGAAATGATGGTAAATGAGACCTCCTCCTCGCGGTACTCCTTGATGAGTTCCGCGATGCGAGATTCGAATGCAGAAATATGAGCCTTAAGCAAGTTCTTAGGGTTCAAGATCTTGACAAGGGGAGGTGACGTGGGATATGTGACTGTGAACTCTATGTCAAGCGTAAGGGATAGGGTGGGACCATCGGGATTATTAGACGACTCTAAGAAGATCTGGAAGTGGGGACTTGGTTTCCTGTTCCACACCAAACCCGCGGGCGTGATATCGGCGAAGATGTCACCATAGATAGAAGAGATACTATTGAGCTCGTCCTGCTGTCGTATCTCGAGCTCCAGCGATAGTGAAAGGTCTCCCATGGTGGCACTATGAATAAAAGCTGCAAAGGCGGATGCGAATGCCAGGAAATGCTCACAGAGTTGCTAGTGCGATTGTGCAGTCCACTTTGAAGGCAGTATTTGAGATTTGGAGTTCACTGGTGAATCATCAAATTGAATAGACAAAGTGACTGTATTTAGGTGACTGAAACCCTGCTGTAGGTGAGAGGTGATACCGGTACCAATTTTTGTTCCCAGTCCTGTTGCTTGTTGTTTGAACCTACTTTTGCAGCATGCTTGTTCAGAACATCAGCAAAGGTCCTGATGCACTTAGCATCCTTGTCACCACCGATAATCACGTCGGCTACAATGAGAATGACCCTGTGCGAGGAGACGACGCGTGGAAAACGTTTCAAGAAATCACCAAGATCGCCAAGGAACGAGATGTGGACATGATGGTCCAGGGAGGCGATCTCTTTCACATCAACAAGCCGTCCAAAAAGTCCCTTTTCCATGTGATGAAGTCACTTCGCTTGAATTGCATGGGTGACCGACCCTGTGAGATTGAAATGTTGAGCGATCCAAGTTTGGGGCTCTACAATGGCCTAAATACTGTAAATTACGAGGACCCCAACCTCAATGTGTCTGTTCCAGTATTTGCCATCAGCGGTAACCATGACGATGCTACCGGAGACGGGTTTCTTCTGCCTCTTGATATTCTATCGATTTCGGGGTTGGTGAATCACTTCGGAAAAGTTCAAGATAATGAGGACATTACCGTGTCTCCCCTATTGTTCCAAAAAGGCACCACCAAGCTTGCCTTGTACGGACTAGCAAATGTGCGAGATGAGAGGTTGCATAGAGCCTTTAGAGACGGACATGTAAAGTTCCAAAGGCCCAATATTCACACCCAGGAGTGGTTTAACTTCTTTTGCATTCATCAAAATCATTCACAGCATACATACACTTCCAGCATTCCGGAAAATTTCTTGCCGAACTTTTTGGACTTTATTTTGTGGGGACATGAACACGAATGTATCCCCTACCCATCGCATAGTGCCGAAGGTGGCTTTGACGTTTTATTGGCGGGTTCTTCCGTGGCAACATCCTTGGCCGAAGGAGAACTCGCTGAGAAGCACGTCTTCATCATCAATATTAAGGGGAAGGATTATTCCATAGAGCCAATTAAACTCAAAACTGTTCGTCCATTTGTCATGAAGGAAATTGCTTTGCTGTCGACTTATCTTTTACCTGGTGCAGCATCGAAATCGGATGTCATCAAGTTCCTAACTGACGAAGTGGAAAAAGCGATTGAACAGGCAAAGCACGACTATAAGGAGTCAAATAAAGAGTTCTTCACTGATTCTGATCCTAAATTTGATGATGAAAAAATCCCGCTTCCGCTCATTCGTTTAAGAGTGGAGTATAGTGGTGGCTATGAGATCGAAAATCCTCAAAGATTTTCAAACAGATTTGTGGGAAGAATTGCAAACGTAAATGATGTTGTTCAATTCTATAAGAAAAGGGGCAAGGAATCTGATACCTTGGTAAAGAAAACCAAATTCGTTGACAATGATTTGTTTAAACAGGGCGAAAATACAAAGAAGGGCACAGAGATACAGCTTAGTGACTTGATGAATGAATTTCTCAAACAGGCAGAGTTGACCCTCTTGCCTGAAATGGGCATCAATGTTGCTGTGCAAAAATATCTAGAGAATGACGACCGTCATATCTTGGAGCAGTTCATTAAAAAAGAAATCAAGAATGAAAGTAAATTGTTGTTGGAAATCGATATTGATGATGATGAGTTCCATGGAGAAAATGAAGCTCAGACCAAGAATGCATTTAAGAGCATTTTGGCCCAAGTAAAGAAAGAAAACGCTAAGAAAGCAACTTCTCTGGAATCCGAGGAAGACGTCCCACCTGTTCAGGTGAAGAAAAGAGGATCTAATAAAGCAGCGAAGAGCGAGGTCATAGTGAGCGACTCAGAGTCCGAGCCAGAAGTGATAGCGAACAAGCCAAAGGCAAAGTCAAAAACAAAGACACGACCCGCAAGAAAGACCAAAACTCGAGCCAAACTGACACTTCAGGATGTGGAGATACTCAGTGGGTCCGATAGTGACGTTTATATGGAATAGATACAGGTATATACATGGGAGTTTATACAATTCTCCAGAGCTTTTCACTCAAATGTTGTGGCCTCCTTGATCAATTCATCCATGTTAAATTCTTGATCTCCAGATGTAAAAGCCCTCAATAATTGCAATTTCTTGTCGTCATTGCCCATTCCCCCGTAAAATTTCTGGACATTCAACACCAAAAGCTGGGCTTCATCCATGGTTAGGGCACTTTCTCTTTCCACTACACCATTCATAAGCACCACTCCTTTGGACTGTGAAAATTCCTGGTGAAACATCAATGAAGTGTGTGGCTTGGCGTACTCCTTATGAAGCTTATATTCGGCCACAGTAGTGATCATGCAATGGGTGGTCTGAGGACCAACAAACGACCATTGCACAAAGTGCATCTCATGGCCCTGTTCGTTCTTTGGCAATGGAAGAATGAAGCTGGGGTTCTTGAAAGCATGGACATACATGGTAGAGAATGGTAAGGCGTCCACAATAGCGTGGAGGTTCCTCTCTCCATTCTGGAATCGAGCCCGCCACAAGAACTCAAGTTCTTTTCTCGGGAGTTCTTCCACTTTCTCCACGTCCAAGTATGAATTCAATGTCTTGTATGGGGTTTTTGGAGTCTCTTTGGCGATGGGATCCCTGACCTTGATGATAGTGGAGTCTCTTTCGTTGCGAATTTCCTCTGCCTGCCTCCTCTCGTACTCCTCGAGTTCTTTAAGAGGATCAATCTTGTTGAACTCCCTGGTCTTATCTTCGATTTGGTCTTTTAACTTGATCTTCAACTCATCGACGTTTTGCACACCAAGTTCTTTAGCTTTTTGAGCGAGCTTTTCTCTGTACTTGGAAACAGGGTCTGAGTGGTTGAACCTACGACTGCAAGCGGTCCAGATCCAGCTCCGGTGGGCTCTTAAAAAGCTTCTGGATAGCATGATGTAAATGGTGGTGAAACTTTCCAGAGTCGTGCGAGTTGAAATTAAATGAGTAGTACCAGAGTAGTTCTTACTAGAAATTACACCAGCACATATTTACAGGTTATACAAACAGATATCGCTACTGTGAAGCAGCTTTATAGTGGGACTTATAGCTGAGTCCCGGCGCTTGCTAGACTGAACTTTTCACGGCCAGTTCAGTAACTTACTGATTATTGATGATGAACGTTCTGCTCAAAGGCCAAGAGAACGTTGCAGGAGCGTGTAATGTTCAGGTAGCGCTATTACATCAATAATTCGGTTATACGAGACTCATAAAATTCGCAACTCACTCGTTTTAACAGTTCCCTAATTTTGGTAACGCTAACAAAATCCGTCCAACACCTATTTCTTCGTCTCCAAGTTTTCTCCTTCTGGAAGTGCCTGATCTGGTGCATCCTCCGTTTTCTCACGGTACTCTTTGGGAGCATCTTTGGCATAATGACCTAGCGTCGACTTTAAACGGTCAGGAATATCTTCAAAAGCCAAGTCTCCAGGAGTAGTGGTAACGCTCTCTCCAGAAGCCTTCAACACGTCTTCCACCGAGAACTTGTTGTCCCTGAACACTCCTAGGTTGTCTGCTATCAAATGACGGTTCTTGCACCCAGGGCACTGGATCAATACTGTTCCCTTATAGTAGGACTGTTTCGAAAAAGTGTGTGAAGACCTCGTGTCACACTTCTTGCAAGTGAATGCAATCATCATTTCCGGGTTGGGGACTTGAAAGCTGGCGGTATTCGAATTGGACCCGTTATCGTTGGAGCTGCTGTGGAAACGAACGGTCTTGATGCCTTGCCACGAAGGAACCTTGTGCAGGAGATAAGCATTCCTGACGATTCTAAAATGTCTAGCAGGAGTCCTCGCAGCACGGGTGGCTGTTCGTAAAGGTAGTCTAAGCATTGGTGGCAACAGTTAGGCTCTATGATCATCTCGGTTATATGAAGTGCTCGAGCACGTGATGTAGATAGGAATGGAATTATTGCGATGGTTTGATTCGTCCAGGAAGACAAGAGTCACTATGTTGGCAGCGAAAGTGTCTATTCAGCTATGTAGGCTACATCTAGAATCTTCTATCCTTTCCTCGCTAGCAATTGACCCGTTTTGCACCAGTTGTCATACCCCATGGCGACTGACCCAGGTGACCGGAATTGACATATTCACGTGATTACCCCGGAAGTAGTCCCGATGAGACCAAGAACCAGTTTGGCTGCACTTTGGAACAACCCCAAGATGTCACAACGAACTGTGGCTAGGCTTCCGTCACATATTGCATCAATAATAGGGCGATACTCTGCAGAAGTACGGCGAAGGTCGCCGTATGCAAGCAAATCAGTACAAAGCTACCTCAGCAAGACATCGGAGGAATATCAACATTTCCAGCAGTACAAGCTCCGATCCAATGCATTCAACAAGCGTGATTTTGATCCATTAGTAGGTTCCACGATACGAAGGGTCTTCAAGGATCCGCTCCGTATCTCACACGACTCGGATATATCCACGGATGAGCTCTTTGAACGTCTTGGACAAGGAACAGCTAAATCAGAGGAGTTTGAAGACTCGATCCATTCTGTTTCCCAGCGTACCGCCAGGCGAACAGACGACTTCACTGCAAATATCATTACAGCACTAGCCTCCTACTACGATCCCCTTGTTGCGGTGCCAGAAGTGCCATGGATGCAAAACACCTACAAGTGGTACTGTAAACTCTTTGAAACCACCCCGGTTGTGTTGGTGCTCCGCAAGAGGAATCGACTTTTTGACGACAGCTCTCTTGAACAGTTCGATGTTGCTCAAATGGAACTATCCCGGCAAATCCAGTCCTTGGGAAACCTCGTTAGCCGTGACGAAGAAGGCGAGTTGAGGACTCGTACTTACCACTTCACCAACCTCAACACGGTGGATCTCTTCTTGCTAGCGCTCGAACAGTACGCGCCACTCAATAAGGGCTTCAATCGCACGCTCTACGAGTGTCGTCCCACCATCTTCGATGCCCAGGGCCTCCTTCTCGAAGACCATGAGGCGGGACAATTGGTCCGGAAATATATCCCCGCTTCTGACCGCGCCTTTCCGGTGGACTTGAACTACGTCCTGCATCACATTGTCACCATCGAGACTCCCGTGATGGAACAGGACCATACAGCACTTCTAGACGCCGTGGACCAGTCGCCGTTCGAGGTGGTGGCCGCGTGGGTGTCGCTCCGCCAAGACAGCATACGGCAATTTTTCAACCATATCTCCGACACCAACTCCGGACAGCATCTCAACTATGAACAGCTACTTGCCACCGCCGCGACGTCCAAGACCCCGATGTACGCGCTCATGAAGCGCTTGGGAGCGTGGGGACTCTTGGCGGTGGAGCATTATCCCCATAGTCTTCTTTTGTGCAAGTCCGCCGCTCCATCATCTACCACCAGCACACAAAAATAGCGACGCGACATGGTCTCGCGTGCGGCGGTGCCTTTGCCGTATCGCGCAGTGCGAGCCGTGGATAACGATCCTACAGTATTTTCACAGCGAGTACTTAAGCCGGTTCCATGGCCCCATGACGCTCGTCACCATGACTTATGCTAAACGGGTGCGAAAGATAGCACTCTTCGGGGTGGTGTGTGTTCTAGCATATACGTTGTTGAGATATATCACGGGGCCGTCCAGCGAAGTCATTGATGTCAATTTCCAAGCCCCCATTCTCCCCATTCCTGTCAAGCCATTACATACCGACTCGCGAGATGCCCAGGTCCTCTTCAAGGATAAGCAGGTAGAAAAGCCGAAGGCAGAGATCGATAAGCCTGTATCTCCTGCGCAGGCGCTCAAAGGAGACCTGAAGGAAGAAGCCAAACCAGAAGCCAAACCAGAAGTCAAACCAGAGACCGAAGCAGAACACAAACAAGATCAGCCAGAAGATAGGCCAGGGGACAAATCGGGGGACGAGTCAGAAAGTAACTCAGAGGACGAGCCAAAAGACAAGTCAGATGAGATGAAACTTGAACAGATCAAACATGAGGATGTCAAACATGAGGATCTCAAACAAGAGGATCTCAAAGAGCCAGAGAAGAAGGCGGATCATCATGGCAAGAATGGTTTTCCTAAAGGCTGTCCAGACTATGTGAAATACTCTCAAAATAAGCACTCTCCAGTTTCTGACGGACCCTTGAAGTACCCATCTATGAGGCCGGAGCCGAAGTGTCGGACCTTTTCTTCCAGCGCAGTCGAACACTTGATCGAGGATTTAAAATCAAAAGTTCTCAACCCAGACCTTGCTCGTCTTATAGAAAACTGCTTACCCAACACCCTCGACACCACCATTTTATGGCACGACAGTGGCGTCCGGCCACAGACTTTTGTTGTCACGGGCGATATCCATGCCGAATGGCTTCGTGATGCCGCAAGACAGTTATCCGTGTATCATCCATTGATGAAATATGACCCTGCCTTGAAGAAGCTCATGCTCGGTGCCATTGAGCTACAGGCGGAATACGTCATTGCTGCTCCATACTGCAACGCATTCCATCCCCCACTCAGATCAGGTGTCAAACGAGGCAGTACAGCTAAGGACAATGTGTTTCCTCCTCCTGACTGGAGGAGGGTTTTCGAATGCAAATACGAATTGGACTCCTTGGCATCGTTCTTGACTCTAACGAATGAGTTCTACGAGCACTCAGATGGTGACCTCTCGTTCATGACCAGGACTTGGCTCCATGCGTACGAGAGATTATTACTTGTACTTAGGAGGGAATCGCAACCGTCTTTTGACGAAGAAACTGGACAGACCTTACCATTCTACTATTCGTTTCAAAGGGACACTAATATCGGGACTGAGACCTTACCGTTAGCTGGTGTGGGCAACCCTGTGAACTACGGTACAGGGTTGATCAGAAGTGCCTTCAGACCCAGTGACGATGCCACAATCTTCCAATTTTTTATTCCTGCCAACATTCACGCGTTAACAGAATTGAGAAAAATCAGAACACTGGCTCTCGCTAAAGATACTGTTCTTGGAAAGGACATCAGTGAACTCGCTCGGGTCACTGATGAAATCATTGATGGATTAACTGCGGGTATTGAAAAGCACGGCATTGTCGACCACCCTGTACACGGTAAAGTTTACGCCTATGAAGTCGATGGGTATGGAAGTGCTACTTTTATGGATGACGCGAATATTCCGTCGTTGCTTTCTATTCCAGATATGGGCTT
This sequence comes from Suhomyces choctaworum, assembly GCA_030568475.1. Classification (NCBI taxonomy): domain Eukaryota; kingdom Fungi; phylum Ascomycota; class Pichiomycetes; order Serinales; family Debaryomycetaceae; genus Suhomyces; species Suhomyces choctaworum. Next base: position 35,830 of record JAJMGE010000005.1, on the reverse strand, counting down.
CGTTCCTAAGGAAGACCCAATCTACCAAAATACGAGAAAAATGGTATTAAGCAAATCTGGCAACCCCTACTTTCTCACTGGAAGGTATTTCCAGGGTGTCGGAGGACCTCACATTGGAATCAATAACGCTTGGCCCATGTCTCTTTTGGTTAGGATTAGAACTACAGACGACGATGCCGAAATTCAGGAGGCTATGAGATTTATTATGGAAAACACCGCTGGCTTAGGTTTGATGCACGAAAGTGTTGACGTTAATTCGGAACAAGGGCATGAATACACCAGATCGTGGTTCGCCTGGTGCAATTCCGAGTTTGGTAAGACTATCATGCATTTGGCTAAACACAAACCCCATCTTATTTTCAAGCCGGAAGTGGCTACTCCTTACGACCTAGATGCTGTTTTCCATGGTTTCACTGCTAGCTAGAATGAAAAGCAGCAAATTAAAAAGTTTCAGTTTGTACGGTTAATGTATGCAGCAATATTTTCTGCGGTTTTGGAAGAGGTGGTCTTTGCTGTGGCCTCAAACGCTTCTTGGTATCTTGCCTGTAGATCGGCGTCAGTACGTTCGTTGATCTCGGAGTTTCTATCTTCCGGGAACGTGTATTCCCTCTCGGGCTCGTCCTCGTCTCGTACAACCTCACCCTGGTTCTCATCTGATTCGTAATCCGACAACACATCGGAATCCTGTGGCTTGGTCTTGTCCTTGAGATCCATGTCCTTCATCAAGTTGTTCAACGATGCAGCTTGTCTCTTCTTTTCGTCGTCTTCCTTCTTCTTGAGAATTCGGTCCCTTTCAGCCTTGTAAAATTCGTTGTACTCCTCCACCTTGTTATCAACAGCATCCAAGAATTCGTCGAAGCCTTCACCGGTATATGCACTAACACCCACCATGTCGAGTTGACTGTAAAATTCCTCCAACATCAAGGACATGGAGTTGACCAAAGAGCTCATGTAACCCGAGGAGGTGCCCTCGTCGCCGTTCAACTCCAGATCCTCTCTCAAGGCGCTCTGAAACGCCTCAAAATCGGTCATCCACTCCTTGGCAAAGTCGGCCTTCTTGACGTCTGTCTTGTTGAAGACGATGATCATTGGTAGCTTCGTCTTGTAGAGAATGGAACAAGCGTACAACATGTTGGAGATGAAGGTGGTGGGCGACGAGTTTCTTGGGGTATCCACGACATAGGCGATCACAGTAGGGAACGTCGAAGCAAATGCTTCTGTTATGATGGCACCACTGGCAGACCAGATGAATACCTCGATCTGTCCCGGGGTATCGATGATAATATTATTCACGTTATCGGATCTCTTTTCGGCCAACTTGATGACCTGATCGATTTTGGTGGAAAACAAGTTCAACGAGGTGACAATAGCTCCATTGGGACCGAGGTTGTACTCCTCCATGACCTTCTTGTAGTTGACGGAATCTCTGATATCGATATTTGCCCCAAACGGAACCTTTAGCACGGCGGGATCCAAGTTTATGACATAGGGAGGTGTCTTTTTGGAGTGGAGGTGAGCATTAAGCCTTTGCATGAACGTGGTCTTGCCGGAACCGGCCATACCAATACAGATAACTGTCGATGGAGGCATTTTGCTGGATGATGGCGTTGTAATCGGAGAATTAATAATAGGTGCAGCCGATGAGGGCGAGGTCACGTGTTAATCCTTGGGCATCCCTACATACTACAATAGGACGTGAAGAGAAATCCAGGTATCGTAGGCAGTCTCTAGGGAAGTTCGAAATGATCGAAATACTGAATTCACTTGTCTTTCTGTTTTTTTCTGCTTTACAGTGAGTTTTCGTATAATTTGCGTTCTACTTGAATGAGAAACATAAGTTATATAGCGAGAAAATGTCAATGTCGCGATGTGCAAATCTATACGAGCTAGCGGCTATAAAGGACCCATATCCAGTGGGACTTCCAGTCAGGTGATTTCCTGTTCTGCTGGAAATTCTTTGTCTACTCCTCCACCTTCCGTTCTTATTGACCTTTTGTCTTCTCGGTATTTTCTAGTCTCTAGTTTTCAGCCAATACTCTCTCAACGATACCGTCGAAAATAGAGGTATGGCTCAATATCTGGATATTTTCAGCTTCTGCCTTGAAAACTTTGTCCACCTTGGGACCACCTGGACCACCAATATTTGGCATTCCCTGCTGCAGGTTCTGTTGGTTGATGAGCTCTTCGGCCTCTTTGTTTCCCATCAACAAAGAATAAACGGGACGCAACCCAAACAAATTGACAAAGTACCACGAAATCGAAGACACGTATCTTACATTCAAGTCTGGGGTCTCGATACCGTTTTGGAGCATACCCTTGAAGCCATCTGTCAACGGGAACGGTAATTTCATGATGACGAATCCTGCGAAGAAATAGTTGACCCAACCCATGATCAACGTCTGGGGAATATAGTTCATTAGGTTACCCTTGGCCATATTCATCATTGCGTCGTTGTTGGAAGGATCGGTAAATTGACTGAAAGCGTCCTCTTCCTGGAGCTCCTTGGCGTAGAACTCGGTGCTGTTTAGCTTTTCGATGTAGTAATTTTGTCTGTTCTGAAACTCCTGAGCTGACAAGATACCGTAGTTTTCTCTGAAGCTCGCAGCTCTCTTCAAAAATTGTCTGTTGTTAGTAAGCCGGTGGACAGGGATCTATGGATTGACATACTTTTCTCTGAGCTGTTTGTAGTGCTCTAGTTTGGGTCCGGGACTGATCAAAAACGTGACATTGGATCTTATCAATCCCACCAATACCATCACGAAGGAGATTGGGAGAAGCACCCAGTACTTCAACGCTGGGTCTAGAATCAAATCTGGAGTAGTCATGTCGGTGCTTCAAGTTGGCCAAGCGAATGAATATATGTTGTACTGTGTGCAGGATATCTAGAAAATCGGCCACTCTATATAGACCAGGCTAGATTTAGGAAGGATTGCTGGAAGAGCATGATACTTCGAGAGCGTGGACTCACAAGGTTGGACTCACGTATAAGACCGTGTTTGCCAACTGTCTCTTCGGAGTTTCAATGATCGTGGCTCGACTTATAAGCTTACGTAATCGGGCCGATGCACTTTATTGAGTGGCTACTCATTACTATTGACCACACTACCATGGGCTGGTTTGGAGGAGGATCTCCCTCGAAAGTATCGACGGTCTCGGAAGTGCCCAAACCTGAGCCCCAGTTTCTCGAGGACTTACCTCCGAAATTCGAAGACAAAGAACCCGTCAAGAGAGCAGAACCAAACTTCGCTGATGCTGCCAGACAAATTAGTATATCCGACTTTAGCGTGGAGAGGTTTGTTGGCATGCCCTGCTTCCGAGAAGCGATGATCACGGGTTTCCAGGCGATGGGTGTCTTAGGTACGGTCACGTTTCTTATCCACAAGAACCCAAGCCGTTCGTTTAATTGGGCGATGTGTGGCTTCTTTTTGGGAAACGTCGTAGGATGGGAACAGTGCCGGTCTTTGAGAAGAAGGCAGTTCCAGATGATGGAAAAGGCAAGACAGGCCAAGGAAGAGAGAAACGCAAAGAAGTGGGACGGTTCAGAAAAAGAGGGCGATGAGCAGTTGAAGAAGTTTGAGGAGTTCAACTCGAGAAAGTGAGCAGTGATGTTGAGAAAGGTGATTGAGACGAAGGGGCAAACAACGAGCGATATCACTTGTTTGTACCAGCATCTCTTAATTGCAAATATCTAATGCATGTCTAACGATTCTAAAACAGATTGGGATGTGAAGGTGATTCTCTGAGTCGAAAGATTTTTGTAGTGAGATCTCCGGTCTATTTCCCATCCAGTTTTAGCGTTCCATCCAGTTCATTTCCCAGCTACAGCATGGTTCCCTCGTCAACTTATACAGTGGTAGGAGGGAAATGGTTGTAGACAGGCTTCTCTATGTTGGTCGTTAGCGATCGTACTTCCCATTGAGTGTTCAGAAGGCTCGCTTCAGGAGTGTTTTAGCTGAGCTCAGTTGGAACACCGTGTGCTACTGTGACCTCCATGACGAGCTCCTAGTGGTATTCAATTCCATCAAACATATTCTAAGTATTGAGGGACTCATTGAAGACGCGGCTCTAGAGGTCTAACCCGTTGAGTGGCAATTAATTCTTCACATCCTATAAACCCCCTAACTCTTCTTCGTCAGTTCTACATTACTTTTTCATCACAGGGGCCCCAGCATTCTGCCCCACCTATCCTGCACATCCTCGGTTCTCCAGATTTGTGGAGTGCGTCGGTCACCATACTGAAGTGCACCATCGTTGATTCTCCAAAACCATATAAATACTCATCGGAAACATTTGCTGATTTCGTGTCCACTCCCATAGTCGGCAACATGGAGAATATCAAGGCTTCCATCAAGTTCTCCCCCACAAGGTCCAATCTTGTCAAGCTTCCGTCTGGCCTCAGCAACTTGCTCCATGGCGCCAATATCCATGCCCAGGACGTGGTGGTGGAAATCGTCGCCAAGGGCAGAAAGCTCTACGCTGGCTGGGACGGTTTGCCCTCATCGCATGTTCAGCAGCTCGATATGGACCCTGCTTTTGCTCAGGCATTGTCGCTAAAGGAAAGCGACTCCGTGGTGATCAACCTTAAGCTCAAGGCTTATGAAACAGCTCAGTTCACGTTGGATCCCGTGACAAGTTCCGACTGGGAACTCGTTGAGCTCCATGCTGCCAACATCGAAGAAAAGCTCCTTACCCAGTCGAGATGTGTGGCAGTTGGCCAAATTTTGGTAGTATACCCAACCGCCACCACCACCGCCAAGCTCACCGTCACCGATATTGGCACCAAGGACCACCAGTACGCAAAGATATCTCCCTATAGTGAAATCGCCATTGCTCCGAAAGTCAGAGAGAAGAAGCCCCAACAAACTGCATCGTCCAAGTCTTCTTCCAAGAACGGTCGCGTGGCAGCAGAAAACTATTCAAATTCACCCACGGTATTGAAAAGAGGAATCCCAATGCCTCATAAACTTGTTCCGTCAGCTTCTATTCATGGTTACCTGGTCTTCACCAACTTCGCAGAGCTTGATTCAGAATTCTTATCCGACTATGTTGCTGTATCTGTGATTGCAGGTCCTTCAGACAGAGCAAAGTCTGGTCCTAGCGACAAGTCTGGTGACAATAAGGTCGCTCCTATAAAGGAAAACCGTCGTATTGTCGCCCGCTTGAACAATTGCCCAGAGGCCCCCTTGAACACCGTCGGACTTTCGCCAAAGCTAGCAGTTGCATTGAACGTGGAATCAGAAATCGGAAGCATCATAGTACTCAATCCTGCGGTGAAACCTGCTCCAAAACGTCCTTTGCTGTTTATCGTTCACCCATACATCACCCAGACGAAAAAGAACACCCAGCTCAATCTTAATTCTACCGAAAAGAAGGACCAGGCGTCTGCTCTAGTTAATCTGCTTACGGCTCACCTCTACGGGTCGGTCTCAATTGCTGATTCTGCAATCAGCAACTTCACCAAAATTCCAATCATTCCCGGCATCCTTCCCCAGGGAGGTTTGTTGAGATTCAAGAAGAACGATTCTACGACTGCATGGCTCAAGCCCTTCGACTCTTCTAAAAAACAGATCAAGGTCGAAATGGGGGACGATCTTTTGAGGAATTCTTCCTTTATTCAAGAATTACCTCAAGCTGATACAGCTTCAGAAGAAGCTATTGGGTTGGAGAGCACAGTGAAGGAGATTGTTAGCAATTTCACTTCAACCAAAAATACCGGTGCCTTAGTCTTTGGCTCTTCGGGTAGTGGTAAATCTTTATTGTTGAAATTAGTGGCTAACAAGATAGCTCAAGAACATGGATACCACACTAAAATTGTTTCCTGTGAAGCCTTTATGAACGAAACATTCTCATCTTTGTCGAAAAATCATATCATGAAATGGCTACAAACTTGTTCATGGCACAAGCCCTCTTTGCTTGTGTTAGACAATTTGGATAAACTCCTCAGTGCTGAGCAGGAACATGGAGATTCTTCCAAGTCTATCCAGTCAACTGAATACTTGATTTCCCAAATGGAGAAGATGCACAGTCAGCAGAACAGCAACTTGTCTATTTTGATGTCTGCTACGAGCAAGGAAGCGTTGAATAAATTGTTATTTCAATCCCATTTAATTGAAAACTTTCACCATTTGAGTGCTCCAAGCAAAACTGCCAGAGCAGAGCTTTTGGAGGAGTACTTGGTGAACCAACTCGGCTGCAAGGTGGAATTTGACATAATGGACATGTCTACCGAAGCCGAGGGATACTTACCAAATGACTTGAAGACACTATGCGACAGACTTTATCACGATGCGTTGTTCAACAAAGATGCTGAATCTGGAGTCGTGGCTACCAAGGAAAACCTCGACAAGGCTTTGGAAGGATATACTCCGTCGAATTTGAGAGGTGTCAAACTTCAAAAGTCAGGTGTTAATTGGACTGACATTGGTGGTTTAAAGGAAGCAAAAGATGTGCTATTGGAGACACTTGAGTGGCCAACAAAATATGCTCCCATCTTTGCAAATTGTCCATTGAGATTGAGATCGGGTATCTTACTCTATGGCTATCCTGGATGCGGAAAGACCCTCTTGGCAAGTGCTGTTGCCGGACAGTGCGGATTAAACTTTATCTCGATCAAGGGTCCTGAGATCTTGAACAAGTATATCGGTGCTTCAGAGCAATCTGTGAGAGAATTATTTGAAAGAGCACAGGCAGCGAAACCGTGTATTTTATTCTTTGACGAATTCGACTCTATTGCTCCCAAGAGAGGACATGATTCTACTGGTGTCACCGATAGAGTGGTCAATCAGATGTTGACTCAAATGGACGGTGCTGAGGGTCTCGATGGTGTCTACGTTTTGGCAGCAACAAGTAGACCGGACCTCATTGATTCTGCGTTGTTGAGACCTGGAAGATTGGATAAAAGTGTTATTTGTGATATGCCCGACTATGCTGACCGCTTGGACATTTTGCAGAGTATCACCGGCAAGATGATTTTGGCATCAGACGTGAATTTGGAAGAAATAGCAAAGCAGACCGGTGGCTTTAGTGGTGCAGATATGCAGGGATTAGGTTATAATGCCTATTTAAAGGCTGTGCATGTTCGGTTAACGGAGCAAGAGGAAAAAGCAAATAAAGCACCTAGCAAGGATGAACAGGATGTGATTGAGTTCTTCCAAGTCAGCAATGAAAAGTTGAAGAACGGGTCTCTCAGGCCCACAGAAAGAGTCAAGATGATGCAGCAGATCCAGCAAATTATGGAAAAGACAGATGATCAAGAAGAAGTGAAGACGAAGACCGACGACTCTGTTCAGGTTCAAGTAACACACGAAAATTTCGTGGAATCATTAAAAGAAACCAAGCCTTCTATTTCAGTTTCAGAAAAGAGAAAGCTTGAAGCAGTCTACAGTCAATTTGTTTCCAGCAGAGACGGAAACATGCCTGATGGCAGCGCCAGTAACGAGATCGGCGGCAGAACTACCCTTATGTGAAGCTGACCATTTGTCGCGGAATTTTCCAGTAACGTAATTATACGAATATTATTATACAGTTTCATTGATGATGTTGTAATTGGACTCGGGTTCAAGTTCTTCGCCCAACTTTCTTGGTTCATAACACTTTGCTTCAGATAACGCTGGAAAGAGCCTGAAGTAGGACCACGTCGCAATGAGAATTCCAATGACACTTCCAATGAAAACATCAACAAAATGATGTCTGTAGTCCTCAGTCCGACCCAACGCAATCACCGCTGCAACCAACACGGGAAGAAAACATAAAACGGCTCTCCAGGCCCCAACGTGGATGTTGATGCTCACAATCTGACCACTCAAAAAGTACGACAAGTACAAGAGGCCAGAGAAACTGAGCGATGAGTGGCCAGAGGGAGTCGTTCTGAACCCATCCTTGAGTCTGCCGATATTCTTTGTAGTACAGACGTCCTTGGCAAACACCAACACGTCTTTGGGGGCATCAGGCGAAGGGATACATCTGCTGATAAAGTCTGGACGATGTCTTCCAATGTAGTTTTTGAGAATATCGGTTAGAACGCTTGTGGAGAAAGTAGACAAAGCAAATCCAATCACCGCCACATACGTCACATAGAGCTTGTTCTTTGGTTTGGAAAGCACCACTCCCACGGCGATAATTATGGCAAGAGGAATCCACACGGCGTACCACATGAGTTCGGTGCCGTTGACGCGTTCTCTTTCAGCGAAAGGATGTGAAATGGTGACGTCGTTCACCACAAACTGTCTTTGAAAGGGTTCAAGGTCATAAGTGACATTGTAGGCAAGGTAAAGGAGGCCGATTAGCACCACGTCGGCGACTCTCCATATTATGAGCTTGAACCATATGGATGACTTGTTGTTGATGGCGCCTAGAGTGGCTCTATCTAACAGCTGGTCGCTGTTTAGGTAGCTCAACAACCTTTTGAGCTGGTCTTTAATTGTCATTGGCGTGTACAACGTTTCGTTAGCAGCAGTAAATCTATAGTGGTTGTGGTTCGTGCAGGAATGAGCTTAAGTGATACAAAGAGGTGGTGAAGCTAAGTGGTTAATTGGAAACAGTACACGATGTTAGAGATAGACGTTACACCCTAAAACTGCTTCGTGTGTGTTATTTGCTTGTTTATCCTCTCTTCAGAATTTTGTTGATTATTGCAGTTTTTAAAAAATTTTAGTGTAACCAATGCTTCTTCCACCAAAATATTTTGTCCATTTTCATATAGAAAAATGGAAGAAATATCATCCAAAGAAGGTGCATTCCAGTTTGTACATTCCCTAATAGAGTGGATTAAACAGTACCTATCAAAATCCTAAGTACCTTTACTCATATTCTTGAAATATATGGTAGTAGAACCCTAGTGCGGTTGACAGTTTGAAACTAGTCAAACTGGATTTTTGAAACAAAACTGTAAGTTCACCCAGCTATTCGGATCTACTGCATTCAAATCAGTTCAGAGCCGAACCTTCCGTGGTTAATTGTGGTACTTTAGGTTGCCTCGCGCACGCCTTCCTATTTAAGAATATATCCGTTATCTTATCGAGTGCGATCGCTGGTGGAAAGACCACATTCTGAGGCGCGTTCGAATGTCGCATTTTAAGTACGGTATTAGCAACGACCCTAACAGGGAAAGAGATTCCTTCCTGGAATAGAGACATGACGTGAATGGTTGGAACAAGAAACAGCACAAAGTTACTTAACTAGTTCACCTTACGTTATCTCTAACTGATTCTTGTATTATAGAACTCTTGTGAATTATGTATTACCTACTACCTAAGATTAATTACTCTGGAAGCATCATAGAACAGAGATTGTGCTGCAGGATTGACTCAATCTCGCCCATCATTTTCTTCCTTATCTTTCCAGTTCCGTGAAATTTGATTTACAACTAATCTAAGAAACTACTCCATGATATTCGATAAGCTCAATATAAGGGTGAAACAACCTCCAACAGCTGATTCCATACCACAATAACCTACTATTTCAGGTGGCACCATATACTTCCTGTCTCGTTAGCCCAACGCGACATTTGTGACCTCCGCGACATCTGGTACTCCAGCCTCACACAAAAGTTCCACCCCATCATCGCTGACCTCCAGAATAGACAACCCGCCCCAACCACAAATTTGACCCCGTTTGGAAACTGGCAACGTCAGCTCAGACATTTCGACCACCACCCCTACTGTGCACCTCTGACTGTCCGAGTGGCGTCTCTTACCTTCAGACAGCGTCTGGCGTCCGTGACATCTATTCAACCAGACTGTCTGCATAAACCAGTTCTACGAATATGGTCACGCTGTCTGCGGGCCCAGTAAAGTGTCTGTCCGCCACAGAGGAGCTCCAGCGAAGCGGCGACCTGACCGTATCGGCCGAAAGCGCCCTTCAAGCGGTTGTGGATGCTAAGGACCCTTCAACTGAGGTCGAATCTGTCCCCTTTCTCCGTTCTTCAAAGCGTTCTTCATCGTCCTCCAACGACCTTCTCTACGAGAGAGACCGTTTTCGGGCCAGACTCCAGAGCCTCAATGCTACACCCGAATCTTTTCCCAGCAATCGAGAAGCCCACAGCAGGTCAACATCCTCTACCAAGCTACTGACAATGCCCGATGGTGAAGAGTGTGTGGTGTGTGATGGAATCGGGTCCAAAACCACCAAATTGAATGTCCAGTCACATGAGGATGTGTCATCCATTCCGACAAGAGATTCAAGGAGGGGTTCCAATGAGCGCATAGGCAAATTCAAGTATTCTCCGTTGGAACCAAGTAGCCAGTTCTACTCATGGCTCGAAGAGTCATTCATCACTTCCAACGAAATCAGCAAAGAGTTGGGTCTCTCCATTAAATCATTGTCGTTTCAACAGCTCAAGACAATATTTAAATGGTACTTCAATCAACCGTTGCCACCAACTAGCGTTATGTTCCCATGGCTTCATGGGTTGAATAAAGACAACTTTGCACAGAAGCAATTTTTTCTCTATCAGCAGCAGCAGCTTCTCATGTCTCAACCTACTGGTGCTCAACTTTATTTTAAGGTCGACAAACCTGAAAATATTCGGTTCTTGATGTGTATCAATGCCCAAGACTACAACAATGAGTGTGAAAGCCCCGTTGTATTCAACAATAACCACAAGGGAGATTTATTCACTGATGTCAAGAAGAAGCAGCCACCAGTCCTCAAAAATACCTTGAAACTAAACGAGGTTCTTCGTCGTATTGATGTTTCAAGGTTTGAAATTGCCAACATTATCAAAGAAGTATACTCCGAAGCATTTGAAAAGGACATTCTGAAAGAAGTGTTGGATCTAATCCAGGAAGATTGCATACGTTTGAACCACTTGCCTATCTTTTTGAATTTGGATCCTGATAGAGGAGTTTCACTCAGAAATTTCCACATCCAGGTGGCTAAATTGGCAACGTGTTCAGACTTTCTAGTTTATGGTCCTGAATCGAAGTGTATGGAAAGCTGTGTGAGACTCTTATGGCTTGCTCAGAAATACGAGTTTGCTCACAGCAAACACATTTCTCAATACAGTGTTTTTGTTGCGACACAGAGCCTCGATAGCCTAGAGGACTATTCTAAAGATGAGCCAACAATATTAACCAAAAATGAGTCCCAGATCGTTTTTGACAAGTACGAACTGGAGAATACCAGCGCGCAAATCGATCCAAACAATAAACCGGTATCCCAGCTCCTTTGGCGTAACGACTATCAAATAAGAGAAAAGATAGAGACCACAGGAATGTCATCTGCCACAAAAGTGGGTAAAAATTTATGGGTTGGAAATTACTGGGACTACCAAATTATGATCAAGTATCTAACAGAGCACAACAGTTTGTATCTCAAACACTATTCGGAACAACAGACCACGTTGAGTAATCTTGCCTCCCGCAATTTGTATTGCGAACCCAAAAATTCGATCGTCACAAAAACCTTGGAAAGTAAATTAGGAAATGGCTCATTATTGGACTATTTGTCATTGCCCAAAGCGAATTGGAGACTTTTCGTATTCTGTCATAATGGAGGTACGTTCCCCGATTTGTCAACGTTATCATCTCTCTTGTTCAAATTTAGCATTTCATCTCGTCGTATCGAAAAAGATGCGGAAGATGAACCCGACTATACAGTGTTGGAATTCCCGCCCTCTGGCTCCATAGGAATTGGTGATTGCAGAAAAGATAATTTGATATCCATTTTGAATACCTGCAAATTGATCTATTTATTCTCATCATCTACCAGTGATGATGCTGATACTTTGAGTACACTTATATACTGCTCGGATGGATACACCGAGCTGTCATTGTTGGTGCTCTGCTATATCATGTATGCCCATGATATTTCACTCCAAGATGCCATGCTCAAGTTGCATCTTGATTATGGAAGGCCCTTTTACATATTCAACAGTGATGTGACGATCTTGAAAAAGTTATCGATCCTTCTTCGAAAGTTCAGCCCCGCGAACCCTTCCAAAAAGGGAAAAATTGTGTGGCTGGAATTGGAGGAATTGACCAATTTGGAGATCAATGAAATATTGTTGTCGTCTGCTTCTGTGAAGAGCAATCAAAGTGTGAGGTTGGGATACATAGCTAGCGAGTATGACGATTCGTCGTCGTCCTCTGATGACACCGATTCAGACTCAGAATTTGCGTCTTCTCCAGACTGGGTCAAGGAAGTGGAGGGCTCCATTCCGTCGAGAATATTGCCCTATCTTTACCTCGGATCATTGAAACATGCAAATAGTCTTCCCTTGTTGAATAAATTGGGGATCCAAAAGATCATTTCTGTGGGTGAAAACTTGGACTGGTTGAATGGATACAAGTTCAAATCGCACTACGAGATAGAAGTCGAGGAGATCGACCATGGAAACATTGAGATATATAACATCAAGCCCAAAAAAGTCCTTGGTGTAAACCATCCTCATAAATGTGCAGTTATTTCTGTGATGAAGGTGAACAATTTGCAAGACGACGGCATCGACGAGCTTACCAAATCGCTTCCCAACATGCTTAAATACATTGACGACGAGTATGAGCGGACCGGTGGTGACACGAAGATATTGGTGCATTGCCGGGTTGGAGTGAGCCGGTCTGCTACGGTGGTGATCTCTGAAATTATGAGGAGACTCGACGTTTCGCTCGCAGATGCGTATCTCTACGTCCGGGTGAGAAGATTGAACATTATCATCCAGCCCAATCTTCGGTTCATGTACGAATTGTTCAAGTGGGAAGAAAGGGTGAGGGCAAGCAGGAAGCAGGACGGATATTTGCGAGAAATCGACTGGTTTGTCATGTGTCGGGAAATCATGAAGTTGAATCTTCCGTACCTCAGCAACTGATGCTCTGTGACTCGAATTGAGGGAGTCACTCGTTGACCTAGGCTGTTGTATTATTAGAGTGTATTATAATTTAGGAAATAGAAAACGAGTAGCAAAAAGAAATACCGGGGCAACGATTCCGGACAACCCTACCTGACATCTGTCTATCAGTAGCAACACTTGACTTTTGCTCATTCCCTTTCCTAGCTAGTCCTACCAGTATTTCGCAGCCTAATCCTCCAATCTTATCGATCCTGTACCTGGCTAGCAAAATTTTCCCCCTGTGAATTTGCTACGAACACCGCTTTATTCCTCCACCACAGCATAAATCCATCAGCAGAAGCCAATCTGCCACATTTCAGTCATACCCAAATCCCCCGCCTGCCAAACTAATCTGCGGTACCTTTCACAATTGATTGTGCCCTATGTCGAACCCCTTGTTCAACGATCCCCTGGTGGCCAAAGTGAGCATGGATCCGTCCACAGATGAAGTGGCGCTGCCGTTACCATCGGCATCATTGGACCCCGGGAACGTGTTGTCCAAGTTGTTGGACTCGGCGATGGCGAACGCCGCCAAAGAGACCACTCCAGACTTGGTGCCCCGGTCCAGTTCCAGCAGCCCTTCTGTTGTCCAGTTGAACCAAAAGAAAGACTTGGACCGTGTATATACCATTGAGTTTTTGTTCAAGTTGAGGGCGTCGCCTTTGGTGGAAGACTTCAAGGAATCCCGGAGACTACCAGAAAAGGGGTTCTGGAGATACAAGGCCAAAGGCGTCAGCAGCAGTGAGTATGGTGGCCACAGAGAAAGCAAAAGAAAAAACGCTTCGCACAACAAGAAAATCAACAACGAGTCATGGGAGAGGAAACCCGCGGGCTTTGGTAAGGCCAATGAGCTCGATGCGTTGTCTTCCGATAGAATTTCACAGTTGTTGGGCGAAACAGGCGAAGAGGGCGAGCCCGAGTGGGGCTCTGCCGATATGGGTGGTCCCAACGATACAATGAACATCAACATGGGCCTGACAGTGGAAGACTTTGAGAAATGGAAGTCTCGTATGAGACGCGAGGAACGTCGCCGCAACGGCGAGCCCGTCGACGAAACCGAAGCGGAAGACAACTCCGCGGAGCAAGGAGGAAATGAGGTGGATAGCTTTTTTTCATTCATGAAGCCAAAGGCTCCACAGGAAGCGTCTCCTACCAGTATCAATTCCGACAACTCGACTCCCAAATTGGCACAGGCTGACGTCGCCAGCAAAAGCTCCAGATTCTCATCGTTTTTCAATGCTCCGACCAGAGAACAACTATCTCAAGTATCGCAAGAACCACCTGCAGACCCCAAAGTGCAACATCCACCGGGCTTGTCTAGATTTTTCGGAACACCCAATACACCTGAGTCGATTCCACACCCACCACCAGGAATTCCGCAACCTCCTCAAGTGCCTCCAAGTGCAGGTATCCCATTGCAGGGCCAGCTGCGGGCTGCGAGTATTGTTTCTTCAGATGAAGTATCAAAGCCAACCAGTGCAGTTCCAGTCGTCAAGTCTTCCACTGATGATTCATTCTTCATGTCTTTATTGAACAAAAAAGAGTCCGATTCCAACTCTCCTTCATCAGGTACGCCTCAGAATGGACTCGCTGCTCTCATGGGAACTCCTAAACATTCGAACGACCAACCCAAAAAGAATAAAAATGAGAATAGTCCCGCAAATCGCCAAGGTCCCAATATCTCTCACGTCAAGCAGCAAGGACCTCATCTACAGCAATTCACACCACCACAGGCTCGATCACCACAGACACCACAACAAAATGCACCAGTCCAAGATCCTCCAAGTGGACGGCCCATTGGTGCTAATCCTGCTGGTCCTCAGAATTCACAATCCCCGAATGTTCAGCAATTGCCTCCATGGATGAAGCAGTTTCAAAACGGCGCGCCTCCCCAGCATCAGACTCAGTTTCCTGCTGGATTTCAACCTGGTCCAGGAGCGCCAGGAACTCCTGGAACGACTGAAGCGCCAGGGACTCCCGGAAGACCAAACGTCCAAGGAGGTCCCCACGTACCAGAGGGTCCAGCTCCTCCTGGAATGTATCCAACTGGATTCATGCCTCCACCTCCTCCGGGCCATGTTCCGCCTCAATTCGCAAATGGCAACCGTAACTCTCAGTTTGGTCCACCACCTCCATTTATAGGCTTCCCTCCAGGAATGCCACCTCACATTCGTCAACAATTGCAAGCACAGCATGGAGTTCAAGGTCCACTTCAAGGGCCCCCTCAAGGTCCTCCTCAAGGTCACCCACAGAATCACCCCGGACCGCAATTCCAGCAGCTCCCTCCCCATATTCAACAGATGCAAATGCAACAGATGCAAATGCAACAGATGCAACAGATGCAACAACAGCAGCATCTCCAACAGCAGAATCGTCACTAGTGCTTCACAGTGAATTTAAGACGAAGCAATGAATAGATTTATGTAGCGTCTACGAATGTACGGATTTTTTTAGTCAAAGTAGACAACGCGCAAATCTCGGTGTGTATTGTCATATTCGGTTGACCTAAAAGACCTTTGCTATCTGCAAACATAAATTCAATACTTGCACATGCTCGTCGGTTCCGTTATTCAACCTTCTATCACTTTCAAAGAGAATCTTGGCTATGTTGTTCTTGGTCAAAGAGTTGATGGTGTCGTTCGAAATGAGCTTTGTGTGCAATTGGTCGGCGAACTGTTGGGCACTCCAGCCAAGCATAACCAACTCGTCGACCTTCTGTATGATTTCCTTCTGATTTTTCGACTGTATCGACAGGGTTATTCCGTCAATTATGTCTTCGCCGATCACACCGGCGATTTCATGGACGGATTTGATCGTGATCGGGGTGGTTTCCATGTCAAGATCGCCGTCACCGTCGGCATTGATGGAGTTGTTGAGCTTGGTTGCCGACTGGAGGAACGTGATCGCCTTTCTCAAGTCACCATCGGAGATCCGCAACACCTCTTCCAACACCGGTTCGGCCGAGGACAAGTTTACGTGCTCCTGTTCGGCAATGTAGCGGAGTCTGTTTAATGCATTTTCATTGTTCAACAATCTGAACCTGAACTTGGAAGCTCTGGACGCCAACGGGTCTATGATACGGGTGATGTAGTTACAGATCAAGCAGAATCTCGTCACACCAGAGTAGTTCTCCATGGTTCTTCTCAATGCTGACTGAGCATCGTTGGTCATGGAGTCTGCTTCGTCCAAGATGATGATTTTGTAGGGGGGACACGGGTAGTTTTCCAAGTCCTCTTTCGTGGGGTTGGATACGGTCAATCTGGCAAAGTTCTTGATCTTCTGCCTCACTATGGAAATACCTCTTTCGTCGGACGCATTGAGCTCCAAAACCCGGGATTTGTAGAGATTGGGTCCATACAATTGTTTGGCTAAAGCCAAGATGGTCGAGGTCTTACCAGTTCCTGGAGGTCCGTAGAAGAGCATGTGTGGTAAATTTGCAGACTCGATGGTTTTCTTCAACACCTTGACTGCGTGGTCTTGAGACGCGACATCGTCCAAATTTTTGGGACGATACTTTTCGACCCATGGTGTGTGTTCTAGCTTCTCTTGTTCGTACTGTACGAGCTTCGGGTTCTTTCCCAAGGTTGATGTCATTATGGTCAATTGATGATAGGAGAGTTCCCGCTCTTTTTTGGAGACGCGAAACGCGTAGACGTGTGTCGCCCAATTTTCAACAGTATAGTACTGAGTAAGCAAGTTGGAACTGGGATATGATCCAGAAACATCCATGCTGCGTTTTGGCTACGGGCGCCCCAAGGTTATATATGTATTAGATGGCCTATAGCAAATACAAGGGCAAAATCTGAACTGAAGAGTGGAATATGGTACGAAGGCTTGGTACTGCCATGATGAAAATGTCGCCCACCGCAAGCGGGGTCCGTAAAAGGCTGCTGTATATGCTGGTTTCCCTTCAGAAGTTAAAATTTGCAAAAATGGTCTTCTGGTCGAGCCAGTTTCCCGTATTTTGACGTATATCGTGAGACCTTGTACGCTAAACACCACCCAAGAGTCGGGCAGCATCCAATTGTTCTCCTTGACAATGACACACTCTATGTTGAAGAGCATTCTGTCAAGAATGGGTCTCGTCTTCACTGCACGCCAATCACAGAGAGTTCTAACGTCCACACTCTTCTGATATGCACGGAAACAGACATAGCCTCGTCCGAGGACTTGAACTCTTTGGCATCAACAGGCACATCGATGGTCTGGTTGGACCACCAGCATTTTCTGGCGGGCTTTCTCCAGAAAAGAAGCAATTTTGTGTGGGTCTGGTCGGGATGTCTTGCGCGGGATAAAGACCTCGAGGCGGCCCTCGAAGCACTGCTAGCCAACGTGGCTATACGGGATCTCGACCGAGACCGAGACAGCTGGGACACGTTGGAGATCGCTGGCGTGAGCGATGGAGAGTCGGGCGGCGTGTGCTGGCCATAGTTGAGTCGCACCAACAGCAACGACAGAATGACACACTTGGCAGGCTCGAGCGACCGGCTCCCCCAGATACCCTTAGGGTCAAATCCCGAGGAGCACAACATATCGAACAAGTGCTGTTCGGCAGGGCCCACCTTTTGGTGGGCCGCGGGTAACTCGGGGTCATAGCCCAACCCGCTGAAAATGAGATTGTTCTTCAACAAGGTATCAGCGACACCCTGCTTGAGCCGCTTCATCTGATGGTCGTCCAAGCCTGGAACCAGCGGGACCACGTAGTAGTCCAAGTCCTCGCGCAACACTATGATCGAAGGCTTGTTTTGCAACACATTCTCTTGATGATGTTTGTTGGTCACCGACACCTGTGGAGACAACGTGGGCATCTCCAAAAGGTCCTTATGGGCCTCGGTGAACACGTCCATGATGTACTGGAAGCACGACGGCTCGAAGTTCACGAATACCACGTCGTCTTCCGTCAAGTTCGTAATCACCTGGCCGTTCACGTCAAGGAACACTCCGTTGGGAAAAAGGCACAACAAGATGCTTTCGGGCAAGCTCATCAACTCGTCTCGCGTGATGGTGAACTCGGTGCCGCGGATATTCAAATGGATCTTGGAGTTGTAGTCGATGTTGCTTCGGGAGTCGTCATAGTGGGAGGCAGGGAGGTTGTAGCTCTCCTCGCTGACTTGGGTTATCAAGTTGTCGGCCATCACGTGCGCGCGTCTGTAGTAGGGTCAGGTTTCCAGCACCTGGTCGTTGTAGTGGGTCGTGAACGTTCAGAGGTCCGTGGGCGTCTGTAGCGGTGGTGAGTCAAATTGTATTACGGTTTTTCCTTGCTGGAGCCGCCTGGCGCGGTGGTGCAACACGTGATCGGTCGTATCACGTGCGCGAACATCGCATATCCGCATTGGGCTGCTCACTCAGCGGGACCACCATGGGCTGTGACAAGAAGGAGTGTGCCTGCGGGCCCCAGGAGGCGACACCCGAGGGTACGAGCCCCCGTGACTCTCACGTGACGGAAGACTCGGGCGACGACATCTGGGGCGACGAGGAGGTGCTCAGCACCTCGAATGCTGATATCAAAAGGAGCCACGAGAAGCAGGGGTACTTGGACGGATTGACCCTGGCCAATGAGGGCAATCTCCAGCACGGGTTCGATGTCGTGTTTCCGGAGGGAGCAGCTTTGGGTATCGCTGTCGGTAAAATTCTTGCCAAAGTGAAGTCTAGTGGAGATGAGGAATTGTTCCAGAAGGCGAAGCAAGAGTTGAATATCGAGAAGGTATTGAGCAAGAAGTATTTCAATGATGACTTGGAGATGTTAGACCTGCACGAGGTGTTGGAAAAATGGTCGAAGATAACGGATTAGGATCGTGGTTCGGTTCAAGTCAGCATACAGCAGTGTAAAGTATTATATGAACAATTATGCTATAGAGGAAACTATATACCTGGCAAAAGATGAGGTCAACATTATCATTGTTTGTTTTCAGGTCGCATCTTTTTGCCACAAGAGTTCCATTTACCGACTCAACGACATGTTGTTTTCGATTTCGCCATTGAGATTGACCAGAAGCGCGTTCAACTTCTCCTGAAATCTCAAGCGACCTTTGCTCCATTCGATCCAAAGCTCGCTTATGAGGTACTGGGTTTCTTGGAACATCAAAAACTCTTCAAAGCAGCAGTTCTTGATGAGCCAGTCCCTGTTCAACTGCTGGAAGATCTCCTGCTTGTCATTGATGATTATTTGTCTGAGCTTTGCCAAATCGGCACCCTTAACATCAGCTTCTTCGTTGCTCATTTTGTTGTACCTGGTTTCATTATCCTTGATTCGAGCCTCAAGCTGATCGATATTATTGGCAGACAACCGTTTCGTTCTTTCAAATAGTTCTTGCAACGAGTACAAGTAGTCAAGGTAGTTCTTGAATTTCTCCAAGATTCCCGTATTCACCGTATAGCTTTCGTCAATAAGTGTCTGGCTTGACTTGTTGAAAAACTCTCCAATATTGCCCAACGACTCGTTGATCGAACCAATGTCGTCCCTATTGTTTTCTCCCAAAATGCTATTCTCAGTTACAGGATAGAGGGCTGCGTTGCCTGCTTTGAAATTGTTGATCATTTCCACAAACTTACTGTTATCGTAACTTATTTGCTGTTGTCTCTTTTCGTATCTCTCTACCAACAAGACAGTCTTTGTCCATATTTCAATGATTTTGCCAATTGAGTTCTCGGCGGAGGCCCAGTTTTGTAGAAATTCCTTTCCAATGGTGGGCCAAATCGAATTGATGAAATTTGTTTGAATTTTCTGGCCCTTGAACTCAATGGAATAGTCGACTTTTGCTTGCTTTTTCCAATTGGTTATATCGGTCGGGACTGTGAGGAAGGTGATGACGACGGGCTCTTGTTTTAAGACAGGATGCTTAATGAGTTGGTTCAAAAAGCGGTGTAATCCGCGACGACGTCGTTGCAAGAACTGCGAATCAGGAGAAGATCCTACTAAATGCATTAGTATAGTTTCAAAAGAAATTTAGCTGTCACACATACCAGTAAACTTTTTAGGTGGTAATCCAGGGATCACTCTAAAGGGGTACTTTTGTAGAAGAAATTCAAGGAGCCTAGATATGTTAGTAAGATAATACTAGAATAGGAAATTTGAAAGTAACGTACCACACAAAGTCTGAATATCTTCTGATGACTTTCTTGGTCCCTGCATGACCGTTCATTCCTAGCTTTAGGTCGTGGGTAATAATGTAGTTAATATGCTTGAACAAGAGACCTTCTTTCTCGGGCACCTCCTTGATCTTGATCAGGTCGTTGGTGTTGACCAAAGGTTTGAATCTGTCTCTAATTTCGTTAATGTGCTTCGTGATTGAGCTGTCATGCAAAGGAGCCATGTCTGGAGCCTCGTGAGACTCCGACTCCAAGATTGCTCGGTTCGATACGGAAGTGGAGTTATCGTGGAGAAGGGGATCTTGGACATCCTGGGCTGGATTGGAATTCCAGCTGTCTCCCTCGTTTTCGTTGATGGAAGTATTTGCCAACTGTGCCCCCAAGGGATCAACAAAGTCTTCTGTTTTGGAAGACGACTTCGGACGGTCTTTGTTGACAATTGCGCTGGTCAAGTCGTAAGGCAAATCTGGCAAATTACCCATTCTGAACTGAAGCGTGACGTAGTCGCCAGTCCCAGGAGCATCTATTTCCAACGACAAGAGTCCTAGGATCTGGATCAACACGGTAAACACGCCTGGAGAGAGCAAATCGTGGTCATACAAGGTGTCCACGATGGATGTTTTCTGGGAGTTCTTCAAATAGCCCGTGTCCACCGCTCTGGAGAGAATCAAGCTATCCACATCGTCGATAGTGGAGAGGCTGGAGCCCAAAGCTGACTGGATCTCTTTGAACGAATCGGGTACGTTGTTTGTACTGATATTGGCAGTGGCCGGCTCTTCAGCTAGGCCAAGCAATTGCGACGATGTGAGGTAAGAGCTCGTGTTGCCAAAGCCAGCATTGGGATCATCGGAAGTGGCCCATCCGTTTTCCCAGGGGTCGCCAGAACCATATACAGATTTGTCCATGGAGAGGTGGTCGCTTGTGGAAGAAAGTGGAGATAGGGCTCTTTATGGATATGGTGAGCGCGGTTAATATACAGAACGGATCGGTAGTACGGCGGAATCTGAATTATTCAGTAAAACCAAGGTGCTATGCTGGGAGTACTGCTGCTACGGATGATACTAGTGGTACTCGTGATATAATTAATGTTGGTGTCAACCAACCTCTTCTTGTCTATACATTTTTTATAACTTCAAAACATTCTTCAGGTCTGTGCAGTGTACTTGGCAAGCAACTTCTTGGCTTCATTGGCTAGGTCCTCTTGGTCGCTCTCTCCCAACTCCTTCAAGTTGTTGAGACACGCTTCCTTCACCGGTGGTCTATACATGATCAAGAATTGTAGCGACAAAAAGCCGATCTTGGACCTCACGGGATCTAAGCACAATGACTTGATTCGGGATACCAACTCTTCGTTGAGGTACGGCAAATCACTCAACAATCTGATAAAGATCTTTCTGTCGTTGGGCTCCAAGAAGGGAATCATGGAGTCAAGCACTTTTCCGGCCCATTTATTATAAATCGGCGTGGCCACCTTGTATGTTTCTATGATTGGTGTATCTTGCACCGATTCCATGTCATCTTCCTGCTTGACCATCTTGGACTGCTTCGCCTTCTTGATAGCGATCTCCTCATTGAATACCTTTTCGCTATACCACTCTTCGTTCAACCACTCGATAATCAAATCTATTCTGGTATGGATATTCTCCAAGAAGTAGTCGAAAATCGCCGTTCTTATCATGTCGCTCATCTCTTCATTATTTTTAGCATCGGGTGACTTTTGATCCTCTTCCTTTTCGTCATCTTCATGAAAAACGGCTGCTCTTAAGCCTCGCGTGGCTAGTCTTGTCAAGAGCACTACCCAGCTATCCTTTTTCCACGAAGTGATGGCGATACGTGTGAGCTCCTTATTTATCAGCTCGTTACCAGTGGCTAGAGACTCTTCCTCTTCTGCACTGACGCCGTTCGGATTATTTGCTAATTTGAAAAAATTCTTGATGATTATCGTTATGTGTTCTTTCTTTTCTTGGAACGACAAGTCTGTGGGTGGAGGTAACGTGAAAACCGTCTCCGGATTGTAGTTTTCGCCAGCGTCATCGTCGTCCTCATCATCGTCTACATCTTCCTTCTTCACAGTTCCTGGAGCAGTCGCCGAAGCGGCGCCCCCGGTATTTGTTTCTGCTTTTACGGAAGGTATGCTATTTGTACCAGGGGTATCCCTTGTTGACAAGATAGCACTGGTGTATCTTTCACTAATGATTTCCAAGGCCTTGGTCATTTTGCTGACAGTGGCCCGTTTCAATGCAGTGACTACCATCTGGGATAAGATATGCTGTGGAACAGTAGTCAAATCGAAGTTGTTGAGTTCGTTGGATATATCGTTTAACGAGTAAAGGTTCTTGTAATCCAACGTTTTCAACTTCTTTGCTGGGTTGAGAAAGCCGTCAAACTTTCTCTTTCGTATGTTGGGTTCGTCAATAACGAAGATGTTTTTCTTTCTTATATCATTACCTCTTTCCAATAACAAGTTCATCTTTTTGTTGAGCGAGTTCTGGTAGTTTGTAGGCACCAAATTATTTCTTAAAATATGGAAGAGAAAAACACGGATTACTCTGTCGACATACTTCTTCGCTAACTTGAATTCTTCCAAGCTCTGGTAATTGGATTGCAACTTCGAATTTGATTCAAAGTTTTCAAGCATGTTCAATATTTTGGTAACGTATTGCGGTTTTCTCTTCAAAATGATGATAAAGTGATTCAAGATAGCTGTGAGCAATGGAGGGACCAAGATGTTATTATTAAACGTTTTGAGAAGCATATCCAAGAGATTGACAGACTCGTACTCCATGTTGCTGTATTTTATCAAAGTGTGATTTGGGCTGACGTTGTTCAAAGAAAAGGTGCTTGGAGGGGGAGTGACTGAGCCGTTGGATGACCCGTTGATGACTGTGGTCTTGGACTGGAAATCGATGATCAACATCATTAGCTTGACCAACTCGAGCTTGCCGTCGATGTTTCTGAAGAAGTCAAACTCCTCGTTATCAGAAGCATCCAACGGGAAGTTTGACTGGAATTTGTTGACCAAGGAGTTCTTCAATTCGGTCAATTTGCTCCAGGTGGCATTACTCCCGTCGTTTTCTGCTACGAATCTGAATACCAACCGATATGTCACACAGGCGATGGAAACCACTGGCTTGAAAAGCTTCAAGTCAGCTACGTTAGACAAGTAAATGAGCGAATCCAACGAGTCGATGGCGAGGTCCACCTTGTCACTGTGATTTGTGATTCTGCCATTGACGAACGATTCCTCGAGAAAGTCCACACACCACTGGCGGATTCTAGGTTCGGAGTTGTTGACGAAACTCAAGATCTGGCGCAACACCTGGGGATAGGTGGAGGCATCGGAAAACGCAAGATTTTTGGCCTGATCAAGCTGATCGAGGATCTGGGCCGGACTGAATGACATCGTGGACTCAGAGAATGGATGGCCGTTGTCGTAGTCCTGGATATGGTGTGGTGGTTCAGTCTGCAGAGATGTTGTGTAGCCGTTATTTTTCGGAGGGGTTACCCGGCGCGAGGTGGTGGAGACAGAGAACGAGGACAGGAAAGAGAGAATTTACAGGCAAAATCGGATGAAGAGTTCGGATAGGTCTTTACAGAAACAACCATACTGCTGTACTAGGCTGGTGGTACGGATGTTATGGAAGTGACAAATTTTTTTGTAGGACACAAAGGCCATGAATGGGTATCCTGGCACAGCCAAGAGCATGGTACGGCTCGCGTACTCGCCAGAGACTACAATTGCGGCTCCGGATCCCCACTGCCACAGCCTGTCCGTCACTTGCTCCAGGGTCCATGAAACAGCCCGTGGACAGGGCCACCGGTGTCTCGTTATGTAAGCAGTGCTATATGCCGTCCTCAAACTTCAGACTGCGGGATCTAGAACTTCCCCCGCAGACGGAAACAGACAAACCCGGGCTGGGCAGGCTAGTTTCCCGGTATAGCGGTATGGATGTTTCGAGCCAGTGTTCCCAAGTCACCTGACCCCGTCTCTGCCAGATAGCCTCCCCGGAATCCGCGTCCGCCCTTTAAATATCTAGTGTCTGTGCATCCCCTCCTTGACGGGTCACTTACTAAGAATCAGACATATCTTACGTCATCGATCGCGTGTATCACATCGGTATCAGCCTACAACTAACGCCATCACCCGCCTTAGATGCACCGCCAGAGCAGTTAGCCAGTTCTACTCTATTGCCGATCACCAGCATTTACTTAAGGTCCTGCTGCTCATTCTGGATCTACTTGCTCAACCCGGACCTTCCCCTATTCCCTCTTCGCTCTTTCGCCTGTTCCTATCACCTTTTTTTCGCATCGAGTGGATTCTACAAACCCTGTGGCAACAGACACTTTCGCTCTCCAAACCCGCTTAAGCTCCGTTAGCTCCACCTATTCGCTCTCCAGAGCCGCTCCGCCATGCCGCTCGAGCTGGGACACTTCAACGCCGAGTCCCAGATCCAGAAATACCAGCTTAACGAGTCCACCTTTGACATTGTTGATGTTGATTCCTTCCACAATGTACGTGCGGGCACGGTGTTCAACTACTTGTTGGCATGGTTCTTCATCTTGCTTTCGTGGGTGTTGCTCGGGGTCGACATCTACACCTGTCTAAGCATCTTGGTGTTCCACCATTGGTCTTCCTCGGAGTACCAGCCTTACGAGTACCAAGTCGCCAAATGGATCTTCACCGGATGTATCATCTTCGAGTTCTGCTTGCTTATCTACCACTGGATCTGGGCCATTCACACATACAGAACCAAAAATATCGCCTTGACATACGTGGATAGCATCGCCAAGAACTTGTACATTGTTCGCTCCTACAACTATTTCTGCCTCTACCACCTGATTGAGCGAGTCGACTTCTTCGACTGGTCCTGCTTCTACTGCTTGGAACAATTGCACCAGGCTCCACAGATCTTGATTGCCGATGCTCCCAGACAAGTCATTAATTTTTTGACCTTGCGGTTCTACGCTACCAACGGAGGTAAAGATAACAATGTCTTGAAGAATATCGAAAACATTGCCCAGTCAAACATCACTCTTTCGGTGATTCTATCCTTTATGTGTGTTTCGGTGGCCATTTTCATGTTTTTCTTCTTTAAGTTCGTTTTTGGTATCCTATTGTATATTCCGATCAAATCCAAATTGAGAAGAAAGGGTTTCAAGTCTATCAAAAAGTACTGCTGCTCAGTGGTTAATGACACAGTGAGGTTATTGGTCGTGAAGCACCATAAATCAAAGAAACAATTGCTCGACCAAGGCATTTTGGATACCAAAGACATAGAAATGAACCCATTACTCAACTCGTCGACAACGACTTTCAAAGGCTCAAGCACAGACAACCTCAACGCTGGCTTCGACTATGTTTCTACGTTCCCCCATAATATCACCAAGCCGGCACCCAGTCACAATGTGTTGACAAAGAATAATTTCAGCTATAATGACAACAGTAAGCTCAAGAATTACATGACTGGAGAAGACAAATCGCATGACTCGCTACCTAGGTATAAGGAAAATCCTTTTGCAGACTCACAGGATACTCTTGCACGAAAACCCGAGTCGAACTATGATGATGCAAATAGAAGCCACCGCAGGAAACAGCCTCCTGGTTTTACAGATCCATTTTCATCCAAAAACCAGTCACAATCCTCATTGGTTGACGCTAATCCATTTGAAGGAGAATCATTGGGGCCATCAAGAGGTCCCTATAGAGTTCCACCTAGGTCAGGGTCTCAGAGCTCCTTGACTTATGGTCCTTCCGTTTCGTCGAAAACGGCGACACAAGATTCAATGAGAAGTGGCACATCGGGTTTGCCTCATAGTAATCCGATCCCGAGCTACAATGCACCAAACCGAAGGCTTCATCACCCTCCTTCCAAGTCATCCTTGTCTAGCCATTATACGCTGGAAGGACAGAACTCTAGACACGATAGACATAGAGACAAGAAAAAGATGCATGATGCTGTCAATGTGGAAAGTCATAGCTTGAATGAGCAGGTCAGTATGAGCTCCAGTCCAAGCTCGTTGGATGAACAGAACCACTACAAAATTCCTGAGTATGAACCTCCTACAGGAGATGGACGGCAACACAATTACGAACAAAGTGACAGTAATTCCTCGCAGGGATCTACCAACTACGGGATATTCAACGAGTCGTCGGCGCAACTATTAGGTTCTAGTTACACTGCTCCGTCGCACTTGAAGCAAAACGAAGAGAGTTCGTCACCATACCCTGTTGAATCTGATCCTCCTGGGGCTACTCCGTATCCGATCCGGGGTATCTCAATGTACGACGAAGAATACAAGTACAAAAACGATGTGGCAGACCGCTACAAAAGGCCATAGGCTGTGACGAAATATGATGAAAAATTATAAAACCAGTACAAAGCCCGCCACCACGATATCATCGAAAGTGTGTGTAAATTTTATGAATGCTTAATGTACGTGATAAGAAGTAGGATTCAACTAGGTACGATTCCGCTTTAGCTTAGTATTCTGTAGAAGTAAACATTACAAATGAATTTTTCAGACACTCCCGATTTAGCTTATTGGGAAGACTAAAGTATTTTAACGAGACAGAGTCTTGTGTGCTCATCCCTCCACCTACACGTTCCATGACAGATATTCATTCACTATGTACAAGAATCCAACCAGCCTATTTTTTGCTCTGTTCATACTCCTTCTTCAACTTAGCTAACTCATCGTCCGCAATAGGAGGAATAGGAATATCTGAGAACTCGTCTTGACTCAACAACTTCCACGTATATGCGTAGACTGCCAAAGGGACCGAACCGACCACCACCAAACCAATCATGTTTCTCCAGAAGTAAGGTGATCTGACTCTGTAAAGAGCAGGTGTCATTTGGTGAGTCACGGGATCACGGTAACGGTCATGGCCCTTTCTGGGATGTTAGTAGGATTTCGGGAAGAAGTCTTGGCTTTTACTTACGGGGCCCCGATGATTTTACCCATTTTGCTGGAAAGATAGTGTGATGTATTATGAAAATATCTGGCGGGTTGGTATCACGTGGAGTGTGCGAGGTTTGGATTACGTAATTGGCTGAAATTGTATGAAGAGGATCTCAAGCTAACGAGCTGAAATGGACTGAAAGAATCCAATCAGAGAGAATTCAATAGGTTCTTTTCTTTGTTTTTCTCTCTAGTTTTGGTTTCCTTTCTTTGTTATCTCTCTAGTTTTGAATTTTTGAAGAGAACTTACCCCATAATATTATCCCATTAAGCGAACTATTTGGTACAAATATCAAAGTACGTTTCAAGGAGAAAGCCACATGTATCAGTGTTACGAAAGCTCTCGCCTTTGGACTTCTTTGATCTTTGAACTTCTTTGATTTTAAAAACTCTCTCTGTCGACGAATACTTCACATCTGCTTCTTGGTCGTATAATCTTGGACATTCAATCTCTCACCTACGAGTTGGAAGAGTACACTTCTCGTATTTATCTACGTCGTTCTGAACTGGCTTATTAACCACTGTTTATGATGATCCTGTATATTGCTTGGCCTAGCCATTACGTGTATCTTACGGAAATATTCACTTAATAGTGTTCTAATCTCCACAAGGTGACCTTTCCAGTCTCGTTACCGATAGCCAACATTTCGTTATTGGGCGAAAACGCAACAGCAGTCACCTTGCCCAAAGGAGTCCCACTGGTGGGCCAGTTCGAATAAACAGAACCTGTTGGCATATGGACCAATCTGAGGGCATCCCTCTTGGCTCGGGAAGCAATACATAACACCTGGCCATCGGGACTGAATTTGAGTGAGGAGATGGATGTGACGAGGTTTTCCACGGTTTTGAACGGCTTTTGGGAAGGAGAGTTTCTATCGTAGATGTTGACGTAACCGTTATTCGTTCCAATGGCCAACCAGCGATCGTTGGGACCACCGAGACAAAGCTTGGTAACACCCACACCACCGTCGTCCTGCCATCTCTTTATGATTTGGTTGAGATGCTTCGAACCCTGTTCCGAAGAGTAAGATCCCAATGCATATTCCCAGACCTCACCTCCAGTGTTGGTGATGACAATAAAGGATTCGTCGGAGGAGAATTCAAAATCTATGATGGTTCCCTCCACCTTGAATCCCCGGATCCATTGCCCGGTTAATCCGTTCAAAATATTGCACCATCCACTTGAACCGGTCATTCCAATGTAGGTACCATTGGGAGAGATTTTGAAATTCTCAAACGATCTCTGTGTATCCTCGTGTCCATACATTCTCGATATCTTTTCAACCTCGCCTGTGTTCAAGTCCCATTTGTTCATGTATCTTCTTCTTCCGGCAGCGAAAATTAGGTTCGTATCGTTTCCTGAGATGTCACGGGTTATGGGCGAGAATTGACATGTGCTGATGGGAGAGTCTTTCAAGTGAAGTGATGTGATAAATGTGTTGGTCTTTCCGTCGATATTGTACACTCTGAGGGTCTTGTCAAACCCACCTGTCAACAATAAGGGATGGGTTCTATGGAATGAGATGGACTGGATGGCAGATCTGGAAGCCTTATGTTGGTTCGCATTCTTCAATCTCGAGATGGCAATCCTGTGTGGTGCCAAAAGTCTCAATTGGTTTGGCATGATAAATTGTTGTGTGGAATTTAAGATTTTCAAGATGGAGTTAACGTCATTGGCCTTGACCGAAGCAGCCCCATCTTCGTCGATATCTTCTTCGTCAGATCCCTTGTCCAACTCTTGCTCTAGAGTCTCTGCCCACTTGGGCCTTGGATATATCTTCTCGAATTGGGATCTCAATCTCGTTATATAGGACCTTCCGGATATGCTCGTATCGTTGAAGGATCTTCTTAGTTTTTTGAGTCTGTCTGACTTTCCTAGAGAAATGTTGAAGTTCTCGTCATCGCTGTCATTCCATGCATTGTCTGAATCGTGGTCTTCTTCCTCAGACAGCTGTTCGTCTTGAGAATCAGAATTGTCTGAGTCGACCTCCATATTATCTGCTCCTTCGTCAATGTAGAAAAGGTCCTCGTCTTGTACACCTTCCAATTCTTCATCGGATTCTTCTTCTGACGATGAATTGAAGAACTTTCCACTCTCGCCGTCGGCCTCATCTGAAGAGTAATCGTAAAGATTATCCACTTTTTTCAAGTTGTTCTCGAAGCCCTCCACATCTCCAAACACCAACTTTTCGAGCATAAGCTCTTCCTGATCAGGAGCATCGAGGATCACGTCGTCTCCGTCGAGATTTTTCGGCATTTTTGTTGTTGTAGCCTAACCTCTTATGGCTTTCAGATTCAAGCAGGTCTGAGATGCCCCATCGCATCATAAATTTTTTCGAAGTTTGTATGCAGGAGTACGGTTGCAACAAGATCAGAAGCTATAAAACACGAAGATTCGTGTGAACTTCACGCTACAGTAGGATAAAAATGCTATGCTGTTATTATTAAAAGTACAAGAAATCTCACTGTATGAAACTCTATAATGCAGTGTGTGCTTCCCTTCAATTTTATCCTCACTTTTTCAACTGGTTGACAAACTCTATAAAGTACTTTTTAAATCCACGAATGTCACTTTTAACGAGGTGGGAGCCAAAATCATTCATCAATTCCTGCGATAAACCCATGTTCACCAAATAGTTAGAAAGGAAACTCAAGAATCGGTCGCCTCCCACCTGTTGGTAAGTTTTCAATAACAAGGACAACTCTTGAGCAATAAGTCTATATTGTGCGTCCTTTAAATCAAATTCCTGATATTTGAAAGGTAATTCGAACGACAATTGAGTGACCTTGTCAGTTAAAAATTCATTTATTCCTTCCAATGGAGGCAATGTCTCGCTGTATTTGTCGTTGGGGTCGTTTATCTTATCACCATTTCCAAAAATGGTCACAATATTGACCAATTGAGTAATGGCAAGCTTTGACACAGAGGTTTCGGACAAATCATATGCATATTCAAACAAAGAACTGAGAATACCAGGAAACTTTTGTTTGTTGGTTTCGGTGACCAAAAGACTAGTAACATGATTCATGATGATGGAACTCAAGAAGTTCATCATTGCCTTCTTGAGCTGCACCTTCTCTCTCTTCAAGTCAGGATACAATTCATCGTCATTTCTTTCCAACATTTCAAACACCTTACTCAACAATGGAGTAATCAAGTTGTTGAGAAGTTGATAGATGTTGTCATCGGACTTGAAATTGTGAACAATCTGCCCCAAGAAACTTAAGAAGTCGCAAAGCTCGCTTAGTTTCAAGTTTGGAGCAGCCAAAATTAGCGTGATTAACTTGGTCAAATGCACATTGATCTGGGTCTTCAACACTGGAATAAATCTGGAGAAAGAGAACCGAGAAGCCTCACGGATGATTTCAGACTTGGGGAAGTTTTCAAGTGAAATCACCACTACTTGCGAAGCAGTATTAATTTTGTTGATGACTTCTTCATGGATTTGAGAAGCATGCTCCTCGAAACCTCTAACAAAAGTACCAATGGCCATCAAAGAATGGTGAACTTGCAAGGTAATCAAAGCTTCATTTTGAGGGCTGAAGTTTTTGATGCATTCTTCCAAACTATTGAATAAGGGTTGAAAAATTAAGTCGATGAGTTTCAATTTGTGGGTCAAGAAGTCGTTTGACATCAAGGAGATAAGCAATCCTAAGGTCTCAAACAAGTAAAGCTGGTTGGAAAAATTTTCCTCTTCGACCAAGTTGTCGTCTTCATCTTTGACTGGAAGCTCTGCTTTGATAACCAATAATGGTTGTAATTTCAATAACATGGCTTCGATGAAGGACTCATCATTCAAAGTTGGTTTAGTCAATTTGATGAACCTGAAAAAGAGGTACCAGCTTCTCAATCTGACCTTCTCGGCTTGGTTTAACAAACCAATTTGGCTAGTGAAGATGCTAATTAGTTTGAGAATAACTGGGCTTGGAGTTGGACCTGAATTGTGATACTTCAATAACAAACTGATATTGCGCACAATAATTTCGAAAAAGTCGACTTGAATCTTTGGATGATCTACTTTGATAATGAAGTCAGAGTTGATCAAGTTAACCAAGAAATCCAGAATAAGCTTGTTTTGCTCTGCGACCTGGGCTTTGGGCAAAAACCCGTTTCTCAAACTTTCACCATAGTTGTTTAATTCAAAGAGACCCAACTCGAGCTTTCTCCAATCCATATTTTCTTCATTGATGGATCTCAAGGACTCTTCAATGATCATGGGCAAAACCTTTGCATATAAAGAAGGATTCAAGGTGGAGATAGTTTCTTGGAACACTTTTAATCTGGATCTGATTTCATCAAATTGTTCATTTTCTTCGTCATCTAAGCCATCAGTGTCTTCATCAAATTTCATTTTCATAATAGTTTTGTTCAAAAGAGTGGAAATCAAGTCGGGGGAGTTTAAATCCATCAATTTTTTGCTCATCAACAAATATTGTTGAATGAATGGGAAGATCTGCTGCGAGACATCATCGAACTCATGACTTAAGAAGTCGAAAAGCAACGGCCATAACTTGAAGAAATGTTCTTTCACTTGATTGATTAATGTGGGGTCCAATTCTAATATGATGAGTAATTCGGTACCAATCTGGTTCAACAATTTGGCTACATTTTCTAAAAACTCAATGTCGTCTTCACTTTTCAAGTTGATGTTACCAATGATGGATGTCAAGTCAAACAAGATGAGGAGTTCCAACTTGTTGGAGGGCTTCATTTTTTTGGAGATGGTTTCGATAACCGTAGTGCATGCTTCATTGCGCTGTTCTTGCTTATCCAAATATTGGAGGATAGTGGTGATGTTCTCACCAGATACAAACAAGCTGATTTCCATCCAGTTGATAAATTGTCCGATGATGATGAGTGAGTTGTTCAAGATTTCATCGCTGTTGGAAGGATTCTGTAGGATTTTGAACCACGAGGCCACCAATTCGTTCATGTCGTTGGCTCTGATGGCATCCTTGAGTAAGCTGTTGCGGTCTTGGACCTCCTTTGTTCTAGTGATGAACTTGTCACCTATTTCGTAATGTATGGCAATGATCACTCTGGTATAGAAATCGATGGACAATGGGGTAGGCGAGGTAAGAAGACTGAACAAGTTCTGGAAGAAGCCAGGATAGATGGAAATGTACACCGCACAGAACACCTTTCCGAAGATGGATGCGAATTTATTTCTCAAGTAAGGCGGATCGGTGACGTTGTTGGACACGTTTTCCATTAACACTTTGAATATTTCGGTGTTCAAGCTGAAAAGCTGCTGGTCGCTGAGCCGTTCTATGTTTTCATCGATGACCTGGTAGATAAAGAACTTGAGACTTTCGTTGATGGGCTGAGAAGGCGATTTCGCCAAAATTTCAAGACTGGTTTTGTAGCCCTCCTCGGTGGCTTTGATCTGATTGACAAACTCGATGGCCTGGTTTTTCAATTCTTGGCTGCTGGTGGCACTGAGCGCGATTTCCACCGCCTGGTGGATTTGTTGTTCCATTGGCAGGACAATGACAGGACTCGGTGGCGGACTGGAGGTGAAGGGTCAAGCTTGAGCTTTCGGAAATTAGGTAAGGAGTGCACGGGTGGAGCAAGCTGTGTTACGTAAAGATGGGGGCGTCGCTGTCTAGGCAGTCATGAAAGTGGGTGTATGAAGCACGCTTTGTCTGGATTATTGCATAGGTGTTTCGGACTGTGATCTTGTACACATAAAAATTTTTTTAGCGCTCACACGACGTTTGCCGAATTTCCATAGCTGCAAAAGTTCGCGAGGTTGCAAAGGTGATGCAGATCGAAACTGTACATTAGCACTAGCGTTGGAAGAAGGCTTTTTGGGAAGGACGCAATAGACACAATAGCAAGGAAGTCATGAGATACGAGAATCGGGATCTGATTTTTTGTTCAAGTAAACGGATTTCAGAGACTATAGGAGAGAAAGATGGATGAGAGTGATGGAAGTGTGCTTTTTTGAAGGAAGGTCTAGGTGTGGTATTGGAGCCGAGAGGGTGGCTACTTAAAACGACAGGTGCTCAATTCGTATATGCGATTTCTGTAATTTTTCACCTTTTTCATCTTTTTCACTTTTTTCACCTTTTTCATAATTTTACAGTTTCACCATTTCACAATTTCGCTCCTCAATTGAGACATTGTGCTAGTACGTTTATTCACGAGGAACCATTGTCCGCTACAGTGGTACCGCCACTAGTCCAAGATGACGTATTTTCTCAAGTGCTCCGGAATCGCATCGTACAATCCCTTGGAGTCTAACCATTTGCGCGAGAAAAGACGGTCGCTGTACTTGTGAGCGGAATCAGCCAAGATGGTGACTACGTTGCTGCCCTCGGGCAAGGACTGTGCCACCTTGACGGCGGCTGCAACGTTGAGCGCGCCGGTTCCTCCTATGTAGAGACCCTCCTCGTCCAACAAGCGGTACAACATGGCGATGGAGTCCTCGTCGGAGATCTTGACGGCGTCGTCGATGATTTCCAAGTCCGGCTGCAAGTTGTCGGTGATCCTGCCCTGCCCAATGCCCTCTGTGAACGAGGAGCCGCCACGCTCCATCTTCTGGCCCCCCGACTTGATGTACGAGTACACCACGCTTCCTGGAGGATCCGCCAACACGGTGCGGACCTTGGCGTCGGAGATGGTCTTCAAGTACCGCGACACGCCGGCAAAGGTGCCTCCGGTTCCGGTGGAGCAGGTAAAGGCGTCGACGTTGCCGTCGAGCTGCGCCCAGATCTCGGGGCCCGTGGTGGCAACGTGGGCCTGTCTGTTGGCGGTGTTGTCGAACTGGTTGGTCCACACCGCGTTGTCCAAGCGGTCGGCGTGACGTTTGGCCTGGTGGTTGTAGTTCTGGGGATCGGCAAACGCCACCGCCGGAACCGGGTAGACCTCGGCCCCCAACAACCGCAAGGTGTCGATCTTGCTCTGTGCTTGCGTGTTGGGCATGTAGATCACCAATTGGTAGCCTCGGGCCCGGCAGATGTGGGCCAAGCCGATTCCGGTGTTACCGGCCGTGCCTTCCACCACCGTGCCTCCTGGACGGAGCTGGCCCTTGTTCTCGGCGTCGCGAATGAGGAACAATGCCGCGCGGTCCTTGATGGACCCTCCGGGGTTCATGAACTCGGCTTTGGCGTAGATGTTTCTGCCGGTCGCCGCCAGGATGGAGGGGAGACGGAGGAGCGGGGTGTTGCCGACGGCGGCCGGGACTCCGGTATCAGCGAGCAACGGCACGAAGGGCGGCTTGAACGCGGTGTTTGCTGCGATGGAGATCGCGCGGGTGGTGCGGTACATCGTGGACATGGTGGAGAGTGTGAAACTGCAAACCGCCGATTTGTTCATACCATAGCACGTGACCCGCGATAAGTGTCGCGGAGTGCATATAGGGAGCATTCTGGCGGGACTAGTTCTGAGCTGTAGGAACGCATAGTAGGATAACAGTACAGGGTGTCAGCGAAAGACGGAGGAGCTCACCTCCAGATTGAGCCAATGAAGTCTTCAAGATATGGGACTTCGTCAGTACGAGCTCAAAACCAATTAAAAATTTCGCCCCGCAAGCAAACCTCAGTAGGATCATCTGTAGAATTCAAGTCAAGCTCGAATCTGGGGGATCTCGAGGGAACTGGGTGGGGCTTCTCGGCGGGGGTTAGCAGTGTGTGTTAGCAGTGTGGGTTAGCAGTGTGATGGTCTCAGTTTGCAGCTTTAAACAATCCAGATGACTAGCATGATTTCAGACGGATAACTCTTACTCATCGGGTATCCATTTCGTAGATACCATGCTCCAGTTTTGAAGTGAACCACCATCATCGCCGTTCTGGCATGCCGTTAAGCCTAGCAGGTTTGGGATCATGTGCGGCTCATAACTCTCACACCAGTCTTGTGTGCTTGGTACTGGCTGCTTGGTCTGATCTTGTAGTTGCCCTTGATCAACAATACCTGCTCACAGTGAATGTGGTGGTCGAGGATTCTGTGCGGAAATACATGCTTCCAATTCTGGTTGCTTATTCTGAGCCTACTTCGAAATTCTATTTGCTCACTCTGGATAGGCCACAACATCAACGCAGTAAAGATAATTCTCGTCGGGACCAGCTGCACTCGTACCCGCAACCCCGGCCCATTAAACCTCACTTATACGGACCATACGCTGCCCTCGAATCTCCCAGTTTCTCTCGGCCATCTGTTTGGATCCCACAATCTATGTATCGTCGATCCTGCATATGCGTCACAATACATATATCCGTACGTCCAAAATCCTGCATCAATCCCAGAAGGGAAGCACACCCGCACGGCCCCGGTTGCAAAGTGTAATCAACGCAACTGTGGCAGTCCAACGTTTGGGCAAGTCGTGAAGGCGTCCAATATATCAGCCGGATCGGCTCCCTACAATCGCGACCCGCCCCTCAAGCCGATTTAAGCTTTGGCGGAGAAGTTCGGCGTCGGGACCGGCTGCGATGCTTCTTCTAGACTGATACGCACGACAGACGCCAGCGGCCCGGAATGTGTCAGATGTGGCCCGAAACGTTATCCGGCAGCACGGCGGGATTTCGGAGGGAGCCGGCAAAAAGCCGACGGGCGAGGCGACGGTTATGCTTTGCCCCCATGGGTGATGCTGGTAGATGTAGGTGACCCAACGGTGGCATGACACATCAGATTGATACGTTATGCAAGGCGTCTGTGGATCTTGAGCGTATAATTGATAAGCGAAGTTAGACCGCATCGACGCATACTGCCAGTCGACAATGAGGCACTGGGCAGGGGCGGGGTCAGCCGCACTCAACGTGGCCCGGACTCCGTAAATCACCTGGCACCAGCAATTTCACCTGGTGAAATAGATCTCGAAGCTGTCAAGCCGAGCTGCCCCTCCCTGCTGCAATGCACCTGGTGCATGCGACATTTTTGCGCACGGGTCAATTGGGACTAACAATGTGCATGGCACATGTGGGCAGCAGCTGGAGGTACTTCTCTTGAAGCGC